>WEIT01022935.1:239745-479478 GCA_013389985.1 Dryoscopus gambensis | reverse complement strand
CGGGGCTGCCGGCCGAGCCCGGCTGTGCGCACAAGGGGAGCCTGTTCGCCTGCCTGGCGGGCTGGCCCGGACAGCGGGACGCGGAGAGAGCGGGCTCGGGGAGAGCCCGGATAGAGGCGGCCTTGTCGGCACAGCCCGTCCTGCCGCTGCCCGGCTGTTTGACTTGGCCGGGAGCACCGCGAGCGAGGTTTGTGCAGCGCTCTGTCTCCTGCTCCTTGCGGCCCTGGCCGCTCCACGCTGCGCCTCCCCAATCTCCAACCCGGGTGGTTGGATTTAGCAGCATTTATTGCATGGGGGGATGTAGGCCTGGAAGTCTGCGCTGATGGAGACAACGGCAAACTCACTGCCTGCTGATGAATTGCTGCTCCAGCGGAGCTAATTAGGACAGCATTTAGTTTATTGATGCTTTATTAGACTTTAAGTTGCAGCAGAACCTCCTTAGCTGATAAAATTTCCTTCCCTGCCCTCACACCCATCTTCTCCACACTCTCTTTTGGTAGGTTTCTTTTGTGTTTCTGAGGTTTGGTCCCCTGTGCCAGGCAGTACTTCTCACTCCTGATTTTACTGATGGACGTATGATTGCACAGGAATCCGACAGTAGTGATGGATGCAACCAACCCTCTCCACATCCCAGTTCCTCTCCCTTTTTTTTTGCTGGTCACCGTCACTTTCAGGTCAGCTCTGGCCTTGCAGAAAGTTCCTCAAGTAATGGGAATGACGAGTGCTAGCTGAGGCAGGTGCCAGTGCCTGGGGGCAGATTTTACAGGTGGTATCAGTGTCAGCTTGGCACCAGCAGAGCTCCAGACTCACCACTGCCAGATCTTGCTATTTACAGCCTGTGCTTCTCCATCCAACCTCTCTGGTGGCTCCTGCACAGAGCTGCTCTGAGCCCCCTTTTTAGCAAGTTTTGCCCATGATGTTGGATGGATCCCAACCTGTGGAAAGGCAGAGCCCTCAGGGAGGAAGATGGGAACAAGGCGCACGGCTTGCGTTGGGGAATGGCACACCTTGAACCCTTGCAGGAAAGTTACAGCCTAAGGAAGTGCTTTGTCCATCTCACGGCTCATCCTCCAGCCCGTGTGTGCCCGGAGCCTGCCGGAGTCATCCCCCTGGCAGAGGGGACACTGTCCCAGCCTGCTGGGAGCATCCCGGCCACCTTCCCGGCTGGCAGCTGGAGCCAGCGGGTGAGCAGCCGGCAGAGCCGGGCTCAGATTGCAGCAGGCTCCTCCTCCGGAGCCGGCCGGGAGGGAAGGAGAGGCGTGGAGCTGGAGTCAGCAACTCCGGGCTGCCTCACCTGCGCCGTGCCAGCGGCGGGGCCGGCACGGGCACCAGCATCTTCCCGGCCCGCATCCCATGGGGAGCATCCCCCCGCCGCCCCCGCCAGCCCGGCATGGAGAGCCTGAGCAGCAGCCTGAAGAAGAAAGCCACGGAGCACCACTACAGGGCTGAGGTGATGATTGCTGGAGAGCAGCTGAGGTACGAGGTCCTGGGGTCCTCCTGCAGCCCGCGGCAGGGCTGTACCCGGGGGTCTGGGCTGTGTCCCGTTACAGCAGGCTCAAAGCTTTATCCTTGAGCAAACTCTTTCCCCCAGGTGCTGGTGTCCCCCTCCCCGGTACTGCTGATCCTTCCTATGCCCACCAGAGTGGTGAACCAGGTCCTTTTGCTGTTATACCTTGTCCTGCTGCTCCTCTCTGGCATCTCCTGCCCTTCACCCCCAGGTGCCAGGGAACTGATGTGCGGGTTTAGATGGCAACAGATTTTTTTTGTCCCTTTCCACCTTCCCCCAAGCACAGAGAGTGGTGTGGTGGCACTCAGCAGCCCCCACAAGGTCCCTGATCCCTGGCTGGATGAGGACAGCAGCGTTTCTGGAGATGCTTGGACTTTCAGGGTGACTTGGAAGAGCATTCCATGGGTGCCATGTGCCTGAATTGAATCTTCCCTTTCCTGAAAGTCTCTTTTGGGAACCTCTGCTGGTTTGCTGTCCCAGTTCTTCAGCAGTTTCTGAGAGTTTTTTTCTTACAGAGACAGAAATCTATTCTCCTGTCCAATGTGTGTCTGAGAAAACATGTTCCTTGTGTACCTGGAGTCAGAACCCTCTCCTTGCTTCCAAGTATGAGACTGGGGCTTTCCTAGCTCTAGAGCAGAGTTTGCTTGTTTGTATCTGGAGCCATTCTGGTTTGTTTTGAAATGAGGGTGGAAACTAGGAAATATATCCTTGATAATGTAAATAGCCCAGAGCCTGAGTGTGCTATCATCAGATCCCTAAAATTAGCTTTAGGTGTAGGTATGTTGTCCATTCCCAGTGAGCACTGTTAGCTTTAGCTTTATTATTTGTTCTGTAGCCAGGATTGATAACTTCCAGCTAAGGATTGGGGCATCTTGAAAATACAGCCAAGGGACAGAGCAGGTTTATTCATATTTATATTTCCAGTATTTTACTCATCGTGAGTGACTGAGTTTAAGTTGAGCCCCATAGCCTGGGCCAAAGGAAGGGGTCAGAGAGAAAATAAAATAATCAAGCTGTGTGTTAAAACTGTGTTCCATGTGTGGGGAGTGATGTGGCTTCCCCATGCCTGCTGCAGGAGCAGATCAGCCCCTGGACCATTTGGTGATTGTGACTGTAAGCACGAGAAGGGGACACAGTAAATTTGTTGGTGAACAGAACTCTGCACACTGGGCTGACATTGAATAGAAACCCCAAGATTTCTGTAGTTTTGGTGACATCCATCTTTTTTTTTCTTCTTTACTTTATTTTTTCCCCCCATAGCTGCAGTGCCTTGAAGTTTCTTGGTTTAGGGAGCTCCCAAAATCTGAGCGTTCACAGTGAGGGAGAGGAGGGTCCTTTTGCTGGGGCTGGGCACACAGCAGCTGCATCCTTCTGCTTTGGTCTGGGCAGGAGCCTGTTCCCAGTGCAGAAGGATGAGAAGGAGCTGTTGGTGTAAAACCTGGGGAGGAGGATGAGGAGATGGACACCAGCCTGGAGCTGGGCTGCTCCTTCCACTGAACCTCTGGCTGGAAGGAGAATTGAGTGAGGCAGAACACACGGAGTGTTTCAATTTCTCTCCTGTATTTTGGGGATCTCACAGCCTGGCAGGTAAGGAGTTAGTGGTATGAATCTCCTGGGACCTGGATGGCCAGTGGAGGGAAACTGAGGCGGAGAGGCTGGGTGATGTCTCAGACAGCAGATGGACAGGGTTAAATGTCCACATTGTCCTCCCCTTTTCCCCAGATGTGGAATACAGAGGCATGGAAAGGAGCCTCACAGCTGCCCTGGCTCAGTAAACCTCCATCAGCAAATACGCTGCTGTATCCACATGAAACATCAAACATTTGTTTTTCCCTGCTCCCCGCTTCCTGCCCTGCCTCCCCACTATTACATTAAATCAAACAAACCTTTGCTCCATCTTTGCAGTTCTTTGGCTTCCCAGCAAGTTTGCAAATGCCTCAGAGTTTGGCTTGGCCAGAGGGGTGAGTCTGTTCAGTGTCGGGATGGGTTTCCCAGCCAGGAATAGCTGCCCAAGTGAGGGCTGACGGAATGCTCCGTGCGGATGGCCGGGAGTGGAGCGGATCCTGAAGGAATCTCTGGGAGGTTGGCCCGTGTGGTTTGGGGTTGCCAGTCTGCCAGGGCCCCTCTGCTTCAACAGCTGCCTGGTCCAGGGAGAGGGGAAAAGAATTCTGTATTTTGAGTCTCTCTCCACTAAAAAGATGATGAGGCCTTGAGTTTGAGAGAGCTGCTGGCTCGGGCTCGTTCCTCACGTCTGCTGTCATTCCTCTTGTGTCAGACAAACAAACTTGCATGAAAATCACATTGGTTTTACTGAGCGCCGTGTATTCCTGGGTGGCATTCTGTAAGAGAGGCCTAATTAGTCACTTCTAATTGCAACAAATGGCTTATCTACACAGAGAGATTCTGGAACAGCTTCCTCACTTTGCATTCACACCCTGCTGTAATCGGAGTTCCTCAAGTATGGACAAGCCCTGGTGCACTCTCATCTGGGTATTCCCATGGTCAAGGGAAGCAGCTGTGCTCTAATAGCCCTGTAAAGCTGCATTAACCACTCCTAAGCATAAAATATACTCAGTAAATTTATGTCTTGCACAGAAAAAGTGAGAGGAGAAAGAAGCTTTTTTCCTCCAAAGAATAAAATTGAAATTTCTGCCACTGTCCAAAACTTTCGGAGGTGACGACTGTTTTATTTGGATACTCAAACTGTGATGCTGTTAAATAAACTGCTCATATTTTGGTGCTCTGGAAATTGGGCTCACTTTAAGGTGTGTAGCTGAATGTGCTAAAATTTGTTTTCTTGCCCAAAAGTCATTTGTCTGCAGGAGGTTTGGTGGTTCTCTGTTGGACTTGGATCTCTTGTAGTGAGCATGACTTCCTTGAGGGATCACGGGGCACTGCTTGACGTAGCAGTGAATGTTATTCAGAGATGAGACTTCATGGTCAGAACAACCTTAAAAAGCTAATTATTAAAATTCTAGCACTGGTGAAAGGGAGGACTGGGAAGTAGACTTGTGCTTCCTGCGATTTCTTTTTGAGATTTAAGTCTTCCTATACTTATATTTAAATATACGGAAAATAAAACATCTCAGTATCACTTTGGGCTGTCACAGGCGTGCAAAGCCCTCCCTTGTCCCCCGATGTACTGGTGCTTTTTCATACTGGGGGTCTGCTGGGGTTTGCTGAGCCTGTTTGCAGCAGCTCTTTTGCCTGAATGTGCCTCTCCAGCAGCAGCTGCTTTGCAGAAATGCTCCTGTGTCTGCTGCTGCCCTTTAGTGAGCACTTAGTTGTTTTGTGAGTTTTTAAATTTGTTGGTTTTTTTTTTTTTTCCTTTTGAAGATAGGAACAGAAAAAATCTTTTGGATGATGCATCTTTCCAAGGCCACTCATTTGTTCTTAGCTGCTGTGAGAATGAACTGGAGTTAATATCCTTGAAAGGTCCACCTTGTCATTTGAGATCCTCAAGGTCTGTTTACATGGGAGGTGAGGGAGAGTTTATTCCTCTTCTGTTTGGATGTCCCTTTCAGCAAGGTTACCCAGGATGAATAATGATGGCTTTGTAGTGACCTTGACAAAGAAACAATTTGCTTACCCAACAGAGCCTACCCAAAGCAAACGCACGTGGAGGCTCCGACTGCCAAGCCAGGAGTGTTTCATAAGAGCCTGTTCTCATGTTCCAGCAAGTGTTTCATCCTGACCTTATTCTGGCTTTTTTTTTTATCCTTTTGAAGAAGTAATATGTCCACAGGGTAGATTTTGCCATCTAGAAAACTCATAATATTGCATGTTATTATATATTTCCTTAATCTTTTTTATCTGGAAGCATGATTAGAACCCACTCATGGTTTCACCAGCTTTGTTTTTGTAACATCACACAAGAGCTGTTACATCCTGTGGCTGAAGGACAAGGTTTGTCTCTTCAGGGTTGACAGCAAACAGTAAACAAGAGGAAAGTGAAAAGTCCACAAGGACACTCGAGCCGAGCCTCTTCCGCTGCCCTGGGTCTGCAGGGCAGGGGGAAAACTTGTCACAGGCTTGAACCAGCCCTTAAAGGTCCAAGATGCTGCTGCTCCAGAGGTGCTGAAACACCACTTAATTCCTGTGCTGGCAATTGCTCCCAATAAAATATTTTCAGAATAAGTGTATTTTAAAATTTTTAAATCTTAGGCCTTAGCAGCATTGCTTGCTAAAAATTTTATTTTATTTTTCTCCTTCAAAATCTGTGCATTTTTTTCTGTATTCTGAAACATGATTTTAAAAAGGGAAATAGTGATTTAAAAGCAGGGGAAATAGTGTTCTCCCAGCCAGTTTCTATTCAGGCCTTGTGTGGTCATGGTCTATGTGTTATTGTACGTACAGGGTGTGTGTGTGGGTGTAAATATTTATATATACACATATATATTCTTTATAGAATCCTGCAGACTCTTGATGGCAATAGAGCAATCTGGGAACATTTCTTATCTTTACCAAACATTCCTCTAAAGGGCCTTCCCACTTGCTAATTGTGAAGGAGAGGAAACAAAAAAATTGGCTGTGTGCTCCCTCATAGGTGGGGAGCCTCAGTTTGCAGTCACTGCTGACTGTGTCTGGTTGCATTTTGACACTGGACCATGAAATAAAGGAAGAAAAAAGACAAAAACTCTAAGAATAGCAAGGCAGCTGTCTGTGGGCTGTTCTTTCCGGGTAAAATCCATCTGCAGAACGAGTGCTGGTCACATGAGGGAATGAGCCCTCCAGGTAAAGAGGGAAATACTGGTTATGGAGCTCAGGATTTGAGGGAAGTCTGTGCAAGGCAAGGCCAAGAGCTGGTTCTGCATGAATCTTTAGTTTAGTATTTTAATTAGCAGGAAGCTCTGAAAACTTCTGTCAAATTCTCAGCATTAATTACAACAATCAATTACTAATTATTCCGCTAACAAAAGGTTTTATGGTAAAACTTTTAGGAACTTAGTATTTGTAAACCCTACAATATACGATAATCCACTATTAGCTGATAGTTTTTTAGGGTATTTAAACTTTTTGTGAAGTACCGAAAAGTGTTGTCCAACAGGCATAACTTTTCCAAAAAGAGCAAAAGAACTTGAGGCATGAAATAACGAAAGGCTGCAGTGTTTAATTCCTTAGTAAAACTCACTGGCTCGGGGCAAAACTGGGAATTGCGATGAATAATTTGAAACGAAAACCAACCTGGAGTTACAGAGATGTTTAATTAATATCTCCCCTCGGAGCCTGCTCTACACACTGGGCATTTTCCAGCACCGGCGTTTTGGGAGCGGTCATGACTACAGGGCAAAAGTTTGGCCCCTGGACAGATCTCCTGCCAAACTGGGCTGGCTGTGGCTGGAACACAGAGGAACTCTGTGCCCTGTGGCTCGCTCAGTTGTTAAGGTCTTTTTGAAAGTCAAAGCCGTGCTCACCTGGGTATCCTTCCCCCGTATATCTTTCCATCAGAGCCACAGACCAGCCTTAACATCAGGGTTTTTGGGATAGGAAGGTTGTTGTTCGGGCAAGCTCTGTCCCAGTCAATCCCAGATGGAACCAGAAAATGTCAGGACTGTTGTCCACTGTTGCTGTGGGTTTAGTGGGTGCATGGATTAGGTGGTGATGGGATCCACCCGGCACTCGTTGCTTGGACAGGAAAAAGGAGGGCTCCTCTTACGGCTCCCACCTGGACTTGTGAGTAAGACTCTGTCCTGGGGGCAGCTTTATTCCTGCTTTCATGGCCACGGGGAAGGAGAACTAGACACAGAATCATGCCAAGATAATAAATACATGGACTGCTATTTTTTTTTCTGAGTTTTGTCCCCTCTTCACCCTCTTTGCTTGGCCGCTGTGGGTTTGAGAGGCTTGTTTAGAACAAAAGCTACATATGGGTCAGACTATGTCTGCTCAGGCAACCTGAGCGGTGGCAAGAGAAGAGAAGGGGACGGTGGAGAGGCTCCTTGGGACTGACTGATGCAGTCTGGCAATGCCAAGGGGTTTGGTTGAATTTATCAGTCCCTGAGTGCTTGGCACAAGTCCCAGCTCACCCAGGGCGGTCTCTCCCGGCTGGACAGATCCGGGCTGTCAGACCCAAACTCCGCCGTGAGCCCAGCTGTGCTCAGTGGCTGCCTTTCCCCCCAGGCTTCGCCTCCACGATGGGAAGCTGATCAAGGACAGGCGGTACCACCTGCGGACGTACCCGAACTGCTTCGTGGCCAAGGAGCTCACGGACTGGCTCATCGACCACAAGGAAGCGCCCGACCGCGAGACCGGCATCCGCCTCATGCAGAAGCTGATGGATCACTACATCATCCACCACGGTGTGTGGGCGTCCGTGCCACCCCCAGGGCGGGGGCCGCGTGTCCGCTCACCCCGCGTGCCCCTCAGCCCAGCACGCAGCAGCGTGGCCAGGTCCCTGGCTGCCACCCTGCCGTGGGTGAGGGCCCCTGGAGAATCTGGGAGAGGCTGGATGGGGCTGGATCTGTGTGAAGCTGATCTGCTTTGGGGGATGTGCCAGTTCCCCGCCCACCAGAGAAGGGGCTTGGGCTGTGCCATGGCAAAATGACATCTAAAGTGTCTCCTCTTTGAAAGCAAGCTCAGTAGCACCTGACCTGTACCCCTGTGGATGTTTGTAGCAGCCAGCCAGGTGGGTGTTTGGATAGAAGCTGGTCTGGCTCACCTTTATGTCACACAAAACTGGAGGCTGAATTGCAGCATATGCTTCACATCTTCAGGGAAATTAATTTTCTTACCATAAGACCCCAGTATTCCTTAGTTTCCCTATGCTGGGAGAAACAGGGCTGTGGAGTCTACATGACTCCAAGGAAAATTTAATCTGACACCTGTGCACCTGGAGCTGCCGCAATCCTGTAGGAAAGCCTGCCTTGGGATTTAAGCGTGTGCTGCCACTACAAAGCCTTGTCTGTGGAACCTAATTTTTAAAAGAAAAAAAGGAAGTGTGGAGAAAAAGCAGCTTGAGGCTCAAGCCCAGCTCTTAGCAGTATTCAGGTTTTTTTTCTTTTTAAAATTTCTTTGGAACTTTCAGGAGTTTTGGATTCGCTCAGATCACATACTGAGCTCTGAGCTGCAGAGCAATCCCCAAGGTCCAGCCCTTGATCCTGACATAACCACAGAAAACAGGGGCTTCAGGTGGGCAAAAAGCAGTTTCTGTCCGTGTGGCTTTCAGGCCCAGCCAGGAACAAAACCCCCAGACTGTCACACAGCCCTGGGACAGCTCTGCCATCGCTGTGGCTGAGCTCCCCTGCTCCCAGGGCTTTGGCACAGGAGCTGTGGCAGCCTGGAGCTGGGTGCTGGTTTGTCACACAAGGATGTAGCTGAGGAGACAGACACAGATGATGACCACACCAAACCAAACCTTCTCCTCCCCCCTCTTCTCTGGGGTCCAAAAATAGCTGCCTTTGACCACTGCAATGCAAACACTCCCTGTTGCCATCTGCTACTTGCTGAGGGTAATGCCCTTCACATTAAAGTGCCTTGAATAAAAATAAACTGCTGCTGGGCTTTATCACAAAAAGCTGAAGCAGGGAGTTCTCAGTTAACCATTAACACTTAAACCTGATTATTTTTCCATCTCTCCAGCTGACAGTTTCAAATAAATCCATTAGTTAATTAAACCTGTGCAGCACTGGGTACCAGCACTGTTTTGATTGCTTATTAAGACACGGCCCTCCTGCTCCTGTGATAATTCCTGGCAGGACACAGAAGCTGACTTTCCAACTTGCTTTTTGTCCATTAATTTTGTTAGTCCTGTGGAAAGAGGGCTGCCAGCTAATGCAGCACGGCTGTGGGTGCTTGGCAATTGTCTGGCTACACTGTTTGCCCTCTTCTCCCCTGGCATCTAGATAATTATCTCATGAAGATCATCACGCTGCCTCTTAATTGTCTGGTGTGCTTTGAGCTTTGGTTCTATTACACGCTGGAAGCACATTGAAATTGGTGTTAAAACAGTAAAACTGCTTTGGTTTTCTATGGGCACAGTCCTGTAGGGTTTTATGTTCTATTCCCAGTTGCAATGGCTTTGGGATATTTGCTCCTTGGAATTACAAAGCTGCAAACTTTCACTGTTAAAACAACCTTCTCATGCTGCCCTCGTGCTCAGTGAGTCACAGGCTTTGGAGTCCTGATTGCATCTGAGACAGCTGCTCTGCAGGAATGATGAACCCGAGGTAACCTGACAAGTTTTGGCATCTCGCTGCTCACCTGAAGGGGAATGTTGTTTTGCTGGTCTGCTCAGAAGGATGAAAAAGTGTTAAAATTTTCACAGGAAGTATCTTGAATCTTTTGAATTTCACTCTAGTGGATGATGTTACTTTAGTAAGGAAACATTTGTGGTTTTTCTTTTTCCCTTTTAAAAACTGTCTTTGTTTTCCAGGCATATTCTTCTCTCTGGTTTGTTTGGTTTTGGGGTTTTTTACCACTGAACTTTCTTCTTCTTGCTTCCGATGGGTGGACCTGAAGGCAGGCTGGCTTTTAAGAGCTGAACTATGATTTTTGGGCTGGGTTTTTTGTCCTTGTTTTAATTTTTTTTGGTACCTGTAGTCTAGGAGTCTGTTTCAGGCAGGTTTATCTTACACCTGTACCCCAAATATTTACCTGCTAAAGGTTACATGAACTATAAAAATGTGCATTTACAGACTGTGTACCCATCCCCAAGATGAATCCAAGGCTTTTCATAGAAATTTAATTATTCCAGTTGTATTGCACCTGGCTTTGGAAGAAATTTTCTCTTGAGGTCAGTTTGCCATGCAAATGAATTGGGCAGGGTTGACATAAAATGGTGTGGAAAATTTTGTGCCATTTTTTATTTTTTAGCTTATGAGTATTTTTGACAGACAGAGGTGACTTATGGGGGTTTGAGGGCAGTGTGGGTTTTTTCCCCTCTGTCCTCCAAGTCTGCTTACATGTGGCTGTAGCTTTTTTTAAAAAGTTGATTGAAACAATTCTGTTCATCCTCTTTTAGTCTAAATCTAAACATTAACACTTAAATGAATAAAAAAAGGTGCCCTGTTTTTTCTAATGGATGTTTTAGTGTCTGAAACAAAATGCAGATCCCAACTCCACCTTTCCCAAGGTCTGTACATTGGGATTGACCTCTCCCACCAGCATGAGCTTCAGATACTCATGAGCAGGTAATTTTTGGGGACGAGGTCTCGGATGCTGATTGTTCCATGGGACGAGTGGCACAGGGAAGGACATGGCATGAAGCCCTCACAGCTTTTAGCCTGGAGACAACATCCTGCTGAGCGTGAGCCCTGTGTGTCCCTCACGGACTGACATCCCTGCCCTGTGTTCTTCCAGTCTGTGACGAGCACTCGGATTACAAGGATGCCAAGCTGCTCTACCGCTTCCGCAAGGACGACGGGACCTTCCCCCTCAGTAAGGACGTGAAGGTGTTCATGCGAGGGCAGAGCCTTTATGAGAAGTACGTGAGTCCTCCCCTGGCACCAGGGCCCTGGGACTGTGCCCTGCTGGCTGTGCTGGCTGCTGGTGCTCTGCAGCTGGGAGCCACAGCTCCTACTGGCTTCGCTTTTCCTCCTCTGCACTCCCTGCTGTCCCACTGGGAAATGCTGCTTCCCGAGCCCTGCCACAGCTGCAGGACAACCAACATCCTTGGGGATGGGACAGGAGTTTTACTATGAACTCACGGATGCTTCCAAGGGCTCTGGCCCAAGTGCCGGTGCTGGGATCTGGTACATTCCCAGCACTCTTCCATCCTCCTCGTGTGAGCTGCTTCCACCACCTGTATTAGGACTTACGTCCCACCAAAGTCGGCAGGATATGGGATTTTCAGGATCCTCGTGGGCCTGGGTCCCTGCACCTCACTTAGCCTATTTGCAAAATTTGTAATGGAAAAGTTAATTCCCAGAGAGTAAAAAAAATCCTTCCACCTCCAAGTGTTTAGTTTTGTGTTGATCGTTTCTGGTTCTAAGTCCAAGCCATCTTTCCAGAGTTCAACCCCAGCCCACTCTCGGGACCAGTTTCCTTTAACAGCCTCCCACATTTCACATCCTCCCGCTCTGGCAAGGAGAGTCACAGACTGGCCCTGAAGGAGAAGTCCTGCATCCCGGCGGGTGGTGATTTCGGGCGTGTCCGTGCCCCTTTGCCAGATGTGCATCCCTGTGCTTTGCTCTTGATCCGCGGCAGGGACCGTGGGATGGGCAGAGCATCCCGGCAGCCTCATGGCTGAGCCGGCTGCACCCTCTCGTGGAGACGCTGGATTTAGCTCCCACATGCTGCCCGTGGAACAGCTGCTGCCTGAAACCCCCCTGATCCACGCATTCGGACTGTCCGCCACGTGTCACCCACACTGAGCCGCTTGCTTGGCTTTCCCTGTGATCTTTAGCTGAGGTCACAGCCCAACTGGTTTTGCTGGAGCCGCTTCCTCGGCTCGGATGAAGATTTACAGAGGTGCCCGACTGCAGCTTCGTGTTCCTCCCTCCCTTCCCGCTGCTCCCCGGCTGGAATGTTCTGGCTGCAATGCTTTGCCTGCTTCTCTCGGCCTTGCTTCACCCGGCTGCAGTTCCTGTGGGGACTGGCAGGGATGTTTGGCATCACGGGAGCCTTGTCCCACCTCTGTGCCAGGCTGGTGAGCGTGGAAGAGTCAATCCTGAAGGTGAGAGAGGAGAACTCGGTGAAGTACCAGAGGACTTTCCTGGGCTCTGAGATGATCGACTGGCTCATTCAGGAGGGAGAAGTGGAGAACAGGCAGGAAGCGGTGGAGCTGGGACGGGCACTGCTGGAGCACGGGATCATTCAGCATGGTGAGCCAGGGCCCGGCTGGTGCCGCGGTGGGAAGCGAGGGATGAGCGTGGCTGTGCAAGGAACAAATCCCCATTCATGCCATGCAACAAGTGCTGGTCAAGTGCCCACTTGGAGATGGCAATGGACCCTTTCAGTTCTATCTTTGGAGCTGGTGACCTTTGAAACCAGAGCAGTCTTCCAGCACCCACAATGGCTTTGAGATGAAATCTGAGCTCTTGCTCTTCAGTTCTTCAAAGCCGCCGGCCACAGGGCTGGGCTGCACCCCTGGGTTTGGAGGGCTGGGGTGTGAGGATGCAATGTTTAGCTCCACTTGGCAGATCATATCCATCTGCTATAATTAAACTTCCAATTCGGAAGGCAGGGAGTCCTCTGAGTGTCTTGGGACCGGGCAGGTGGAGGGCTGTGACACCGAGTGCACCCCTGGGAGATGACACCTCTTGCGGGGGTGGCCCTGCTGTTCCTCCCTCCCTGCAGGCAGCACTCCCAACCAGGCAGAAAAGCTGCAGTAGAGCATAGGGGCATTAAAAGCAATTCATGAGGGTCCCTCAGGATACTTGTTACATATTTTTCCACTCCCTCAGCCTCTCCCTCCTCCCCTGTTCTCTCCTAGTCTCCAATCGGCATCACTTCTTTGACAGTGACATCCTCTACCAGTTCTGGATCAACTTCCGCCGGCGGCGGCGTCTCACAGAGTTACTCAATGAGAACTCTTCCCGTGCCCTCTCTGAGAGCCCTGACAGCCCCTTCTGCCTCCGCAAGCTCAACCCAGACCCAGGCAACACCAGCTTCCTCTCTGGTAACTGTGGATGTGTTTGTGGAGGGGAGCGAAAGCAAGGATTACATTACCAGAGTACCCCAGGGCTGAGCGTGCTGCTCCAGCAGAGTTTGAGAGGTTCCTCTGGGCACCCCATGAGGTGAACACCCATCCCACTGCTTCGTGGTGGATGTCACAATGCAGTGTCAGTCTCTAGCACAGCCCCCTGTCCCAGGAAAATAACTCAGCTTTGCATCAGCTCAGCTCTTGATCTTTCTTTGAACTGGTTTTATTCTTTCTGAGCTCAGATGCCATCTTCAGTGCACACATACCTTTCAAGTGTAGGTCAGGCTTGGGGGGAAGTTTGTTACTTTAAACCACTCTATTTTTTCATTGAACAATTTTTTATCTGCCTCTTTCAGTCCAGACCAACAAGGAGATCAAAGTTGTCTCAGCGGTTCGAAGGAGCAGCATCACTTCCCTCTCTGGAAACTCCAACGCCTACTTCAGTGCTCCTCCTACGCTGGTGTTCCCTCCTGTGGCTGAGTGCAACCCCAAATCAGGTCTGGGCTTCTGCACTGCCTGTTGTTATATGGGATACATTTATTCCTTCAGGGCACGGGCTCAAGACCCATCAATAGGAGAGGTTCAGCCTCACCTCTGCATCTTGATTTGAAAAGCTGTGCGTGCGTTTGGAAAATCCCTGAGATGAACGCAAAGGTTTCTGTGTGCAGGAACTGTGGTTCCAACATCTGTTTTCCAGCCCAGGGTAGTCCCCAGGCTGCCTTGTTATGCACTTTTCTGTACAAACCCCTTGATTCTGATAGAATTTGTCACCTTCTGCTCTAGTGTTAAAGAGACCCGTCACCAATGAAGAGCTGCTGTCCCCTGGGGCCCCCTATGTCAAGAAAACGCTGACTGTGAGTGACCATTGGGGATGGCATTGCTAATCCAGCATATCCAGCTCCCTGCCTGCTCTTTGGTGGTTTTCTGTTGGCTGCTCTGACCTCTCTATGCTAAAACTTTGACTGCATGTCACATCATCGTGGCTTTTTGTTGGTGACTCTCTAGGGATCAATGTCTTCACATATTCTTCTTGGTGGAATGTGCTCAGCCCCTCTGAGAGTTTAATATATATCCATGAGGTAGATGAGGAAAAAAAATGTTTCCTGTGCAGAAAAAACCTCCCATTTTGGAGGTTTTTTTGCCATTGGTGAGGCCCTGGCACAGGTTGCCCAGAGAAGCTGTGGCTGCTCCATCTCTGGAAGTGTCCAAGGCCAGGCTGGATGGGGCTTGGAGCAACCTGGGGTGGTGGAAGGTGTCCCTGCCCATGGCAGAGGGATTGTAATGAGGGGTTTTTTAAGCTCCCTTCCAATCCAACCCATTCTAAGATTCTGTGATTTCTGTTCCATCCAGCTCCATGTGAACTGCAGAATCAGTAAGTCTTGTGACACTTGGGACTGTGACACTCATCCTTTGTCACACGGCTTTATGCACAGCTTTATGCATCTTTCAGGTCCCACTGCAGATCAGGGGTGTTGATATGATCCATCAGCATCTGATGGAGCTGCAGGGAATGGGGAGAGCATCCAGGGGCCACTCTTGCCTTCCTTATGTTGGGTTTTTTACAGGGACAAATCTCCAGGATGCTGCAGACAACCCGAGTTTGGGGCTTTTGCTTTTAAAATTATTTCTGAAGCTGTAGGACCGGTCAAGGCCAGGCTGGTGGGTGCTGGGTGGAAATGTTACAAGACAGCTCCCGCCCTGTGGGTCCTATCGCACTTGGTCATTTTTGTGTTTCATCCCTTCACTGCCCACATCTGAGAGGGGCAGTCTCACAGACAGCAGTGTAGGAATTGTGTGGGCTGCCCTGCCATGCTGCCTTGGCACAAGCAGGGTTGCAGAGGAACTGTGGATCAGCTTCCCAAATAAAGTGTGCTGTAGAAAGTGGTGGCAAGCAGCAAGAAAAATCAAGCTGGTGACCAGCATGGCACATCTGAGGACGTGCTGTTTATTCTCCTCCTGAATGCTCTTGCCCTGTCCTTCAACTCTGCCAGCCCGGGCCTTTCATGGCTCATTTCCTCCTGCTTAGCTCTGCAGTTGCTGTTATTTATTTATACGGGTGATGTGCAAAGTCCCTTGGGAATTCCTTTTCTCTTTTGGTCACATCAGAGGGGCGCAGTATTCCAGCAAACGGCGCTGGCAGGCTGACATCAGAGTGGGGCCAGGCAAGAGCAGCTCCTTCCACCCAGGAAATGCTCTGCTGTGCCAAGGAAAAGGCGCCGTGTGCGTGCTCTGGGAATGTTCTCAAGCATGCTCGTGGTGCATGCCTTGCACCTCAGCTCGATGCTGCCTGTGATTCTCTTTCCTGCACTTGCTGGCAGGGAATTAATCAGAAAGCAGCTTTGCAGGGAGCAATTAATCAGTTCTGCATCTCAGTGCACGGCCCTTTCTCTCCCACCCATAACAGGTTAGGATCATGGGCTCTCCATCCCTCTAGGAGCTGTTGCATCTCCTCTCTCCAGCCCATTCCTTGATTTTTAAAGCCCTTTTGTTCTGCTTGCAGATTGTGGGGGACGCGGTGGGCTGGGGGTTTGTGGTTCGAGGAGGACGACCTTGCCACATCCAGGCAGTGGACCCAGGAGGACCCGCTGCTGCTGCAGGGATGAAGGTACTTCTTACTCATGGAGACTAACCAGGAGACAGGATTTGTGTCCTGTTTGAGCTTTTTGGGCTGAACACATCCTCCGTGATAATCCCACGTCCTGCAGTGTGGATCAGACTGATGCAGTGGGCCCATGGAGCTGTGGGAGAGGTGGAGGCAGGGATGCTCTCTGCAGGCAGCGTGCCCCATGTGTGGTAGCAGAGTGGAGGATTTGCCTTTTCCAGGGCAGCACAGGGGCTATGGGCAGCTAAAACTCAAAAAACTCTGTCAAAAGTAAACCATCCCTGTGCCAGACCTTGGAAGAGTCAAAACTGTTTGAGATACTAAAAACAAAGCGGAGAATTCCCAGCTTGGTTCCAGTGACTTTATATAACCCCAGTGAAGCAGGGAAGGAGCAGAGCTTTGTCCTGAACCCCCTGCTCTCACAGTTCCTGAGATGCTCAGTTCCTGGGCATTTTGTTTCCCTGCTATTAGCAATGGACCTCTGCACAGAGCTGTTTTCTGTGTACACAAAACCTTAATAATATTAAACTGATGCCTGGATTTGATTCATCAAGTAACTTCCAGTATTTCCAGCTCAGGCGAAATGAACTTAGAGCTTGAAATTCACTTAGGCCCAGGCATGTATGAGTTTCACGTGTAGAGTTTTAGGCATGAATGAAAGAAGTGTTGAGTTTCCCAGTTCCCTACAAAAAACCCCAGCAGCGAGGGAGTAATTTCTAAAAGCTGATATAAGTCTAAAGTCACATGAATATTTGAAATAATGGGATTTTTCAGAAACAGAGTCTGACTCCTTGTTTGCTTCAGGCAGGATTGGAAGTGGATGGATGAATTTGTTTCATTTACTCAAGAGCCCAGTTAATTTCTCCTTACCTAATCTCATTTGGTACCGAATTGCTGGATGTTAATATTGTGCCTCATTTCCATCTGTGAAATGAGCCACTGCTCATAAATGAGTCTTTTTTTCCTCTGTTAGCTCACATCCAAATCCCTTTGGTCCCGTTTTTCTGACACAGTGATTGCAGCACTGTGATTATTGGTGTAGCTACGAGGTGGTGACGCCTGAGGGTTTCAAGGATTTTGACACGAGTTATTTGCATCACAGCCCCTGGTTCCAGTTAATCACGGGCAGGAGGTGCTGTGGGACTGGAGGTAACCTGTCCCTGCTCTCTTGCAGGTGTGCCAGTTTGTTTTCTCAGTCAATGGGGTGTATGTTTTGCATCTGGACTATCAGACCATCAGCAGCCTCATCATGACAGGACCACGGACTCTGGTGATGGAAGTCATGGAAGCCATTGAATGAGCCAAGGAGTCTCATCCCACTGCTCTTGGGGAAGGCAGGACTCTCCACTGAGCAGGGGTGGACTGTGGGGAGGGACCAAGCTCGACCATTCACTGTGATGTGTTACCCAGGCATTTTGATGTATTTTCAAATAAATACATTCTAATGGACAAATCTTGGACTTTTATGCTCTTGAAATATTTCTCTCTACCTGCTCTTGAGAGCATGTAAGCTCGTGCAGCTTCTTTTCAATGCCACTGTGAGAATTCAGCACTTAATGAGCCCCACCTTAGAGCAAGCCCTTCACCAGCCGAGCTGGGAGGCAGGTGGCAAAGCTGGTAAGCAGCAAGAAGTTTATACCAAGTGAGTCTGTCTGAGCTGCCTGAGCTGTCTGTGCAGTCTCCCGAGAACACAATGTGCTCTCCAGATGGCCCCATAAGCTGTGCCACCGGCTCTGTCAAGAAAATAAGGAAATGAATACAGGAATGTGTGTTTCCTCGTAAATTCTAAGGCTCCTGCTACTCTCCTGGCTTAGCCACGCTCACAGCCAGGGCTGGTTGCTGCTCCCAGCTGTTCCTTGGAAAGGTGACACTTCCATGATTGTGCATTTCGTGCCTCCACCCCTTAATAGTGCTTGATTTCGTTAATCAGCTTCACCTCAGCAAGGAGGCAGGCAGAGATCCCAAACATCATCGGCTGCTACCAGCCTAGTGATGGGAGGCAGTGGGGCAAAGCAGGGACCAAAACCAGAGTGTGCCCAAAAGGAAACGTGTCCTAATCTGAATTTGACTCTGGGAAGGAGCAAAAATTAGTGAAAGCCCCCAAAATTCAGTGCCCCTGCCCCCTGCTGCTTACAAGATGGCTGTATTTGCAGCCAGTGCAAAATATTCCTTGCAAACTACCCTGAAAGTGAACTAAATACAGAAAAACAGGTAATACAAGAAACTAGGGAGGTTTCCTTCTTTCCAGTTCACAGAGCATCCTGTTTGTGATTAGCCTGCAGTGCTGTGCATAGACAGGATGATCTCCAGCACTCCTGCTTAGGGCAGGATCCTCAGTGCAGCTCTCTGAGCCACAAACCAAGCCTTAGAAAAAAACCCAAAAAGGCCAAAAATAGTAATTTTGATTTGTGTTAAAATGCAGGTGACTTTCTTGGAAAATCTGGTGTCAGCTGTGCACCAGGTATTGCCTTACTGCTGGCTGCCTTTTTTCCCTTGATATAAAGGGATATCTGCTCCCCCAGTGCTGGTGCTGAGGTAATGGGACAACTTGGAGCACTGAATTCCTGGAACAGGGTCCAGGCAAGATGTTTGCATTGATAATTGGGGTCCTTCCAGCCCCTGAGTGGAACCAGACCATCTCCTCAGCTGTTTGTCAATAAACTCACAGTTGTTATTTGTAGCATTCAGTGCACGAGTTAAGCAACCTCCATCTGCCTTTTTGCTTTTAAAGTTCTATTTAGGGAGGGTTTGGGTGTCTGTGACGGCCCAAAGTTTTAGCCCAGGGTGACTGGCTTGGAGTAAGGTCAAATCCAGAAGATTCAGGCATTGTGTGGGCACCTTGGGAAAGGCAGGCCAGAAAGCAGCACCCAGAACACAAGCACTGAAATCAGCTCCAGATTTTTCCGTGTTAAAGCAGGAATTTTTAATTCTGGATATGAATTCCTTGAAATCACGGGAGGTACGTGCTCATTTCTTTCTCTCCTACTTTTAAAGAAAACTCTAGCAGCTCTGAGCAACCTCAGAAACCCAGCAGGAATTACAGAAGAGGTAATTTGTGGTATTTACACACAGGGCAGTGACCACCCTCTCTCCACAGGGTACCAAATGCTTTAATGCTTTGTTTTATTAACGTTTGTTGCCCACTTGTTGCCCAGGGAAGCTGTGGCTGCCCCATGCCTGGGAGTGTTCAAGACTGGGTGGGACGAGGCTTGCAGCAACCTGGGATAGTGGAAGGTGTCCCTCCCCGTGGCAGAGGGTGGAATAATATGCTTGGTTATGTCCCTTCCAAACCAAATCCTTCTGTAATTCTATCATTTAAGTGCTTCCTTTTGGTGTTACTCTTTGGTCTGTATATTGTGATGCTTTTAAGTGCTTACAAGATTATAAAAATGCAAAGAACTAACAAATGTTTGTTTATTGTGCAAAATACTTTGAAAACTGTGATTTTTTTTTTTCCCGTTTAACTTGAAACTTCCAAAGGTATCCCTGTTTCCTGCTGAATGGCAATGCCAGCCTCTTGAACTTCACTGGGTTGCAGTGGGAGACTGATGCTGACAGTCCCTGCAGATGCAGCTGAAAATCTGGCCTCTGTCTGTAACGAGAAATGTCACTGTCAGTCATTCCCTCCTGGCAGTGAGGACAAAATCTGTCCAAAAAAAGCTTCGGCAGGGAGCTGGGAGTCTCTCCCAGGTGCTCTTGGTGCCGAGGATCTCATCCCGGAGGAGCTCGGGGCTGGATCCCACAGCTGGGGAGCCCGCAGCAGCGTCGAGCTCCAGTTCATGATTCAGCCTCTGGCCCTGCAAAACTTGCAGATGTGCTTAATTACCTTAAGCAAACGAAACACAACTCCCCCTCAGCGCACATGCTGGGCTTTCGAAACTATTTAATGGGATGCGAGTGGGGCTGGGCTGATTTCATCCCGGGCAGTCTGAGGGTGGAAGCCAGGACTTGTTGCTGCGTTCTAGGAAATCAGCGTGCAGCCTCCCAGACAGATTTTATTTCATCAGCAAAGCCCCTAAAAGCTGTTCACTCCTGCCCACAGAAGCAGCCTCTTGCTTTTCATGCTTTATTTGGCCGCGCCAAGGGGCCAAGCCGTGCGCGTGGAGAGGGAGGTGGGGGAATCCCATCCCTCTCCCTCCCCTTCCTTATCCCTCCTGACGTCTGGGAATTGAAATCTTTAATCACGCCGAGGAGCAGATGAGGCGCCAGGGCAGCTTCTCCCCCAGTTTCAGAATGTAGCCGGATCCAGCCCGTCCCGGCGCACTCCAGGGGAAGCCGCGCCGCTCCGAGAGGTCTGTGCCCCCTTCTCCTTCGGGGCTGGGTCTGCAGGGATGCCGAGAAAGGGCTGTGGTGTTTTGGGGCGTGCGTGGGTATCCCAAGCGGGGAATTTCTGCAGGAATTTGCTCTCTGGGGAGCTTGGAGCAGCGCTTGGGGCAGCACTGGCGGTGCCGGGCAGGGTGACAGGTCCCATCCTCCTACGGTGAAGTGGCTTCAAGATGCATTCCCTGACAGTCGGTCTAAATACTGCCAGGACTGCCTTGGCAACTCTTTAGAGGCTGCGAGGAATGTACTTTTTTTGTCGGTTTGATTTTTTTATTTTTTTGCCTTCTGTTTTGTGGTTAGTTGTGCAAAGCTGCGGGATATTGCTGCCAGAGAGTACTTGGAAGGGTTTGTTACCAGTGTGGGATTTTCCCACCTGGGTGTGCGAGTGGGCTCAGCCTGATGGGCTGGAGGGGCTGCAAAAGCTCATCCTGAGAGTGGAATTGTATCTGACTTGTTTGAGTCTGGTGCTGCGATGTTTGATACCTTTTGTTCAATAGTGGAACCGAAACAGAGGAACCTTCCAGAAGAGAACAGAAAGGGGTTGATGAATTTGGGGTTTTTAGTCTGTTTTAGGTCCTTTAACCAGCAAAGCACTCGGGGAATGTGGGACAGATTTATTCCCTGCAGTTGGCTGCCTCGGGCAGGTCCCTGACTCTTCTGCAGGGCTGCCCCTGGCGCTGCTCATGTGTCCAGCAGTGAGTGGGACACGAGGAGACTGCTTCTGCCAGCACTTCTGTGCAGAGACAGTGATGACCTCTGGCATGAGGAAATGTCCCCAAACTGTGGCTGTGAAGGATAGAAATAATTCACAGTGCCTCCAAATCCTCGCCTTTAGCTGTGCTCATTTAAATATGTGGCAGGTTTTTTTTTTTTTTTCCTTTAACGAAAGTGATAACATGTAAAATTTCCTGTACAAAAAAGGGGATCTCTTGACTGCCTTAACCTCCAAATCCTCTCTGAGCACACGGCTGGAGCAAGTGGAAAGTGGTGTGTTCCCCACACACACTTATTTTCCAGGTCCTGGAAATACTCACCACATGCTCCATGTGTTGCTGCCTCCAAATTCCTTCCCTGGGGGTGAGTAACAGGAGAGAGGCATCAGCGCGCTATGGGCCCCCTGCCTGCCAGCAGGCTGCTGTCACTGTGGTCCGCTCGGTGCCAGGGTCCACACTCAGCCTGGCTGGGGAGGGACCACGGAGTGCTGGGGTGGGGGCTTGGCACGTGGCAGGTGAGTTGTGGAGAGGGAGCTCCTCCAGATGTGTCTCCCACCACTTCAGACAGGTGCATTTGTTATTCCTGATTTACAGGCGGGAAAATGAGGGCTGGAGAAGAGGCAGAATGGTGATGGGTTTGGCTCTGAGCTGGCAGAAGAGATGATGTCCCTGTATCCTGCTTTAAAGTCACAGTAAAAATCCACACCCTGGGGTCTAACTGTGCCCAATCTGGGTTAAAACCAGGATTACTGTGAGGGTGGGGAGACCCTGGCACAGGGTGCCCAGATTAGCTTTGGCTGCCCCAACCCTGGAAGTGTTCACGGCCAGGTTGGGCGGGGCTTGGAGCAGCCTGGTCCGGTGGAAGGTGTCCCTGCCCATGGCAGAGTTGTGTTTTTTCTCAGGATGGCAGCACTGAATTTTCTTGGAGAAAATTCCAGTGTTGCAGTGTCGGGTGGAGGATGTAGCTCGGCACAGCCCGGCTCCTGGTGGCCACGGGAAGCCACAAAAAACCGGCTTTTTTCTCCCTCAGCAATTCCATCCGGGACCGGGCAAAAGGGGAATCCCGGACTGGATTTCTCCCGGAGTCCGGAATGAACTCGGCAAAAGGGAAAGCCCGGACAGGATTTCTCCCGGAGTCTGGAATGGATTCAGGGAAAATCCAGACTGGATTTTTTCCTGGAGTACAGAATGGATTTAGGGGAAAATCCAGACTGGATTTTTTTCCCTGAATGTGTGTACTAGTTTGAAAACAAACCAGGAGGAGATTGCAGGTCAGAATTTTAATTTAATAGGAAAATTGAAATAAGTGCAATAGTACAAGAACACTGACAGAGTCAGAATCAATCTGTTAGTCAGGGTGGTGGTAGCAGTCCAGACGAAGTGGTCCCGTTGAAGCGATGATCCTGCAGAAGGGTCTGGCCTTCACCTGAAGATCCAGTGATAACTCCTGTCCTCTGGGAACCCAGGAGGTAAGGGCTGCTTGAGCTGTTCCAAACCCCAGATTAAATCCAGGCGGGAATGCTTGGCTCTGCCCCCTGGGTGGAGCTTCTTACAATGGGCTGATGTAATTCTGTGAGTCATGGGGTGTGTCCTTGATTGCCCATTAACAGAGATAAGCCCCGGAGGGCGTTATCAGGGATGAGTCATGGTAGGAGATAACGAGCACTGCCCCACCCATTTTAGCAGCTTGTGAATATGATGATAGGGTACATGCTTTTGGTTACATCTTACACTGTAACCTAGGGCAATGCGGAATGGGTATGACTTAATTTCACACACAACGTGTTCATGTGTTCAGCTGATGCTAATCCAGAGGAAATTGAAGGGAAGGAGGTTGAGAGGGGAAACCCCAGAATCTTCTATTGCTGAAAAATCCCTTTGTTTTGCTATTTCTATAGTGTTTATAGGAAGCTTTACAAAGCTCCTGTGTGAGGTATCACACAAGAATTTTACAATCAGAACATCCTTGCTATTTGAGGTTCGCCTGATGTCCAAGCCTTCCCGTCCTGCACTGCTATTTAACCTGCTGCTGTTATTTGTGAGTCTCAGAAGATCCCTCCTTCCGCCTTCCCACACTCAGTTACCGTCGTGGCCTGTTTGACACGATCTATTGCTTTTCTTCTCACTTGAACAGAAGATCAGGTCTTCTGTAATTCTTCCTTTCACAACTTCCAGAACACTAAATGAATTCTTTTACACTTCAGAAAGAGAATAAACCTTATGCCCAGTTAAAGCAAATCAGGAGAATGGAAAATCCTGTGAGAGGTGTTTTCAAAGAAGCCAGAACCCTCCCCCTGCTCCCCGCCACTCTCTATTTCTTAGTTCAAGGAATTTGAAAAATGCCAACTTTTTGCTGCTGTTTGGCACACACACCTCTGCAGCCAGGGCAGGCTCTGCTTTCCTGCAGGTCACAGTCAGAGTCCTGAAACCTACCTGTAAAATGTTTGCTGTTTTTTATAAACAATGACCTCATTTTATTAGCTGGAAAAATAAAGCAAGTGTTTTCCATGGCTAAAGGCTTTGGTTACACTGCAGTTGTTCCATTCATCTTCAATGAAAAAAAAAAAATCATAGACAGAGAAGGGCGGTTAACAACTCCCTGTTACAACTTGCATGTTTTTCCATTCATTCTTCCAGCAATTTAGATCTGATTCAAACAGATCGTGCCTGGGTCACTCACGTGCATATTTATTTTTCCTTGAAATTGCTACAAAGCTGCTGTGTTTGAAGGGAAACAGGCATTTGCCAGGAGCCTCTGCACACCTGTCCATCAAAGTGAATAGAAGTGATGTGTCACTGCAGGAGGCAGGGACTGGCCCTGCCAGAAGCAGTGACGCTGAAATGTGGAGCACAGAGATGACAAAAGGCCAACAAGGTGTGCTTAAAACCTGGTTTGTTGAGACCCATGTGAGGGGATGGTACTGTTTCCTTCAGGATGGTTTTCTGCTGACCTGAAATTCCTGACCCAAACTGAATAGCACTGAAATCCAGGCCAGCAAAGCCAGCTGCGGGTGCTTGAGCTCTGTGGGCTGAGGGTGGCTGGCCTTGGTCAGTCAGCTTTGGCCATGCTGCAGAGGTTATTTCTGAGTCAAACTGATCCTCTGCCATGGCTAACTCTGTAAGTGCCTCTGCCTTCTGTCTGTTCAGGTGAACAAGTTAAAGCAAAACTGTTCCAGCAAGTCCTGAATGCAACTTCTTGGGAATGAAATAAGAAATAAACCCCTTCTTTTTAAACTGTTCACATACAAACTCCACTGGGTCTGTGGATCCCTCCTGCTGCAAAATTCCTTTATCACAGCAACTGAGGTCATTAAATCTGTGGTTTGAGGAGCCTGGCTGCTCCTCTCTGTGCTTTTCCACTTAAGATCGGTGTGTGCGTGGCAGGGACATGAGAAACGTGCTGTCTGTACACCTGTAATGATCTTGGTCATGATAATCAGAAATAATTACTTCTGTACAATTTAAACCAGAAGTTATTGTGGAATCTGCCTGTCCAGTCATCTGCCAGTGCTGCCGATTTCCACGATCAGAGCAGAACCCATCACTTTGAGTTCCACTGCTGAGATTGTCCTGCCCAGAGAGCAGTGCCCAGCCCCAGGCCCAAGCAGGCTAGGAGGAGTGCTCCCCACCAGGTTTATAAACACAGTTTAGTCCAAGGCACTGAATAGCTGTATTAGAGAGACCAAAAAGATAAAATAATATGTAGGATTTGCAAGCAAATCTGGGTGTGCTTCTCCACTCACCCTTTCAGTGCCATCGGTGGTGCCTAGAGCTGCAGATCCCAGCTTGTGGTGCCTTCACTGAGGACAGCAAAAAACTGGATTTTGATGTGGTGAAATACAACTTTTACTTCTCCTTCCTGACATTTGCCCTCTTGTAGGTCCTGGTCACAATGCTGATTCACGCTTGGTTCTTTCTTGCCTGCCTGCCTGTGGCGAGCCATGTCTGGGGACGAGTGGCCCAAGGTAAGGAGCCTGCCTGCCCTTGTGGGGCTGTTCCCTGAGGTTTGTCTGTCCCCTGGGATAGCCCAGCCCTTCCCGTTGGCAGTGGCACCACTGTGAGGGGCATTCCCAAAGGCAGGCTGGATTTCAGGGGGCTGCTGTGCTCTGATGTCTGTTGGTGAAGCTCCAAACTGCCTTTCCCATGCATGAAGAGAGATTAGGGATCAGGGGGCCCATCTGGGGAGAGCCCCTTGGTCCCTCCCCACCCCACCAGGCCTGTCCTCATCTCTGGCTGCAGTTCAGCCACTCCCTTGCACCAGGGATGCATTTCAGCCTGTGCAAGCAATGAGGGGGTTATGTGATCTGTGGGAGCCTGAGAAATAGGAAGAAAAACGGTGTTGCTGCTCTAGTTACTGCACCTCCCTGCTGCTTTGGGTGTACATGATGAGATGTGGTGCAACATCTGGGTGAGAAAGCAGGAGGTGATTCCTCCTGTATCATCCTGCTCCCCAGAGTGACCAGAAAATACCTACAGCACCTCAGTACAGCCTTTGTGATGTGGAAGAACCACCTTAATGTTCTGCTTGAACGCTCTGTGGAAGAGCACAAGGGTTTCTGGAGAGGTGATGGCACTGCAGGGCTGGGACAGATGTGTCTCCCTGCTGTGTATCTTCCACACTTCTGCAGTTAAGCCTGGGCTTAACTCCCTGTCAGCTGGAGAGCAAGGTTACAGCATCAAATAGTGCACGTCTAATGCAGGGCAAGGAAACAGTGGAGCTTTCATGGCACTGGGGATCATTTGCATCCAGCACATAATGGTGCTTTAGAGGATGATGTCCTTTCTGGTCTGTCTGGGGACATTCTTGTCTTTTTAGCTTCTGGGCTCCTAGAGTGATGCCCAAGGAGCTGGACCACACTTGGCCAAAAGAAGACAGCTCCATGTTTAATCCAACTGTGAATTCCCCTCATTGTTCCATGATCTTTTACCATTTCTTTTGGGCATGATTTTGGGATTTGCTTTTTGCCCTTCGCCCCTCTTTCCCCTGTTTTCTTTCTTCCTCTTCAGATTTGCCTGGGGTGAGATGTGAATCTGAGCTTTGTTTCCCCAAAATAGTTATCTGCTTGTTGGGCAGCCTGCAGGAAGTCTCTGCAAGGAAAGGTTAAGGCACAGATGTTGGGCTGAGACAAGCAGGAACCTCACTGCAAGCTCTCACTGCTTTCCTGGGTGGTGACATCATGGCAGGGATGTCAGGAGGTGTCTGGGCACCATGCAAGGCCAGAGTAGGGACTTGAGGAGCCCTGGGTGACAGTTTGGCAGCACAGAGCAGAAATTATAGGTCACCCTAAGCTTTTTTTTTTTTTCTTTTTTTTTTGTGTGAGAAATTGTAAAGGAAAAGAGATTGGTAACAGCTGCAAGTGAGGGGAGCACTTGGGTGCAGATGTTTACAGTGTGCTCACTCACTGCAAATTAGGGCATCCTGCTGGAAAGGCAGCTCTGGGCACAGTGTCAGAAGGAAGGGAGAGAAATCTGCTGAGTTGCCATCCTGCATCCAGCCGAGTGAAAAAGTTTCATATGGTGACATTTGTACGACAGGAATCATTGATTCAAGGAGTGGCACATGAGCTCAGACATCTAGCTGGGGCTAACAGATAGCTGTGAAATCTGGAGATGATAAGGAAATGTGCTCTTTCTTCTCTGTACCTCCTTGTCTGATACATTTTCTTCCTCAGGACTTGTCATCTAGTTTGCAGCTCCCTGCAGCAAACTGATACAAGCTGGTGCCCATGAGTTATGGTCCTGCCAGGAGCTGTTATTTACACTTTATCAGGTTTTCTTTCTTTTTTAAAAATTTTTTTTCTTCCCTTCTTTCTAAACCCAGCTGGTCCTTGGAGCTGCCTCTGAAATGATCTTTCTGCAGAAGTGTGGGATCTATCACCTGGGGAATTTCTGCATTTCTCAGCAGCCCAAGCCTATTGAAGAGCCTTGCTGAGCCCATTTATCTGTTTGCTGCCCTCCCATTTCACATGTTTGCACTGAACACCCTTGCTGTAAAAAAACATTCAGCATGAAAGCTCCTGGGAGAGCCCTTCAAGACATGAAGGGTGCAGAGAAAGCCCCCAGCTCTGTGGGAGGCTGCTTTACCTTTCTGCAGTGGTGTAAAAGGAGCACCTGAGAAACTCCTCTTTGCGTGGGAGGCTCCAGGCCTGCAGAGGTGCAAGGGGACTGCAGGAGCTGCCATGCAGCACCAGGGGATGCTGAGGACTTGCCTGGGATGGTGAGGGCTCCCTTTGTACTGCAGCTGTTCCCATGTCCTTAGAGGAGACAGCGCACGTGGGGTTTTGTGGGAGGAACTGCACCATAACAGCATGGACGTGTCTCCTCCTCCCCAGGGTCAGGCCGGCTGAAACTCACTGTCCTGTCAGAAGACAGGCTCCAGATGAAGTGGAAAGAGACCGAAGGGAACATCAGTGGCTACAAAGTTCGGGTAAAGCCCATGGCAGGTATGTGCTGACACCAGGCCCAGCAGAGATTCGTGTGTGAGAGAGGGGCTGAGCTCCGCCTTTCGTCTGGTGGCCAACAGGACCCAAGGACGAGCATTATTTAGACCTTAAGGGAATAGCGACAAGGCAGAGGGAATTATCCACAGCCTGTTCTGGTTCCAGGTGTTGGTTTCACTGGTCTGTACGTGCAGTGTGGACAAGGAGCCCTTCTGGCCACCATGGGAGCAGTCTGTAGTGCCACCCAGGGCAGGCACAGTCCCTTTATCACTCTTTCACAAGAACGAGAAGAAATTCAGCTCTGTTCATCCTAGGGGAAAGGTTTAGCCAGAAATGCTGTTCTTTGGGACTCTGTGAGACAAAAATGAAGAAGGTTCATGGCCTGGCTCTTCTGTGGGAGCTCCCCGCTCTCCCACCACCTGCAGGGACATGGAATGGGAAGGCTTTGACCCTATTTCTGTGGGGAGGCTCATCCCTCCAGCTCCCTACCCCTACTCCCTGATTTCAGATGTTGAACCTGGTGGTGTTGGAAGGACACGATGTCCCTCAGCGGGGAGGAGGGGCTGCAGGCATTCTTAGTCGTGGCTGGCATTCGGTTTCCAATCGCTGCCGCTTTCCCAGTGAGCCGGAAAATGGAGCTGCTGGGCAGGAGTGTGGGCAGCAGCTCCTGTGATCATCCACCCGCTTTTAGCTCAGCCTCCACCTGTTTCCCAAGCTGGAGCAGGAGGTTTCTCATTCCTTCCCTGCCCTGCTCCTCCCCAGAGCCTCAGCTCAGCAGAGATTCATGAGCGTCCCAGGAATGCAGGGAATCCCCACCAACGATCCCAGCACATGCCTGAGGCTTTCCCTCTTAAGCTGGGGAGTTTCCAGCCTTAGGCAGGAGCATGGGGATGGCTGGGTCAGAAACAGATCCATCTCCATAATTTAGAGCTTGCAGACCTTTCCTGGTCAGAGGGGTTTGGGGAGCTGCTGTGTCTCTCTCTGTTTGGTGCTGCCCAGAGCCCATGGGGCAGCAATCGCTGCCTCGCTCCATCTGCTCACTGCCCTGCCAACACAGAAATGCCCCAGTTCTTGGCTGGCCAAGGCATCCCACTGCCAGAACAAGGTCCAACAGCTTGGGATGTGGCTGTGGAGGGGTCTGGAGGCAGTGCCAGCCCCAGAAATGAGCTGTGCCCTGCAGGCAGCAGCTGCTCTTGGAGAGAGATGGGGCAGAGACAGCACAGCTGGGATAAGTAAGATGAGTCCCAAGTGCCAGCGGTGGCCTCCAGAGACACTGAGTCACTTCCTCATATTGACACATATGACCTCAATCAGTTGGGTGTTTTCATTCAGCAGTTGCCAGTCTTTACACTCTGAACACCAGCTTTTCACTCAACAACTCCTTGGGAAGTTGGTGAGAGTTGCACTGATACTGGGTGGGAAGTAATTTTCTAATTTAGGCACGTATCAGGGATTTAAAAAACCCCACCTCTATCTTCTGAACTCTACACTGAGAAATAGAGTAAAAATTAGAGCTCCTCAAAATTTAAATAATAAATAGGAGCTGACTGAGGTCCCTAGGCAGACATTCCCTGCATTTCAGTGCTGCTTTTGCTACTGTCAGTTTAAATTTAAACTCCGACAGGCTCTGAACTGTGGCTTCATCCCACCTCAGGGGACTCGGAGCAAGAAGTCATGCTGAAAACCAAGACTCCCAAAGCCACGGTGGGAGGGCTGAGCCCTACCAAGGAATACACGCTGCAGGTCTACGTGCTCAATGGCTCCCAGGAAGCCCTCTTTGCCAAGAGGAAATTTGTGAGTAAGTGGAGAGGGCTAAATTTTACCACTCAGAGCTCCTGAGGCTCTTGGGGATGTGGCTGCACAGAGCTCATCCTCTGGCACACGCCCTGCAAGCTCTTTGGCAGTCACAGAGCCTGGTACTGTTTTGATTGGAAAGGGAGATGGGAAAGACCGAGGGGATGACGGAGGGACTGTGGCTCACAGGCCTCTCTGGACGGGCAATTTCTCTGTTTGTGGTCTTCCTACAGTAGAGGAACTCAAGAATGCATCCCAGACTAGAAATAACCGAAGGAACGCAGGAGCTGCATCCGGAAGGAATCTCACCTCCTCGGGGAGCTCTGCAGCTGAGCACAGTGGGGTGGCAGAGGCCACCCCACCACCCCTGAACACTGCCCTGTCACAGACAGGTGGGTGCTCTCACCGTCCTGGAGTCACACGGGATTGATTTTGAGCCAGGGTCTGTGCCATGCTGCCGTGGCTGGAGCATACAGCTGTCCCTGAAACCATTCCCACTTTCTCCCTGCAATGTCCCTTCAAGAGAGATATTCAGTGAAACTTGCTAGCCTGGTCTCATCCTTTGAATACAATTCTTAGCTACAGACACACAGTAAACCACCTAAAAATATTTGCCCCTCATTGCAGCCAAGCTGAAAATGCACGTCCAGGTATCCAAATTCAGCAGATGCAAACTTACCCTTCAGCTGAATGTGGATCCTTGGAGAACAAGCTGCTCCCTACGCACTGGGGCCAGTGGTGCTTTTCCCCCTAAGCTCTGTGTCCCAAGGCTGGCTGCAGGTGTTCTACAAGAAGGATTTCCTCAACCTCCCTGGCTGAGGACTGTATGTAACTACAGAGTCTCAAGTTTCCATGAGCTCAAAAGGGAATTACACCTGTTGATGGAAGAAAGATCCATCAGGGCCGTTATCCAAAAAGTCTTGCACTAGCTCAGGGTGTTTGCAAGCCGCAGATTGCTGAGCTCTGGAGAGCAACTGGGTATGAAGTGCCATGGGATGTTTTCCCCGATTTATATTTTATAAACATTCATTGTTTTTCATCATCAAAGAAAATGGGAAGGACAAACTTGCTGATGTGATCCATTACAAACATTAACTCCTGAGCACACGTGCAGCCCTCTCAGAGAGGTAGGAATGAAGGTAGTGTCAGTCTATCCACCTATTTGCATAAATCTGTGGGAATTTTACCCTTTCTGAGCCCCGTACACCTTTGTCAAGTGTGGCTTAAATCAGCTGAGGAGCGGGGTTGCATGGGGATAATGCAGTTAGGGACAAGGGGATTTTTCTCTTTGGAGCACAGCAAAGGACAGAGCTGAAAAGAAAAGGCAGAAGGGGATTCAGCCAAAGAGCTCAGGAGAAACGACAAGAAACGAGGCCAGCGTGACAGAAACAACATCAATAACCCCAAAATCATCCCTGCGCACTCCTGCGAACGCGGAGCGAGAGTCTCCAGGAAAAGAAAACCCCCCAAAGGATTCACTGAGGCGAGGTGAGAAGGGGTTCAAACATGTCCTGCTCCTTCTTCCCTGCTGTTTTCCCTAACACTCGTTGAATTCAAGCTTTCCATCCCACCCTCTGCCCCCCCCGAGTACAGTGCTGCTGGTTGTGCTTCCAGTCACTAGGTCATGCTTTGGGAGCTGTCAGAGCTCACTGGAGAAATTTGGAGTTCTGTAGAATAACATGAATTGTAAGGAAAACTGGAGTTAGGCCAGAAATTCCTTCCAGATGATTTAATTTATTGATTTTAATTGATTTGGCACTATTCTCTCTTCATGTTGTCATCTCCCCATGCTTCTGGCAGATTCGTGTAAGCATTTGTGTTCTTCAGCAGAGCACCCCCAGCCATGGACCTTTCCAAGGTGTTTCCGTTCCAAACACCAGGAATGTTTGTTACCCAGCCTGCTCCTCCTTCTGGGCTTGTGATGGCTCCCAGCTCTGCTGAAATGGTGGGAATGGGATGGGCCAGAGCATCCCCCTTGGCCCAGTAGAAATCCATGTGTGTGATAGATGAACCTCTTTGGAGCCTGATAAGTCTTAATGGGATCATCTGTTTCCCCTCCACCAAAGCTGGAAAATTCCCCATCTGAGAAATACTCAAGGAAGATGCATTCAATTAGCAACATGCCTTATCTTAGCCTCTATTAGGCTGAAGGCCTGGGGTGGGGAAGAAGGAAGGCTGGAGTATCTATGGTGCCAGCAGGTTTTTACGGAGAGATTGGATTTAATATAAATCCATGAAATAATTGTAGCCCTCAGGGAATCTCGTGATGGAATGGAATTAAGCAATCACCTGCGATTCTTGGAGACTTAGGCTAGATAAAAGGAAGCACTGGGCTGGGGCTGAGATGGAATGGAGCTGACAGCTTGCAGAGGGCAGTGTTTGGGTTAGTAGATGCTTCCTGGGACCTTTAACCCCTTCTTTGCAGAGGTGCAGCTGCACACCACTCCTTTTCTTGGTACTGAGATGGGTTATCCTTGGCTCCGTGGTTTTCACAAGATGCTGGGATGTGCCAGACTGGCAGATGGTCCATTCCACCATCCAGAGAAGGCCCTGCAGAGCTTCTTAAAACTGAAGCAGGTTTTCCTCCATACAATTGCTTCTCTCAGTATCAAGCTTTCCCCTCCAGGCTCCCAGTTTCAGTGTGAAACCCCTGCAATGACTGATATCGTCCTGCTTGTGGATGGGTCCTGGAGCATCGGACGCAACAATTTCAAGCTCATTAAGGAGTTCCTGAGCAATCTGATTTCCCCATTCAGTATTGCAGAAGACAAGATAAGAGTAGGTAGGACATGCTCCTGTTTCCTGACCTTGGGATGTTGATGTTTGAAGGGGCCTTGGTCACTTGTCCCTGTGTTCTATGTTCCTCTTGGGAGCTGTTATCTCTTTAGGATGGGGTCCTAGAGCTGCTCTTGGAAGCTTTTCCCATCTGATAGCAAGCTCTGGCCTCTAGTGGCTGTGAAAAATATCTGCACAGTGAACAGAAGTTTTGCCTTTGGGCAGCACCAGGTCGGGTGGTGATGCTGAGAGACTTTTGGGATTTGCTGCCATCTCTGACGAGGTGCTCGGCCAGCAATGCACTGGGTGCAGTGGCAATGCCACGCTGGGGCTGCTGTGAGTTCATCTTGGAATGGGGCTGCTTCCAGCTCTGAGTGCTGCTGACAGCCAGGCGGTACATGAAATAGGATGGTGTAAATCCCTCTCAGCACTTGAAACTGATTGTTCCACCCTGATTAACTTTGACACCTTATCAAATACCTCTGATCATCATGACAGGGGTGTGTACCCCTGTACCCCGTGGGGTCTGAGGCATTGCTTTGCCGCCTGCATGGCAGGACCATAGAATCGTGGAATATCCTGAGCTGGGAGAGACCCACAAAGATCATCGGGTCCAAGTCCTGGCCCTGCACAGAACACCCTGAGAATCGCACCCTGTGTGTGAGAGCATTGTCCAAACGCTCCTGGAGCTCTGTGAGGCCTGGGACCCTGACCACTGCCCTGGGGAGCCTGTTCAGTGCCTGACCACCCTCTGGGGGAAGAACCTTTTCCTAATACCCAACCTAAACCTCCCCTGACTCAACTTCATGCTATTTTCTCAGAACCACACAGAGAAGTAGAGTTAGAAGCCCTGTCTGCTCACCCCCGGTCGCTTTCATTATTTTGTGTCATCCTCCCTGGCAATCCTGACACCAGCTCCCAGAGTGGGTCTCCTGCAGCTCACCTGGGCTGGCTCAATGCCCACAGCTCCTGTCTTTCCCAGGGCTGTCCCAGTACAGCAGTGACCCCCGCACGGAGTGGGATCTGAGTGCTTACTCCACGAGGGAACAGGTGCTGGAGGCCGTGAAGAATTTGCGGTACAAGGGTGGCAACACCTTTACAGGTAACTGCCCCTTACAGGGCTCTGAACAGCCCGTGCAGCCACAGTGGGGGAAGCTGTTCCCATGGGAGAATGTGCTCCGTGGGGACTGTGGCTGCTGGGAAGCAGGAAGAAGAGTAAAGGCATCGGGGTTGTTTGGAGGGCTGTGGCACAAGCTCCATCTCTGCTCCTCCCCAGGTCTAGCACTGACCCACGTCCTGGAGCAGAATCTGAAACCAGATGCTGGTGCCCGGCTGGAGGCTGAGAAGTTGGTAATCCTCCTGACTGATGGGAAATCCCAGGATGATGCCAACCTGGCTGCTCAGACCTTGAAAAACCTGGGCATAGAGATATTTGCCATCGGTAAGATCACAGCCATTGATAAGCTGTAGGACAAAGCCAACCTATTTTTAGTTATCTTCAAATTGAAGGTTATGTGTTCCCTCAACTTTGACAGAAGCATCCTGAGGCTGTAAAACTGAGGTAGTGGGTGAGACCTCATTACATTGAGGGTAAGATGAAAATTAACTCATTTATTCAGCACAGGCAGTGTCTGCAAAGGATATATCTTTTTTTATTTTTTAGAAAAATCATTCACATGAGAGATTTCACACCTCCCATCTAAAGACTGTTGGGAGCCTCAGGGACCTGTGCCATGAGAACAACATTCTCAGCTGTGGAATTAGGCAAGAGAATGTTGTACTGGGGATGGCAGGAGATCTCCTGTATTATTACTGCCTCTCACAACTTCCCATTTCTCTAAACAACAACATTATCTTCTCTTCACTGTCCAGCAGCAACACCGAGACACAAAATGGCCTTAAGCAGCTCTGGCCTTGATGGCCACACGAGGTCTGCTAGAGACTGATACATGAGCAATAAAGTTACATAAAAACTCTCCTAAAATTGCAATCTCCGAAAGTTTAAGTGCTTATCTGTGTTAGGGAACACGCAAGTGAGCGTTTATTGCATAGGGTTATGCAGGTAAGTGGCTTTTATGGCACGAGGAGAGCTGATGAGCCCCCTTGGACAGTGTAAGGGAACCCTGAACCTAGCTCTGGGAAGCAAAATGAGTTGTACTGTGGAGCTTGGTCTGCAGAGAGTTAATGAGGATGGGGAGCTGAACGATGGGGATGGAGGATGCTCTGTGATGGAGAAGTTCTGTTATATAAATGGGCTGCTTTTTGCTCATCCCTGACTCTGTTGAAATGCACTGTGATGTTCTGATGAACAACAGGCTCTCTGTGGGGAGTGCTGGCACCTCATAAATATAAAATGGTTGTTTGTTCACTCAGTTCCTCATCTGTTTATGCCAGCTGCCTCTCAGGTTGAAAAAATACCTCCCTTCCTGATAGCAAAGCCTGCAAGTGGTGAGGAGGCAGGAGAACAGAAGGAGGATTCACCAGAATGTGTCCAGGCCACCAAAGGCCTTCTGAGCTGAAAGCTCTTTCCAGGCTGGGCTGAGGTGCTTGCTGCAGGAAAGCCCAGGGCCACTAAGACACCACTCTGCCCCTGGGGTGAGTGGGAGGCTGTTCTTGGAGAGCAGGGTGATGGTAATCCCACCTCTGGGGAGTCCCTCTGCTCCTCTCTGGGGAGGTTCTCAGCCTTGTTCTCTGGTCGCAGGGGTGAAGAATGCGGACGAGGCGGAGCTGAGGCAAGTGGCGTCGGAGCCGCTGGAGCTCACCGTGTACAACGTGCTGGACTTCCCCCTGCTCAGCTCCCTGGTCGGCAAACTCACGCGGGTCCTGTGCACCAGGATCAAGGAGAGGAGCCACAAGGAAAGTGCAGGTGAAGTGGGACCTCCTTGGTGACGGCTGAGCTTCCTGCTGCTCACCATCCCCCTTCCTCTTGGTGGATAAAATCACCTCAAGACAATAATAACCTCTATATGGAAAAGGGGCTTCCTTTCCCTCTTCCATTTCATACAGTGTGATAAAGGTGTTGTAACCATCTTCTTCGCTTCCAACCAAAAAGAGGCAGAAAAAGCAGAAGAACTAATAGCGAAATATACTAGGGAATGTAACAGAGTAAATGTGGAGGTAGGATGAGGAAATATAAAAACACCTAACCACTTTTTTTTTTCTCCACAAAACTTTAAATATTGGATCTCCAGCAAGTTCAAATCAAGCAGCCATTTCTTTCCTTTGCTGGGAACAGCTTACACGAGGAAGAGCATGAAGAACCACTCCAGATGTTAGCTTAGATCCTCAGGAGAAATATTGTGTACATATTTCCACCTCTTTCTGCTCTAAGATTGACCTAAGCAGAATGGGAAAGTCTAAATTTCAAGCATACTTTCATTTCAACACTCTGGAAATTCATATTAATAAATTAATTGATTCTTACTGGTTTGTATTTGATATAATTAGACATTTTACAAAGGCGAAGGTTAGGCTGAAGAAAAGTGGGCTTGTCCAAAAAAGAAACCAAAGTGATTTTTACTTGTTAATTTTGGCAAATTTTTGTGATTGAGGAACGCAGACTTTTGTTGAATAATTATTTGCAGCACGAAGCAAAATACACAGCCTGTTCTCTATGGAGTATTTATGTTCTCTGTACACCCAGTTTTAAAATATTTATTTCAGAGCAGTCTGGAACAGTTTCGGGAAGGAGACTGCAACTTGATTTGAAAAATGTCACTCATTTTTATGAGCTGGAAAGCACATTTGGCATGAAAAGTGTGAATATAAGAAAATAACTGTTTTTCATTCCTAGGCAGCACTGTGAAAGATACCCCTGTGAACACGGGTCCCCAGCTCAGCCCAACTGACCTGAAAATATCTGCTGTGACCTCCAAGAGCATGCACTTGGCCTGGAGCCCTCCTCTGAAACCACCAAAGAAATACCGCGTTGTGTATTATCCATCCAAGGGTGGGACCCCCAAAGAGGTGAGAGACCTTTCCCTGCACACCTGAGACTGCCACAGCTCCCAGATGGTGGCTGGCAATTTAAGGAGGCTTGGGCAGACAAAAAGAGGATGGTAGTGGGACAGCAGTTAAGCCAGAGATGAAACTAAATGCACCATGAGTGTAAATGTGATGAGGTAATAGGGTGATAAGATAGAAGACACTGATTTTTCTCTTAGCCAGTGTTATCCCCTCCCTAAATCATGTGCTTTGACTCAAAGAGGACACTCGGGTAGAGAGAGCTGCCCAAGGATACTCATCTGTGACGGACACGATTTAAAAAACCAAATCCAAATTGTGGATGAATTTCCACTGATTTCAGTAAGAGCATGACGAGAGTCTTGTGCTCGGTGTCTGCACAGATCCCAGGCTTAGAGGACAGGAATTCTTTTTGCCTCTCACCTCTCTGTTTTGGGGAGATGTTAGCTAGGACAAAGTGCAGAGGGCAACTGGGCTTCATGTTTCGGGGCACAGATCTGCCACGGAGAAGCCACACTGGCCAGGGATGGCCAGTTGAGCCGTTCCATTGCTGGAGAGCAGTAGCGCCTCCCTGCCCTGACAGCCCTCCCTTGTGCTTGCAGGTGGTTTTAGAGGGAGCAGTGTCCTCTCTGCAGCTGTCCAACCTGACCTCGCACACGGAGTACCTGGTGTCGGTGATCCCTGTGTACGACGCAGCGGTGGGGGACGGGCTGAGAGGCGTCACCTCCACACGTAGGTCGTGAGTAGAGAGAATTGTGCTGAGGGGTGGTGAGGAAAGGTGAGCAGAACTCGCTCTCTGACCATCTCAGACTGGAGCCTGCCATTGTACATTTCCTCCCTCCTCAAGTTCAGGCTGTCTACAGCTCTGTTTGTCTGTGGAGATGCTCAGAACTCAACCAGACAAGACCCTGAGTAACCTGTTCTTTGAGCAGCAGGTTGGGCCAGAGACCTCCAGGGGTCCTTTCCACTTGTGTCATTCTGCAAAGCAGACCGTGGCAGTAACACACCCTGCTAGATATATATTGCAACTCCTTGCCCCGTTTTTTAATCCACGGGCTCTGAGTGAATTAAACTCTGTAAAGTTGAGACTGTGTTAGATGTGGAGTGAGTGCCCACCAGCTTGCAGCAGCTGTTGTAAAGCCAGGTGTCCCCTGGGTTTTGAGTTGTTTCAGGCCTCATACACTGAAGGTACCTTTGTGTCTTATTTTTCTTTTTAGTGCCTTTGTCTTCCCCTCGCTCCCTGCGCGTCTCTGAGCTGAGCCACAACAGTCTGAGGCTGAGCTGGAAAGCAGCCCAGGGAGCTACGCACTACCTGGTGCTCTGCTCTGCAGCCCCTGATGGAGCAGAGGACTATACAACAGAGGTAGAGTTGGTGGCAACAATGATAATATTGTTTTTTCTCTGTCTGGGCTGAGCTTAGTGCTAGCTCTAAGCTTTGGCAATTGGTATCATGTGGTCAAAGAAAAAAAGTGTATCAGAATTATTGCCAGAAAGGGCTTTCATAAAAGACTCTTTTTAATGGTTTGTCTCAAATGATTTATAACTGTGAGGGTTTCACACGGGAAATGAAGGCATGGGAGAGATCCGGCTGTGCCTCCTGGGGCCCTGGAAACCCAGCACTGAACTCACATCCTTGCGGCCCCAAGTGTAATTGTTGTATCCTCGAGGTTGTACATAAACATCTTGACTGTGTGTATCTTTAAATGTTAATTGAAAATGTGTTAGGGCAGATTTTGCTGACATCTGAAAACAGACCTACAACACTGCAGATTAACAAAACAATGCTTGATGAATGGAAAATCCTTAAAAACATCTAAGAACCCTTTGTTGTGCATTTCAATGCGTTATCTGGAGTACCTGTAGGCTGAGGATATGAAATTTAAAAAACAAAGTGAGTGGGGAGGAACATTTATTGCCTCTTTGACTAAGATTCCCCCCTCAATGCAGCAATAGGGGCAACTGCAGGATGGTTTTCAAAACAGAACAATTAATTCTCTGCTTTCAGTGCATTATTATGGGCTTTTTAAAAGATTCAGAGCAGTTGAAGCAAGACCAACACCCAAATTTGTATTTCAGCATACTAAAACATTTCCACGGTTACCTCAGCTACTCCTTAAAAGAGTGCAGTGCTCCAGGCCTCTGGGATGTCTGCAAAACCAGCATTAAAATGTTCCCAGGTTTTTAAAAACTGTGCTCCAAGGCGTGCAGACTCCTAAATGTCCCCGTGGTGCCTTTCTGCAGCGAGCAGGCTGCGGACGGGGCTGTGCCCGGGCCGCGCTAGCAGCAGATGGCAGCAGCCCGGCTGCTCTGGGGCTGCTGGCAGCCGGCAGCGCTCCTGCCAGAGCTTCCCGTGCGTCTGAGAGAAGCGGGATTGGAGCTCTGGAATACCCCCTGATCCAACCCCGAGCAGCAGCAGCAGCAGCATTTTGGTGTGAGAGACCCAGGGCTCTGCAGAGCAGGGTAGGAGGAGGTGCTGTGCATCCCCAGCGGGTTTGGAGTCCCAGGGGGAGAGAGGCAGAGCACAGATCACTGCAGAGCGCCTGCCCAGGTGGTGAAGGGACTGGAGAGGAGGAGAATGAGGGGAGACATCATCGGGGTCTGCAGCTTCCTCACGAGGGGAAGTGGAGGGGCAGCTCCCCTCTCTGCTCTGTGTGAGCAGTGACGGGACCTGAGGGAACAGCTGGGACTGTGTCAGGGCAGGTTTATGTTGGATATTGGGAAAAGGTTCCTTACCCTGAGGGTGGCTGGGCACGGGGACAGGCTGTGAATGGTCACAGCAGCAGCCTGACAGAACTCAAAGAAAATTTGGACAACGCTCCAAGGCCCATGGTGAGATTCTTGAGGTTTGCCTGTTCAGAAACAGGACTTGGATTCTGATGATCCTTGTCAGTCCCTTCCAGCTCAGAATATTCTGTGATACTACGATTCTACAACCATTCCAGATTGGAGATGTCCCCAAGTGTAGCCAAAGGTACCTTGGCCCACATCTCTGTAAAGTCCTGCTCTCTTAAGTGCATTGGGAGGTACCCTAGAGCTGAAGGGAACCCTAAAGCCCCTCTCTGTTGGCAGGTGAAGGTGACCCAGCCCGAGGTGCTGCTGCAGGGGCTGTCCCCCAGCACTGGGTACTCTGTGGCAGTGTATGCCATGTATGGCGAAGATGCCAGTGAGCCAGCCAGCATCCAGGAAACCACCCGTAAGTGCTGCTGCTGCTTACTGAGTTGTTATTAAACACTTAAGGCAGGAGAGACGTGTTAAATGAGGTGCTTCCCATATTGTGCATGTGGCTTGTAAACACGCTGCCTCTTTCCTGCTGGATCTGAAGCAAATATTGGTCCCCGAGGGGATCTCTAATTGCACGGTGAGCTGTGAAAAAGGTGTGGTGTTCCAGTGGTAAAAAAGGACTCCTGAAAGAGGTGTTCCTTGAGGTCTTTGTTGTCTGGGGTGGAAAAAGGCAATCATCTGGCTCATCCTCACCTAAATCCGTGGCAGCTCTTCATAACCTCCCAGATGTGTGTGTGGTAGTGAATAAAGAGAATATTTGCCTGCCTAGTGAATGAGCCTCTCAGCCCAAGGTGGGATCACCTAAGAGCAGCAGGAGGCAACGGGTGGCACTCCCATTGTGAAAGCTCAGAGTGCTCTCTCCCACTGTTGTTGCAGTGGCCTTGAGTCCCCCCAGGTACCTGAGCTTCTCCGAGCTCAGCCACGCGTCCGTGCGGGTCAGCTGGGAGGCCGCGGCCCCGGCCGTGCGGGCCCACCACGTCACCTACGTCTCTAGCAGAGGGGGCAACGCTGGAGAGGTGAGTCCTCAGGGGCTGGGGGAAGGAAAAGGAGCTTGGGAATTTGGATAATGCTCTGTTGTCCTTCAGCTGCATGGGTCAGGGAGAGCTTGTGTGCTGGTGGTGTTTTAACTCTGAAATGGGCACTTTTGCTGCGGTTATCACCAAATGCTGACCTCTCTGCAGCTGTGCCCTCTAGAGTCACAGCGTGGTTTGGGTTGGAAGGGACATCCATAACCATCTAGTCCAACTCCCCTGCAGTCAGCAGGGATATCCTCAACTAGATCAGGTTGCTCAGATCCCCATCCAATCTGGCCTTGAATGTTTCCAGGGATGGGGCATCCACCACCTCTCCTGGTAACCTATCCTAGTGTTTTACAAACTTTGTCATAAAAAAGTCTTCCTTAAATCTCATCTGAATCTACCTCTTTTCATTTAAAGCCAGGACCCCTTGTCCTGTAGCAACAGGCCTTGCTAAAAAGTCTGTTCCCATCTTTCTTATAAGCTCCCTTTAAATTTTGAAAGGCTGCAATAAGGTGTCTCTTTTTCCTTGGGCTGAACAAGCCCNTCTGAATCTACCTCTTTTCATTTAAAGCCAGGACCCCTTGTCCTGTAGCAACAGGCCTTGCTAAAAAAGTCTGTTCCCATCTTTCTCAGAAGCTCCCTTTAAATTTTGAAAGGCTGCAATAAGATGTCTCTTTTTCTTTGGGCTGAACAAGCCGAAGTGTCTCAGCCTGCCTCAAAACAATACTCACACAGCTCCCCCACTGCAGGTGGAAGTTCCTGGCACTGCAACATCCACTGTCCTGAGACCTCTGTCCTCCCTCACCCAGTACTTCATCAGTGTCAGATCTACGTACGATGAAGGGGACTCCTTTCCAATTACTGGCAATGTCACCACCTGTAAGTAGGGAATGAAAATACTTCTGGTCTCAGTAAGAGGTGACAAAGTTGGTTTGTGTGTATCTGGGATGTTTTGAAGACTGGCCCCAGCAGCTCGTGGCCAAAACCCTTGCACAGAGCACAGATGGCTGCTGTTCTTTGTGTGTGGAATATGTCCAACTATGTTATGCTCAAAAGGAGGTGGAAGGGATAAAGAAAAGAAGCACATGAAGAAAAGCATGATGTATCCCTAACCTCTGCATCCTTGAGAGCCCTCCTAGCCTTCTTCCCTTTACAAAACCGGTGTGATATGTGTCCTCTCTGTAAATGAGATAATCTTTCTTAATTAGGGCTTTAAAAATCATTTACCCCTGTCTGTCCTGATGACTGTTGTCATATGGGTCTGAAGAAGCGACAGACAGGCTGGTCTCAGACATCTGCTTGGTTGATGTTTTGCTCCCCAGCCATCTGCTCCCCACCTTGGCTCTGACTGGGTGCTGTCAGTGCCTGCACTTCAGCTCCTTTCCTTGTGCATCCCTCAGTGAAGGTCCCCGCACCACGCGCTCTGAAGGTCACCGAGCTCTCCGGGAGCAGCCTCCGCCTGCAGTGGGAAGCTGTCGCTGCCTCAGATGTGGTTGTCTATCAGATCAAGTGGAGCACAGCCAGTGGAGAGAAGCCTCAGGAGGTATGAGCCCACACAGAGCTCTGGGGAGGCTGGGCTGGCTCTGAACTCACCTGCAGGAGTGGCAGAGAGCTCTGCAAAACTACTCAGGCAAATGCACTCCAGCAACTGAACAGTTCAGCAGGATCCCTCCTGGAGCAGTCACCTTGAGTGCTGGAAGCGGGAGGGGCAGCAGGGCAGAGTCCTACAGGCTCTGGGAAGATTGCAGAAGTGTTCTGGAAAACCTCAAGGATGAAATTTAATAGGGACAAGCAGAAAGTATTAAGCTTAGGCAGGAATAATTAACCACAGGTATACAGGATGTAGAACAAAGAGCTAAGAAGCAATTCAGTAGAAAAAGATCTGGGGTTGCAGAGGATCACCAGCCCACAATGTCAAGATGCTGTGGATAAGAAAAAGACAATACTCAAGTATTTATAGCTGGAGATATTGCTTCTAAGAAGGTGAAGCATTTTCTCTTCTCCTCAGTGCTAGGAAGCACTGATACTTTTGGGATACGGCTCTTTGGGAAGCATGACGTCCACGTAAGGAGCACACGGACAAGAATGACCAGAGACAGAGCTGGTGCAGGTGTGGCAGGGAGGGACCAGGTGACCTCTTCCATGTGAAGCCCCTATTTTTGTTATGAGGTCAAACAGCAGTTTAAATGGAGGCTTAATACCTGAGTCTCTCCTGCAATGAGAGAGACCAAAAATGTTCCATTTGGGCTGGAACAGACAGGTACTGGGGCTTCTGCCCCTAGGTCTCCTAAAAGCTGGAAACTCAGCAAAGGGATTCAGTGCTCCAGGTGGGCACTGCCTTGTGTCAGAGCTCTGTGTTGTGGTGCTGAAGGAGCTGCTTATTATAACCGGGCTGCCATGCACAAATGTCTGCTCTGCATTACTGAGGGCTGGAATTTTGCCTTTGCTCACGTGTGCAACCCCAAACAGTAAACTTTGGCCCCAAAGCCCGGTGCCAACTCATTTGTGCCTGCGGACAATCTGTGAGGCAGGCACTCGGGCAGCATGAACCAGCCTGGGGCTGCCTGGGAGCGGGACTGACTCATTTCCTCCCCTGCTGCAGCTCTCCCTCGCTGGAAATGTGGCCACGGCCGTCCTGCCAGGCCTGCAGAAGAACACCGACTACAAAATATCCATCTGGGCCTACTACAAAGACGGTGCTCGAAGCGACACCGTTTCTGTTCACCACAGGACCAGTAAGTGACCGGTGCTGGGATGCGCGGCCCAGGGGTGACAAACAGGGCATGGGGTGCCTCACAGCTCAGCACACACCAGCAGCTCAGGCTGGTCACCTCCAGCTCTGAAAACCCAAACCTGAATGTCTGAAAAAGTCTAGGGGTATTTAGGCTTCTGTCTGAAAATGTTCTCAATCTGTCCTGGGAGCAAGAGGCTGGACAACCACATCAGGCTGGTACATTTTAGAGGCAAATGATAATCCTTGCACGTGTTCCATGTAGAATACATTTCATCCCTCCTCTGCTTCTGTGTAGTGCATGGATGGAAATGAATTCTGAGGGTGTTCAGCTGAACGTGTCACTGTGCTGCCTAAGGAATGGTTCCTGTTAATAAAATATTGCCTGTAAGGAAGGTAAGGATTTCCTGAGGTGTGCCATTGCTGGGCTGTGCCTCACTGAGGGCACTTACAAATATGGGAGGGAATCCTGCAGGCACACTCTGCCTTGGAAGCATTATCTAAATCTGGCTTTGTACAGGCAGGATATGAGATTAAAAAGCGGCACTCCCAGAGGTCCTGGTAATTAATATTGCCTGTAAAATGGCTTTGTTGGAAGTGAATGGAACACAATCCATTCAACACCAGCAGTCCTCCCTCCCCTCTCAGATCTCATCCTCCTCTGCAGAATAAGCTCATTTAGGCTGATGTTGAGCTGATGAAACTCGAAGTAAATGGTAGTCTTGGAATAAGAAGCTCAGGTTTTATTAATAATAAATAATAATAACATTTTTTATAGGAAGCTACTTCAGACAAGTACCTTGGAGCTGCACACTGACAAAAGAAAAAAAAGAGCAAGCATCCTATTGACATACGATGACAAAAGGACAATTAGAGCTGTTTGGAGGGTGTAGGAAAATTAATTACTGCATTTTAAGCTATGAATTATGAAATGTCAGAGGAGCTCTCTCAGCCCAACAAAAGGACACGTGACAGTGCCCTTCTAGGCACATTTGCACAAGCCAGTCCTTGCTGCTGTTGGCACCCCAGTGAGACAGGGAAAGCAATTTGATTTCTGCTTGTCAGCTGCTGTCCTTGTGCAGAAGCCCTGGGAATTGTCAGGCTTTGCCTTCTGCATGAAGAAAGAAAAATTCTGCAGGAAGCCAGGTGTGCAGCTGGGCAGCCAACACCAAGCTCAGTGCCTGGGTGCTGCTGGACCCTTTGCAGGAGCAGCCAGGACACTGCCACACTTCTCCCAGCAAATAATTGCACGTGAAATCGATGGTTTTGATGCTAATTCTTTTCCAGTGTTTTAAGTAAGAAGGGCCCACAGAGGAGAAGTGACACAGAAGAGGTGGCTGGTGATTCCCAGTGCTGCCCTTGGGCAGCTCAGGGGAAAGTTGGGAATGCCAGAAAATTTGGTTTTTTTTGAAGGTTTGTGCAGTAGATGTATGGGAATATGTGGCACTAGGCAGGACTCCGGGAAATCCTGGGACATGGTTATATTTCAAATCTTCAGTGTTTCAAGCAAAAGCTGCCACCTTGTGCTGTGCCTGGTCAGGATGTCCAGGGGTGTTCATCTACCATCTGAGCTGGTGAAGAGTAACTCACTCGGTCACAGCATGGAAATCTCCTCTGTTATCTGAAAACCCAGACCCCTTGGTCTAGAAGAGGTTGTGGAAGGGAGGAAGTGCTTTCTTTTGCTTTCATCATTGCTTTGCTCTTTTTCCCACTTGCCACCATCTCTTTATTTAAGGATAGGCCAAGTCATGAAGTTTTTCTTAAAAGTATCTTGGTAGAATTTCCAAGAAATGCTGAAGTTTAAGGGCAATGACTGAAGTGAAACTCAGCAGGAACTGGTAACACAAGATTCTCTCCCTGTCCTTCATCCTCCCTGGAATACTTTCTTCTTTGAAGGTCAAGGGAAAAAATTGCCAGGTCAGAGCAATGCTCTTTGCCTCTGGTTTTGTGAAATGGAACCAAGTTCTTCCCCTGAAGTGAAAACACCAAGTTCATTTTATTCAGGACCAGTAATTCCTCTTGTCCCACCTGAAACACCCATTTGGAGACCAAATGTGTTACGTTCATGGGACCCTGCAGACACCAATCCCTCACAAAATACAGGTCACCAGAAACATCATCCTCTTATAAAAACCAACAGCACTCATCACTAGGATGTGTCATTTGGAAGGACTGGGATGAGGTCTCTCATCTTTCTGGTAGGAAAAAAAGTTGTTTCAAAGTTATGGTTGGAGATTTGTCATTTTATGAACTCAAAATCAGTGAGTAGCTTTAGCTGGAGAAGAAAATTTGGAGACAGTGATATGGTGCAGGCCCCTTCTTGTCGTGGAGGAATTGGAAGTTTTTTTAATTCTTTGTTTTGACTAGAGGAAAGAAAAAAGTTTGGGATTATTTTTCTGCAACCCAGTTAGCAAGCTTTTCCCTGCAGACTTCCTAAGAGGCAGAGCAGGAACAAAAGCATGCTGATGTATTTCCCACAGACAACAAAATTGTTAAAGTGTGCTGCTTACCCGTGGTTCTGATGTTTCTTTTTTTCTCTCTGTTATATTTAGACTGAATTCTCATTTGAGTTGAGCTCTCCTTTCATCCTGTTTTATAAATTGTCAAGTGTAGCAAAGTCCTTATCGTTGACCAAAGGCTTTCACAGCGATCACTTGTCATACTAATAAACAACTTTAGTGGTGCTTCAAACCTACAGAAACCTTCCAAGCAAGCACAGGGGAATGCAGATGATGCTTTCCTGAGAGGAATCTGCTGGGACACGCAGGTGTTGCTGAATGGTCATCCTTGGAAAATGCTGGAAAGAGTGGCTTTGGTCTTGCTGAGAATCAGACAAGGACCCTCCTTGTACTGAGGGAGAGTTCTTTCATCCAGGCTGCGGAAAAAGAACTTGAGCAAAACAACCCAGTCCCTTGTTAGTTCTGAAGGGAAAGTTTGGATGGGAAATGCTGCTGAAGCTGGGCTGAGCCGCCCTGGCTGGCTTTGCACTGAAGTGCTTTGCAAAGTGCTTGTGTGCCAGCAGCTTCTCCAGCCTGGGCCTGGGAAATCTCTTTATCCAGCTCCTCAGTGAGCTCTTCCTAGCAGAACATGGTAAATAAAAGGGGTTGAAATGCGGGAATGAAGCTTCAACCTGTGGCAGGAAAAAGCATGGCTTATAGTGAATATGTAATAATCACTACAGGTGAGCATTTTGATGGACTGGAGCCAAGGGTTTTATTCTTCTTTAGAATAAAGATGCGATTCTGGTTAGACCTGAAAGCAAGCAGGGATTGCTTCTGTGGAGGACCAGAGGTTGAAGAGGTAAACAAAGACCCAGATGGCAGCAGAGATGCTTCTATCCTCCAGGGCAGCTTCAGGAGGTGGCCTGTCCCCTGTCTGTCAGATCCATGCCATCAAAGTCTGCCAGGCCTGAGGGCTTTCCGGAATATACCTGACTCTAAAGACTTCCCCTAACTTTCCCTTTAAAGTTCACTTAAGCAGAATCTCCCCTTACCTCAGCTGAAGGAATCAGCCAGTGCAGGCAGCAAAGATGCAGCACTGACTAATAAAATGCTGCTGGGGTGACTTTATTCCCACTCTTGTTTTCTTCTCTGCTTTACCTCGTGGTGGTGCAACAGCCTCCAGCCTGATTCAGCTGCTGCAATCTTGGTTCAGCCTCAGTAAAAGTAAGCTCATTTTATACCCAAAAGGAGAATCAATGAAGATGCAGATGATCTTCACTCAACCTGTGCTTTAAGGTCACCCCAGGCTTTGCTGGGTGGGCAGAAGATCTGTACAGGCAAAACTGCAGAGTAAAACCCTCATCACCTGGGTGTGTTTCTCTGACTGTCTTTAGGGCTCACCCATCATTTTTAGTGTCTTCTGAATAAATTCTCCCTTTTCTCTGTCCAAGGCTTCTGTGTCTTCACATCAGTACAGGTTCAAGGGCAGACATATGATTTTATGCTTGGAAACAAGCCCCAGGAGTAGATGACCTCATGCTCTCAAACCTCTTTTTGAGCTGATTAAGCCCCTTCTGCCTTTCCCTTCCTGACTCCATCTCTGCTCAGAGAAATCCTCCAGCATAAGAGCCTCTGTCGTCAGATCCAGTTTGCTGCACAGCAGGACCCCAGGGAAAGAAATGCATTTATGTAATTAAAAATGGCTCAGCTTTGGTCTCTGGCAAACTCTTTTCTGGCTGTCTGGCTCAGCCCATCACCTGTTTGGGATCCATCCATACATCCCAGTCCAGGGTCAGAGAAAAGGGAGTAGCTCAGGCACCGTGTGTGACCCATTCCAGGGCTGTGGGTGCTGGTGTCAGAAGCTCTAGACAGAACACTGGTGTGCTGGATGCTCTGGGATTTTTTTTTCAAGAGTAATTTTTTTTAAGAGTAATTTTAAAACAGAGAAAGCTGAAAAATATTAGAAATTATGATGGATTAACTCTGATGTGTGATCCAGGTTTAATTGCCAGTAAAGCTGTTTGTCCAGTTGGATGAAATTCAATTCCAATTTGAGTACCCTTGGTTTGTTTATGATGTGTACAATGGGTCTCTTTTCCTTGTGCTTTCAGGACTCTTTCACCCCTCCAAGCATTTTGCCCATGTCCTAGGCTTGGAACTGCTGAATGCTTGAGTTGTGGTGTGTTGTACTCGGGCAATCCTCATCCCTCCAGAATCTATTTTCCCTCCTGCCTGATGCCCAGGGTGCCCACATCTGCTCTGAGCGCTGGTTACCTGCACAGCAGAGCGCTGAGGCATTCAGAAAGGGGCCAGAAAGCAAATGCTGCTGGCTCCATTTGTAGAGATTTCTCCCTGCTTTTCACGCTGTTCACATTCCATCCCTGTCACAGACTCCCGGAGCCCACCCACCAACCTCCTCATCGACTCTGAGACCCCCAGCAGCCTCCAGGTGCACTGGACCCCTCCTGATGGCCGTGTTCAGCACTACAAAATCACCTACAGCCCCGTTTCTGATGCTGCTGCCCAACAAACTGTAAGTGTCCAGCTCCTTTGTAGGGGGCAGACACTGGGCCAGAGGCCCATGGGGACAATGTGGCCAGAGGAACTCTGCTCACTCCAGTCAGCTTTGCCATTAGGATGTCAGGACTCAAAACCAAATCTCCTCCTGCTGATGTGTTGCTTTCTAAACGGGACTCCGAGACTCTTTTGTAATTAAGATACTTTTCTCCATCAAAGCCACTGAAAATGCAGCTTTCTCTGCTCCCTGAACTGGGGTGGGGAATTCTCAGAGGCAGAGGAGTTGGGGATAAACCTACCGCCCCTCCAGCTCAGGGAGGGTAAATATTATCCTTTTAAAACACAGATTCCCTACTTAAACAGCCTGGTTATCCTGTTATACAGCACTTCTGCTGCATTTCCATGGGGAATACCAGGGTCTTTACACGGGAAAATGCATTTTTCCTGGACAGGGCTAGTCCAACAGCAAGACACAGCTGGGCTTCCTTGGCCGAGCTGAGCAGGAATGCTGCTCTGAGCCTCACATCCCGGGAGTCAGCCCCACCTAACCCTGGGCTGTGAGTAAGAGCTGGAATGTGACCCCCAAACGCTGGGATCTTTTTTCCCCCGCTGTAGATCATGGCTTCTGGCAAGAGCAGCAGTGTGACCCTGCAGTCCCTGCTGCCCGATCGAGCCTACAAGGTGACCATTTCTGCCATCCACTACACGGGGGAGAGCGAGAGCACATCCACGACGGGACGGACAGGTACAGGGATCAGCTGGAACGTGCACGTTGCCCTCCATCTGTCAGCCTTGAGGCAGCCTCTGCTGGGACAATCATGGCCTCACTTGCACTGGGCGCTGGCTGAGGCCAGGGTTTTGCTCAGCAGTAGAACATTAGCCTTGAAAAGTGAAAATCCTGCCCCAGTTTCTGTAGTCCTGTGAGTTATTGACAATTCTAGGATCAGTGGGAAGGGCTGGAGGCCCTTTGGGTTCCGAGCCAGGCATCACAATATTGAGTAATAGAGCTCAGGCATGGGCTCAAGTTGTGCCAGGAGAGGTTCAGGTCAGGTATTAGGAAACATTTCTTCACAGAAAGAGTGGTTAAGCATTGAAAAATGCTCCCCAGGGAAGTGGTAGAGTCACCATCCCTGGAAGAGCTAAAAAACCAAGCAGATGTGGCACTTCCCAGTATGGCTGAGTGGATGTGGTGATATTTGGTCAAAGGTTGGACTTGATGATCTTTAAGGTTGTTTCCAACTTTATGATTTTGTGATTGCTTTCTCTTTCAGCTCCAGTGTTGTCTAAATTCCCTTCCATCCGAGGATTCGTCCCACCTAAAACAGAGGGTAAATCATCTCTAAAGCACTGCTTTGTCGTTGTTGGTTTTTAATTCAGTAGCAAACAGCACAGTGTGGGCTCTGCAGAGCAGCAGGAGGGGTCCATCAGCTCTTGACAGATGCCCTTGGGGACAATCCAAGGACAGCCAGAAACCACAGAACTTCTTAGCATCAGGCTCAGTAAAGAGACCAATAGTATTTTAGAGGATTTCTGCGCAACTTGACCAAAATGTAGTGCAGGGAAGTGTGACATGTTTTAAATTAAAATTCCCTGTAAAGTCCCTTATTAAATTTAATGAGCATATGCTCTCATAGCTAATATAAAGCAAACTATGAAATGGATTAGTGAGAAATGTTGAATTAAGAGGGTTATAAAAAGTTTTTAATAAGCAAATATTAGAATGCAGTTATTGTGGCAGTGCTGGCTTTTCCTGACTATTTAAAACTATTCCAAGCAAAATTTCAGTTTTAAAATTATTGGGTGAAGTGAAGATTGAAGAATGAGGCAGCTTGGATGAAAAAAAATTAGTTTATAGGCAACAAAGAACATACTAGATTAAGTTTTCAAGTGGTTTATTGAGGTGTTCAGATCACAATGGAAAAGTTCTGTGAACCTTCAAGCAGAAAACAATCTTCCCAAAAGACTGGTGAGTCACCTTGTAGAATTTAATATAGTTGTTCGGCTCTGACAGCTGAAAAGACAATAGAAGAAATAGTAAATTCTTTATGTTTTATAAAGTACCTTTTTTTTAAAAAAAAGGAGAGACAATATGTAACAATGCTCAATGCTGGGAAAACAGTTGGATGTGCAATAAAAGACTCCAATATTGATATAGAACCAAATTCTTGAGAAAAATGGCCTGACGTTGCAGGAGTGAATGTTTATTGTACAGCGACTAACTGCACCGGGCTGGGATTTGGAGAGAAAAACCAAAAACAAAGGGAATAACAAGACAGCAGGAATCCTAGGCTGGAAAGTCTAGGGAAAGATCTTCAAAGCAGAAGTGAAACTGCCAGTGTCAGGGATCCTTGCCCTGACTCTGAGATGCTTCACTCAAGCTGAGCATTGCCTGATCAAAGAGCTGTGAGCAATCCCAGCGCCTCCAGCCTGGGAAGGAGGGGAGAATTGCCAGGGATGGCAGCAGGAGGGACTCTGGGGCCTGGGCAAGGGTCAGAATGAGCTCACTCACTCCCAAACAAGAAAGGCAGATACCTGAAAAATGGACAAGTTTACAGCCTGCTTTGGGATCATTTCTATTTTTGGTTTTTCATTCACCACGCTTCAATTCCAAGAAGGCTGGAGAGGGACTTTTTACAAGGGTGTGGAACGATAGAACAAGGGGGAATGGCTTCAAACTGAAAAAGAGCAGGTTTGGATTAGATGTTAGGAAGAAATTCTTCCCCATGAGGGCGGTGAGGCCCTGGCACAGGGTGCCCAGAGAAGCTGTGCCTGCCCCATCCCTGGAATTGTCCAAGGCCAGGTTGGACAAGGCTTGGAGCAACCTGGGATAGTGGAAGGTGTCCCTGCCCATGGCAGGGGGTGGAATGAGACGGGCTTTAAGGTCCCTTCCAACCCAAACCATTCTCTAAGATTTAGAAAAATTGGTTTCCGGAAGGGGAAGGGGAAGAGCAGTGCATAGATAGATGATCTCAAATGCAAGGGCTGGTTGAGCTCAGAGTTCCAAGGCTCAAGTTTCAGAAACTGATTTTTAATGGATTTCCATAGATTTCTTAAATAGTTTTACATTCAGTTCTACAGGAATTATGTGTATAAATATATATGTAAAAAATGAAGCATCAGTTTGAACAACGGAGGTCACAGCACGTTGTGAGTCTTTATGGTTAAAATCCTGGCTTTAGTGGTCCCCTGGCCATCAGAGTCATAGGTTTGGGTGCCCTTTCTTCATCATGAGGAATGGCATTGAAAATCCTACAGGCTTAGGAATCTCAGGTGTTTTGGGGCAGGTCAGTCACCTCCTTTAAATGCTTTACACACTTTACAAAAGTTAGGCATGAGAAATGGAAAGCCCTGCTTTGGCGATGAGGCAGGAACTGGCATTGATGCGAGAGTGGCAAGTCTATGCCATTCTCAGTACAGTGATCTCTTAGATTCTATTATCCTCATGACCTGGGAAACCTCCTGTGAAACAGCCCATCTTGTCAAGTATCCTTGATTTTCAGGCACATTTCTCTTTTTGCAAGCATCAGGCATTCCCTTTGTCCCAGCTCCATCTGGCATCCTCGGCCTGGGATTTTCATGGCAGGAGATAATTGAAAGTAGCATTCATGAGCTGTTTTCTAAAACACCCCCTTACCTGAGCCTTTAAACAGAGTGCTCAGAGCCCTGGTGCCTCATGTTGCAGCTTCACATCCCAGTCTCTTCTCCTCTGGTCTTGCTTTTTGTCCTGTGGCATCTCAGAGGATTCATCAAGAGGATTTCTGAAAGACAACTGCAAAACTTTTCAAAACTCTCTGTATTTTCCTAAAGGAATCAAAAGCCAAGTTCCCACACTGAGATACATATTTTTGCTGTGTGTATTTTTAATTTCAGGTACAAAACTTGCAACTGCGTATATCTTTATTTTACCACACTACTAAGGCACTGTTAAAAGAAAAGAAAAATGTTTTGATGTCTGTTTAAAAAAGAAAAAAACTTGCCAAAAATTATGGTCTCTTGTATTTCACATCATCAGGTGCCAGGTGAGTTAGTCAAAAGAAAGCGATCATGGAGATGTTTGATGATGAAAGACACTAGTTTTATTTTTGTGATAGGCAAGCCAGGAAACAACTTTTATGTTTGCATAAACATCAATCCTCTCTTTCTCCATACATATATAAACAAGGTTAAAGTCCAGGCTCTGAACGAAGCTGCAGGATATTCTGAGTTTTGCTATCTTTTACTTTGCTCTGCCTAAAGGAACTGTGTTCATTTTGCTTCCATAATCCCCTGCTGTCTTTTTTTCCTCTAATCGTTTTCCCCTTTTATTCTGTTCTCACAGCCTGCCCCACCATCACCTCCACGGAAGGTTCCATAAGAGGTACAGTAGCAGATCCAAGCCCTGGTGCTGCTAGGCTGTGACTGAAAACACTGCCTGGTCTTGATTTGGAGACATGTGCAAGAGCTGAGTGGGGGGAAAATGTCCCAAAGAAAAGGGGAAAAGTGTGAGAACCAAAACCGGAACGTAAATTTTATCAGGTAGAAGAATATTTTGCAGTATCTGAATTGTTATGTTCTGCTGCTCCACCAGCTCGTGCTCTTGGCTGTTAGAACTTAACACCAGGATTTTCAGCTGCCTTAAGGAGGTGAAGCCTCAAACAGCCCTTGAATTTCAAGAGGATTTGAATTCCTAACTCACAAAGGCTCCTCAGACTCCAAACCTCTGTCTGTCCCCAGGATCACTTTTGCATCCTCTGGAGGAGGTCTTGCTGCCCGAGGAGCTCTCTGAGATCAGGCTGCATGGATTTTCTGGAGCAGCAAGTTCCCCTTTCTCCTGTCTGTGCCATGACAGCTGTTCATGCTCTTGGGCTTGCTGCAAGTGTTTCTTACTGAGAAACCCTTAGAAAGAGGTATCACCTCCTTCCCAGAGAGTTCTGTGCCACAGGTGAGGCTGAGAAACTGGCTGCAGCTCTCGGGTCCGGGTATTCTGTGGCTGAGTCACTTCATCTTTGCCCAAGGCCAGGTTGGATGCGGCCCTGAGCAAACTGATCTTGCAGGTTACATCCCTGCGCATGGAACCAGGTGATCTTTAAGGTCCCTTCCAACTCAGGCTGTTCTACGATTCCATGATTCTGTGATAATAATGGGATTATGTTTCAATACGTTCTTAATTGTGACTCAAGCCTTCTCTTCCGGCACATTTTAAAGGAAGTTTCAGTGGCAGAAGCTTCATACCAGAGATAAATGGCCCTCAAGTAGGTCATTTATTTTGGCAAACTCTCTTGTACTGTTGGGATATGAAAAAAATAATAAAATAAAAGCACCCTGGGCCAGCCCTCAGGCAAAAAAAATCCTCAAGCCAAGAAACTGCAGAAGATTGTAAATGGTGAAGGGGTGAGGGAATCCAGACTGAAAACACTACACTGAAATGAAGCCCTTCCATTTGTTAAAGAAAGAATCATCTCCTTCATCCCAGTCCACTGCAAACTCAGATAAACTCAAAAAGAATCCAAACGGTGAGATCTTGTCTTACTGAGCAGAAAATTGAAATGAAAATGACTTGGACCTCTAATGATGAGCTGGGGGAGAGAGATGAAGCTGCATGAGCCAGAGGTGATGTCAGAGGAGAATCTCTGCAGCCCACACAAGGCAGGTCACCCCTGGGTGTCTCCTGAATATAGAGAGAAATGGAAATGTTCGTATTTTAAAGGTTTTTTCCTCTTTTTTCTGGCTCTTACACATAAGGCATTTCAGAGTAGAAATCATTTTCTCTCCCTCCTAGCAATTACTGGACTGATTCCATGCCTTTTGAAGATAATATTTTGAGTGTAGTTGAAAAGAAGAAATGGAGTAACATCTTCCTCATTCGTTTTTTTTTTTTTTTTCACTCTGAAGATTTGAAAACACAATTGTGAAAGTCTCCGTCTTTTGTACACTCTGCTCCAAGAGGAAGAGATTACAACAAATGTGCACAGAGGGTGCAGACAGAAACTTCTTTTCCCTGGCTGCCATTTGAGGGGTACACTCGAGCTGCTGTTGTGTCAATAAGGGCATTTTCTCCTGTCTCCTCCTCTGTGCTAATTCGACCTGCTCTTCAAACACACTTCCTTTACTCTTGCCTAACCACTGATTTTTCTGTTTTCCTTTGTTCCAGGATTTGATATGATGGAAGTTTTTGGCTTGGTAGAGAAGGAATATTCCTCCATTAGAGGCGTAGCCATGGAGCCCTTTGTATTCAGTGGTTCCCGCACCTTCACCCTGTTCAGAGACATTCAGCTCACCCAGAGGACCAGGTGGGAGCAGGGCTGTGGCTGTCGCCATCTTCATCCTCAGTCTCATGCCATGTGCACAGCAAAGGAAGGTCATTTTGGGGAGGAATGGTGCAGCCCCGCTGGCAACTTCCAAATGAAATGATAAATAAAACGAGCTAAATCAAACCATTGGTAGATGGAAAAAAATAGCCAGAGGGTTTTTACTTAATGTATTAATAAATAAACACCTGACTTTTCCTCAAAATGAATTGTCATGTAGAAATTAAGGGGACACAATAGTATTTATTATACATTGGTACAGCCCAGCATTCTGAAAGTGCTGGTTTTTGTTTCCACAAAACCACTTTTTTCCAGCTGTTTAGTTGCTGTGGTGGGCATGAGGATCATGTCACGTATGGACACTGCACCAGTCTTTAGGCATTCTGTCCACAGCCACCTGCACTTCAGTGATGGCAGTTTGAGGTCACATTTTCATTTTCAATCCCTTCTCCTAAACATCCCTGGTTTGGAGAGAGATCTTTGCTTTAGAAAATATCAGTCTTACAGCTGCTCTCTGCAGCCTGGGCTGTAGTGGTGAAAGGGAATAACCACTGGCTCTGGGTTGTGGCTTGACCCCATTCTGCTGCAAATGAAGCTTTTCCACAGGGTCCCAAGTGAGCCAGGCAGCTCCTGTGACCTCATTCCTTTTTTATGATTATGAACCAGGAGCAATCTGACTCCTGACATTCATTGCTACTTTGTTTAAAGCCTAATTACTGAGCCACTGACTCCGCTTAATCTTTGTTAAAGAAGCAAAGCTTCTTAGAGTAAACAGTGGGGGAGATTCAGAGAACCCTTTGGTCTAAATACTCTGAAAATGATGGGCAAATCCCTTTGTTCAGCTCCTATAGATGCCTTTCCAAGGACACTACCGGTTCAGAAACTGAGAGAGAAAGAAAAAACTTGAGTTATTTATTTTGATGGGTTGTGTTTATGCTGTGCCGATGTGTCTTGTTTCAGATTACAGGCGTGTTTCAGGCAAAACCGATTTGACCTTTCCTTATTGCCTTGTATCCTCTCACTGCTGCCAAGCCTAAATCCTGCAGCTGGGATGTGGGGACCCAGAGGGGGCTTTTCTGTGGGCTCAGTGCTTAGCCCTGAAGGGCATTTACACTGATTTAGGATAATAGGATCATTAAGGTTGGAAGAATCACCGGGTCCAGCCATTAATCTAATGCTGCCAGGTCTGCCACTAAACCATGTCCCTAAGCCAAGGGGTTTGTGCCAAGGTTCAAAGATTCACCCCATGATATATGGCAACCATTCCTCCTTCTTAAAGAGGAGACCTGGGGGAATGCTTTGGAACCTGGCAGGGATGTTTTGTAAGCCTCCACTGGGCTCTCTTGTGAAAACCATTACGGCTGCACTTGCTGTGGCTTGGCATTCCCTGAGGCAGCTCTGGCAGTGATGGACTGACACCAGCTGCTCCACCTGAGCATCCCGCAGGCATGAGGGAAGGCCCACGAGTGCTCATCACTCAGCACAGACGTCAGCAGGTCCAGCTCTTTCTGAACATTCCACGATCAGCTCCCAGGAGCAAAGCTTTTACAGGGCCCCCTGCCCAGCAAACGCGCTGGGTGAGGCCGCAGGGTGTCGCCTGGTGATTTAAATCACTGATGTTTCCTTGGTTTGTGTCGTTCCAGTGACGTCCACCTGTTTGCCATCCCACCCGAGCACACCATCGTCGTCCTCCTGCGCCTCCTGCCCGACACCCCCAAGGAGCCCTTTGCCGTGTGGCAGGTCACGGACGAGGACTTCCAGCCTCTCCTGGGTGTTAACCTTGACCGTAAGCTTTCTTGCTAAATACGTTAAATTCAGGTGTTTCCATACATTTTGCAAGCAGCAGAACTCACCTGGAAAGTTTTAATAGTTTCCTTACTCAGCAGCAGTTTCTTGAGAAGCTTTGTCGTGGCTGCCAACCTTGCATTAAAAACACTGCCCAGTGCAGTTTAAAGATATGTTTTTATTTCTATTCTAATTGTAACATATTCTTTATTTTTACATATTATTTCCATTGTTTAAAAGCATTTCTTAAGAACATAGGAAATCTTCCTCCATGTTTAAGCCTAATTATTTACTACTTTGTATGTGTGTGAAATCAACTTCTCCTTTAACTCTAAGCTGTTATTTGTCCTATTTTCCTTGTAGCCAGTAAGAAATCCTTGACCTATTTCAATCACGACTACAAGGCTGATTTACAGGAAGTCTCCTTTGACCAGCAGGAAGTGAAGAAGATATTCTATGGGAGCTTTCATAAGGTCCTTATCAAGAGAGGGAGAAATGTGGCTCATGATCTCACTCCGGTCTGGGAGTGTTTTGCCAGCAGTGTGTGTTGTTCAAAGTGAGGAGTGATTATCCAAATGCTCTGCATCCCGATTACCAGGGAAGTGGCCAACTTCTTTGATATGCTGAAATTCATAGTTGTGAAGAATTTAAGTGGATCTCATGATCAAAATGTGATTTCCACATATTGATTTTACCCTTTTCCCCCAGATGCCAAAAACTGAGGTGTTTTTTAGGTTGTTAAAATCGGGAAAATTTGAAAAATATTTTTATTTTTAGAATTAAGAATTTTGGTAACCATGTAGTTCTGGATGAAAGAAAAAGAGAATCCAACCTTGAGAGAAAGCCACTTTTTCACTCCTAATGGGTAGGGGTTTTGGCTATCTATGTCCTCATAGCAAAGGTGTTGCACCCAAATGAGCAGCGAACTCCTTCTGTGGGTATCTGTGAGCAGGTTCATTACTCACCTCCAGAAAGGCTTCTCCCAAGGAGAGGTGAGGGGGTCAGCAAGGGAAAGCACATACTAAAGATTATTCCCGAGCTCCCTCGATCCATTCACTCATTAAAGACACCCCACCCATGCCAGCAGCAGGCTGGGGATGGGACAGAAGGTGTTACTGTCAGTAGGAGACCCCCTCATCCCACCACGGAGCTCCAACACCCCTTTTTCCACCTGCTGCCCAGGTGCACGTGGCCGTGAGCCACTTCAAGGTCAAGCTCTATGTGGACTGCAAGAAAATAGCAGAGAAACCCATCAACACCCTCGGCAGTGTCTCCACGGCCGGCTTCATCATGCTGGGAAAAGTGACCAGGACCAGAGGGCCCCGCAGCGGCTCCGTGCCGGTGAGTCCTGGGAAGCGCTGTTGGAGCTGGCTGGGATGGGCACACGGGCAGGAATGCCATGTCACATCACCGTCACTGACCACCTCCCAGCACCGCTGCGATGCACAGCTGTGTCCTGATCCCTGTGCCCTGCGCTTTTAATGAGCTCTCCCAGCACAGGGAGAGCGTTTCTGTCCCTCCTGTCCTCCCACCTTGGTGTGGGGACTGTGATGGGGGTGGCAGAGTGAGTGTGTCCCAGAGGGGCCTGCTGCTGGCTGCATCCCCAGGCCTTGGGGAAGCACAGCCCCTGCACTGAGATGCTGAAGCAGATGGGAGGGTTCGGGAATTGCTTCTGTGTGGGAATTGACAGCAGGTCAGCAAGCCTGCCTGGTTCCGACGTTGATCTTAGCGCAATCCATTTGTACCCATGAGAAAACTTAGTGATAGCAGAAGCAAGAAACCAAAACAGTAGCTGGTGTCTTCTAAATGCTTAGAATGTTTAGGATGCCAGTAGCTGAAAATAGTGCATTGTAGCTAAGTGATAGCCAATGAATTTATTGCAGTAGTTAAGCAGCCAGTAGTAATGTAACATGAACGATAAACATTGTGAGGTCTATAAAATGTCTCCCGAGTTTGTAATAAAGGGCTTTTTGCCAGAAACTGAGCCTGGGGTATATTTTGTGTCGCTCCCGCCTCAACCGCGACACTTCTGCGAGGAAAGTTGTGCACATCAGCCCACACGGGGCGATGTCAGGGAATGCTGGTGGCTGAAGGCAGCAGAGCTGGATACGCCTCAGTCTCCAGTGTGTTTGGACATGTCTATCTGCATCCAAATGAGGGGGAGATAATCTCCAGTAGAGAGGCTCTTTATCAGCTGCTACTCGGAAAAAACCCCCAACCCAAACAGTGAGTGCCAGCCTGCAGGCATGCCCTCACTGCTTCACCCAGAGCTGCAGGGAGCTGCTCCCTGCCAAGGGACAGAAAAAGGGGACGTGTGGACTTGGTGTCCTGCCCTGTGCACAGTCCTCAGGGCCAAAACGCCCTTCTCCTGTCAGTCCCTTCCATTTTTACTCCCCAAAGCAGGAGTGTTAATTATGTGCAGAATCAGTGGCAAGTTCATCACTCACAAGGTTCTGGTGGGGCTGTGGGAAATCATTCACCACTGATGTGAAGATCTTGCTCCTTGGCTCTACTTTTAGATCTAGAACTCCAGGGGGAAATGGCTCATCAGGTGATTTATAACTCCCCTTGCCTCAAAGCAGGGCAGTAAAAACAGTTTGTCCCACGTGCATCCCCAGCTGCAAACTGAGAGGCAGAGGTCTGGGATATACCAGGAAAAAAGTGGAATTGCCTGCGAGATATCGGGTCAGCTGTGTAACAAACAGGGGGACAGTGTATTCAGTCAGTATTTACCTGTTTCCTAAATAAATTCTGTGGCAATTTGATCAGAAGCCTGTGGCCATCAAGGCAGGAATCTGTGCTTTCCTTGTCCCTCCCAAATTCTCCCTGCTACCAGCTCAGCTAGACAGATCTGGCCAAATAATGAACAGCCTTGTGCCATCTCTACTCCCGTTGCCTTTCAAGCACAGCAACATTTCACATCTTCCACAGCTCTGCTGCCCTTGAGAAGACAGAGTGCCTCATTACTGGTTATCATGGAACCTTATTTAATTTAAGAAATCTTTAAATGCCACTTGATCCGCTGGGCTCATCTGTATCCGTATGCTGCCTGTCACCCTCCCTGGGCTGTACAGCTCGCTCCTTGTTAAATGCATGCAGTGAAAGAAAAGAGATGAGAAATGGTGTCAAGGAAAGAAAAATTAATCTCTGCCTCATTATTTTGTTTGGCTTTGTGCAGTGTGTGCTTTTTTTGTCAGTCAGAATGGGAAGATGTGGCTGCTGCGAGGGAGGCAGTGAGAGACCGGTTGGGGTTTCTGGGGAGGGGATCACATCTACCCTGGGAAATGCTGCTGCCACATTTACTCTTCTCCCCGTGCCCCCAAGGGGAGCAAATTTAAGTTTTCTTTCATATTTTCGTGGTTCTGAAGCCCAATTAGTTGAGAACCTGCTGCTATAGCAGAGCTGTGAGTAAACTGGAGACTTGGCTTTGCTGGTGTGAAGCTGCTTTGTTGACTTGCTTAGCACGACAGAGACCTGAGGGCTTGTGGAACACTCAGTCTGGGGGTAGTTTTCATGTTGTGGCTTTTTTGGGGCACAGTTATAATTGGGATCACACACAAGAGTCCTGTCAAATCATCCATGAACGTTATTTTCATCACTTGAACTTTGTAAGATTTGGTGATGGGTGGTGGGAGCCAATGCTACTTTCTTATCAAACTCTCTTTTTTTCCCCCCTCAGTTCCAGCTGCAGTCTCTGCAGATCTTGTGCAGCAGTGTAGGGGCAGAGCAGGACAGATGCTGTGACCTCCCTGCACTGGTAAGACAAGGGACACCACTCTGCTCATTGGCAGGAAGCCGGGGAGGTTGGGACAAGTCCATGGCACTGAACTGATACTGCAAATGATCTTGATAGACTCCAGAGGGAAAGCATTTTTTCCCCCACTTCTCTTGGGAATAACATCAGTGTTTCTTGGTGAAGTGAAAAAAACTACGTTTGCTTCAAAAAGAGTGAAAACTTCAAATCCTGGTGCAGTGCTTGTTTCTCCTGTCACGACCTCATCCAGGAGCCCCGGCAGTCCTACAGCTTTGCTGCCATCTCAGCCCGAGGCACAACATCCCCCACTCTTCCTTTCTCTTCTCTTCTCAACACAGAGAGCTGCTGTGTGGGGTGTATAAATATGGAGAAAAGAGAAAATTATCTTCCAATATGTGTTTTGCATATTGCAGGCAGGGCTGGTTCATAGTTGTTTTTTTTTTCTAAACTTGTTATTCAACAGAAAAAATAAAGCACTCAATTGCTCACAAAAATCTCTCAGTGGAATAGAAAAATATTCTGCTTTTTTTCAAGCAAAAGACAGAATTTTGAAACACTGAGTGTTTTACTTGTGAGCCATCCTGCTCTTGCTGTGCAGCTGCTCATGACTGTTTTTGACCTGATTTCATTTCAGAGGGATGAGGACACCTGCCCTACCTTGGCTCCTGCCTGTTCCTGCACTTCTGGGCGCCCGGGCTTGCCAGGACCCCCGGGGCCCCCTGTAAGTTCTCCCTCCCACCCAGTGTGTTGCAATTGCTGGTGTTGTTCCTTTTTTGTGGCATGTTGGGCATGTGGGTAACACTCCTGGGGCTCTGCGAGGTTTTACGGTCACAGAATCATTCAGATTGGAAAAGGTCCTAAAGATCATTGAGTCCACCCATTAATCAGGGCTGCCAAGCCCAGCTCTAAACCATGTCCCCAGTGCCACATCTACACCTTTTAAATCCCTGCAGGGATGGTGACTCCACCCCCGCCCTGAGCAGCCTGTGCCAGGGCTTGACAGCCCTTTTCGTGAAGAAATTTTATCCTCTTGTCTAATCTAAACCCCCCCCGCGGTGCAACTTGAGGCCATTTCCTCTCATCCTAACCCAAGAAGTGTTTCCAGGGCAAGGCGGAGGGTTTCTCTTTGGATTTTGGACAGTGATGAAAAGGGGAGATGGAGAGTTGGCAGCGCAACAGCTGCAGCTGGGAACAGGCTGAGCAGCTCCTGGTGCCACATTAATCCTCTTAGGAGAGGAGGACGGGTCACCCTCAGTGTCTGCAGAGATTTCATGGATTGGAGGCTCTGAAACTCTCTGTAAATTTAAAGATGAACAACTGACCGAAAAAAACCTTCCTATCTGGATTCTATGTTAAACTGGAGTCTTGTAAGAGTCTGTGTGGGTGGACAGTGCAAAGAGAAAGGGGAGACTTTGCTATCCTGTCTGTCCCCAAAGCTCTCTTTCTGAATGTCACTTGCAAGAAAACCCTGAAGAAATGAGGGGGAAGAGAAAACAGTCATTACAGATGCAGTATGCTCAGGAAAAAGGGCATAAATCCTGCCATATCCATTATGGATGCAGGAAAGCCATCACAGGCTTAAACCACAGGAGAAAATATTCCTGCTAAACACTAGGAAGCAGTTATAAAAAAAATTGCTGCTTGAAAATTTGGGGGAAAACATTTGATTTGCACAAACCAACTGAAACCTGATGGACAGCCTGTCCAGAGCACCTCAGTTCAACCACTCCAGGTGCTTTTCTGCTGGAAAACAACAGTTATGGAAACAATTGCCACCTTTTTCAAGTGAAAAGGTCTTGGATCACCTCCTGCATTGACCTGTGGTTTAGCTGTGAGTTCAGTTCCATGCGAGGAAAGTGCCTCATTGCAGAGTAATTACTTGCTCATTCCGGTGGAAGTTTAATTACCAGCACACTCCACTGTCACAGTTTGCTCCAATATCCTAAGTGCATAATTACCAGCTTGCATTGCCCTGTGGTTTAAGCATCTCCACAGACAACTCCTCAAAGAGCAGGACTCTTTAAAGCATTAGAGGAAATCGGGTTTTGACACATAACCTTCTCCTCACACCACTGAACCCTTGGTAATTTGCTGCAGTTACAACAGCACTCACTGCTATTTTTAAAACTCCAGTTAGCAGGACATGTCCCACCTTGTATTTATCACTGTCCTTAATAAGTGTTTCTGACCAGATCCAGCTGGCTTCTGAAATGAGTTTCTGGGCACTTCTGGGAGCACTTTTCCCAGAGTTCCCTGCCTGTGCTTCTCAATTCAAATCCACGTTTTTATTGGATTCAAGAATAGCAATGTTCAGATTAAGATGTCAAAAATTCACACACAGTGAGTTCATGCCAGAGGGTTGGTTTCTTCTCCACACCCAGAGTCAGGCAGAGGCAGAGCTAAGCCAGGTCTCCCAGAGCCAGGTGCTGTCCCTGATCTCGTGTGTCTTCTCTGGGATGGAGAGTATAAAACCCGACAGAGTCTCAGAGGGATGTGGATGTGAGCAGCCCTTTTTTCCTTCTCAAGTGCGTTCTCATATCCATGTGAGACGTTGTCTCAGCATGGATCCACTGAGGGAGTTGGGGGGAGGTTAAACAGGTTGAAGCTTCATCTCTCCCTGCTGGGAGTGAGTGCTGTGTTCCCAAGGCTGGTCATGGAGGGGCTTTGCTGTTCGCAACTTCTTCCCTTTCCTGCATTTCCTGGATAACTCAATCAATTTTCTTCTTGTCTCTATCTGGCATGAGCTCTGTGGGGCAGGAAACGTCTTTCACTGTGGGGCAGCGAAGTGCACAGGGTTCTATCCCCCAGGCTCCTGGTTACAGTGCAGTAAATATGATGATGTTCTTTGTGTCCCACTGGCAGGGCAGCCCTGGGAGGAGAGGACCTCAGGGGGAGCAGGGAGAGCCAGGACCGAAGGTGAGTCCTTAGGCTGGAGATTATCTCACTGCACCAAGCTGAGCCCAAACAGAGCCTTAACAACACGTCAGGGAGGATGGGATCACTTATTATTAATTAAATGCTCAGTTGGGCTTTGGAAATTGAGATCATGAGCCCGATTGTGCTGAATTAATGCACTGTACATGGTCAGCAGTGTCCTCCAAGAGCAGCTGTGCTGGGACCGGGTTGGGCTTTGTGCTGTGCTTGTTGTTGCTGCCAAGCCTCCAGACCAGACATGTTGGTACTGCCCTGGGGCAGAGCAGCATGAGGAGGGAGGCAGAGCAGGAACCACAGCCCTGAGGTGAGCAGGAGGAATGTCTGTGTGTGAATCCCCCAGCCCTGGGGATGGGAGCAAACCCTGACGCAAGTGCTCACAGCTCCGTGGATCAGCACAGGGCAGAGCCCCAGCAGCCCACTGGTCCCATTTTTTGGGGTGACGTCTGGGAAAGCAGCATGGCTACAGAGGAAAGATTTGATGGAAGAATGAGAATGGATACGGATCTCAGCAACGGGCTAAGGAGCATTTCCATTTGCTCTCTGACCACCCTGAATAACAGGAATAACTGCTTGGGAAGGTGAACTGTGCTCTGCAAAGCACCCTCTGCAGCTTTGCCGTCTGCTCCCATGAAAGATGAACCAGAACCTTGTACATAAAATACAAAGGCAGCTGAGGTTACTGGAGATGCCCTCAGTGCCCCAATTTCACCTTGAATCCCGTAGATGGTTCATGCTGACCCAGGTCGTGCAGTGCAGCCCATGAGGACAGCAGGCACCACCCACTTCCTTGCCCTATGATTGTTTCCTTGTCTTTGGTTTCAGGGTGAACCAGGCCCACCTGGACAAGTAGGACCAGCGGGTCCCAGTGGCCAACAAGGCTCTCCAGGTTCCCAAGGAATCACAGTTCAGGGCCCTGTGGTATGTGACCTGTTCCATCACGTTTTTTTTTGTCACTCGCTCTTTGCAGTTAGAACCTGTCTCAGAAATGGGTGTCAATACTGTGATTTATGTATTTACATCACCCTCACTAACAGCTGAACAGCTGCAGAGGGAGAGATGACAATCAACGGGTTTTATGCTGACGAAGCCCTGCACTTAGGCATTGTGGCCAAAGCCTGTTTTTGTCCAGACTCTCCTTAATGGGCTTTTATTGAAAACAGCCCAGTGGGGTCCCTTCCAACTCAGGATAGTCTATGAATATTCAGGCATTTTTCTTTCCAGTGATCATCATTGCTTGGCAGGGAGTAGTGGCAAGGGCTGCCACATGTCTGGGATGGCAGAAGCCCTGTGCACATGCTGTGGCTGTAAATTACCCTGCAGGGGTATGCTGCAGGGAGTGGGAACAACCTGGGACATGGATGTGGAGCAGCAGGATGCTCTTTGCCTTAAAGGGTTCTGCCACACACCCAACTGTGTGCTTCTGTTTTTATCCAAGGGGCCACCAGGAATTAAAGGAGAGAAAGGAGACATTGGAATCCCTGGCATGCAGGTAATGGCAAACACCACTCCTTCTACTTGCCCCAAAGATTTGCCCTTTTTTTCTGAGTAACTTCTTTAAGCAAATCTGAAAAGCTGTTGCTGTTTCTTTGGGAACTCTCTGTCATTTTGGAATGTCACCACTTTCCCGAGGGAAACTGAGTCACTTGGTGTGAGAAAGATAGACCTATCTGGATATGATGGAATTAAAGCTGGGATAACAGTCCTTGCTCTGTTTAATGAATAACTCTCTTCTTTGACCTTTTTATTCTGTCCTCTGTTACAAGATGAATTAGGACAATGATAATCAGATGCTGACTTTACCCAGCCATTCTGATTTACAGGGCATTCCTGGTGTGCAGGGAGCTCCAGGCAGAGATGGACTTCAAGGCGCAAAGGTAAAACACCTCACCCCTGAGGTTTTATGTGTGGGTGCCAAAAAATCTGCTGGGAGTGTCCCAGCAGAGATCCAAAACATCCCAATGCACTCAGTATAGAAGTGAATGGTGTTTTCACAAAGCCAGAGGGATTGGGGGGAAAAAAATGGGATTGTTTCAGGTTTGGCCAAATTTGAGCAGGTGCCACCCTTCTTGCTGCTCGACAGGTGCTTTTTTAACACATTTTTAGCAAGTTCCTGTTAAAAGCAACACATGGAAAAACATCTCACTGCTTATGAGGTCTCTCAGAATCCTCTCGTTAGTAAATGACTGGATTTGGCTTTGCAGGGGGTGAGGGGACTAGAAGGCACAGCTGGGCCTCCAGGACCTCCTGGACCAAGGGTGAGTACCCGCTGTGAGTGATGCACACCAAAATCTGTTCCTCAGCAGAGTTTTGTGGTTCCACCCAAAAGTGTCAGGGCAAACCCCCTCCCCGGGTGCCGTGGGGAACACCTGGCACATTGTGCAGGAGCTCCCTTTCCCTGCCATGCTCAGTGTAAGAACAAAATCCTTGGCTTCCTCTGGCAAGTCCTGAGGAAGTTTCATCCCAGCGCGGAGATTCTTATTTCACTATTTTCACTTTCCTGACACTCCTGTTTTCCAACTGCTGGTTGAGTTGGAGGTGATTTGGCTTGCCAGACTGAAATCAGCGGGAGCTGGAGGATGCAGGCAGTGTGAAAGGTTTCCCCCCACATCACTGCCAGCAGCTGCTGCCAGGGCTGGATGGAGACAGGTGTATTTACACTCTGTCGGGCCCAGGGCAGCAGAACTTTGAGATCTGTTGTTTTACAGCTGCTAATTGGAAGGCACCACAGGAACACTTCATTTTACTTGGGAAACTGAACCAAATTTGGATTTAGTTGATGGCTGGCGGACCTGATAAGTTACTGATTCTCACAGCTGAATCTCACAGCTGAGTCTCACCGCTGAAGCATAAGGAATTTGGCAGTAGTTGTTCTAAGTTATTTATGGGAGCCAAGGTTGAATTCAGCTCATAACTTTGACTTGTTAATCCTGGGAAGATGTGGAGCTGGCAGGGTTGAGCCTCATCTTTTTAAATATGAGAAAAGCTCTGTCATCTTCAGAGTAGGCTCTGAAAGCTGTTCTGGTGCTGCCTTGAAAACTTTTCTCATTTTCACAGTTCAGAAAAGTTGCTAATATCTACTGAGTTTAAATGTAATAGTTGGAGAATTCTAAAACAAAGTATTTCTGCTAGTTAATTTTGGCTAATTTGTTTCTTCCCTTTATGGCTCCAAAAGGCACATAAACCTCACAAAGAGGAGATGACCACAGAAGGCACTGCCCACTCTCTAAGCTGCTGTTAATGCTGTAAAGTATTAGGGGCCAGCCCAGGTTTTAAAGGAAAAAGAAAACAACCATGTGGTATTGGGAGGCTGAAGAAAAGGGCTGTGCTCTAGGCTATGTCTAAATCTGAATATCTAATGAAGGATCAAAAGTCTGGAGGGTATAAACTGCATTGCAGTTTGTTGGTAAAACTCAGCTTTGCTGGCTTGGCCATAATTGAGATGGTGATGGGAAATGATGTGAACATGACTCACACACAGTGTGCTTTCAACAGTGGGCTGTGGCTGGACAGGAAAGTTAAGGCTACTGTTCCCTTGCTTGAGTCCTCTAAGCTCCTACTGCTGGTGCCCCTGGAGCCCTTGTACAGAGAAAGGAGTTGGGAAATAACTGGGTTTTTAATGTCTGCAGGGTTTCCAAGGAGCGACAGGCACCCGAGGCAGCAGTGGCGAGAAGGGACCTCCGGGTGATGTTGGGCCGACAGTAAGTTTCTGCTTTTGGGAATCAAAGAAGGCCAAGACGTGGAATAATTGAATGGAAACGAGCTGCTCCCACCACAGCTCTCCCTCAGAGTCTAAAGGCTTTAAATTCACACTCATCCTTCCTAAGCTGATGTCTGGGCATTCAAAGCCCAGGCTACTAATCTGTTGATAAAGCATTCAACAAATCCCACCTCCCTTCTCCCTCTGTACATTCACCTGCTACTCAAAATCGAAACAAATTTCTGGTGTAAGAGTCTAGAATAAAGCAAGAGAGTCACTCCTGAGCTGGAGCAGCCAGCACTGGCCTTGTAGGTGAAACCCCAGGTCTAAATGTCACAGATATTTCTTCTCCTCAGAGGTTAAAAACCACCTGCCCAGCTGGGAAATCTGTTCGAAGATTGCATCCGAGACATTTCTGCATCCCTGTTGATGGTGCTTATCCCACTGCTCCAGTTACTGACTTATTATTCTTTTTTTTTAAAAACCCAAGTGTTCCTATGAACTTAAACCTCTTACAATCACTGCCATGAGGTCAGGGAAACAACAAGAGTGTGAGAAACAAGCTTTGTGCTCCATGTCCCACTAATGTAACCCACACCCCCACTGAATTTCTGTGTTTGTTTTCTGTTCTTCCTTTCCTTAACTTCTTTATTTTTTTTTTTCCTATAGGGACTGCCAGGTCCAAAAGGAGAAAGAGGAGAGAAAGTGAGTTTTTCTGGTGCCAGGTGACACTCAGTGCATCCTACACTCAAAAGAGTGGGTGTGGTAACCTTAATTGCAACCTTAGCTTACAAATACAAGCCAAACCTCCCCAGTGCTGATTGTACCTATTGCTCGTTGCCTTTTCTTTCACCTGCACGGGCTGGGCTGGTGGGCTCTAAATAACCCCACAGCAGTCAGGAGCTCCTTAATACCACTCGTAGTAATGAAGCAGAAATGTGAAATGCAAATCCATTCTTTGCTGAGAAGGGAAAAACCAAACCCACTTTGTTCTGGTTTAATGTGTTGCCAGCGGGAAATCATTTGTAATGATCACTGTCCATGCCCCAGCACAGAACCCCGGCAGTCAGGACATCCACACTACCTTGGAAGGTTATTTTATTGGGAAAAGAAGTTTTTCAAGTTTTTTGCATCCTGACTTCTGGTTAAATAAGACTGACTTATGCAAATTTGTCTTTAGGCAGGGATGAGCTGCTTTTGTCTCAATTTAATGCCTCGGAATTATAATTTTTAAGAGCATCCTCCTTCCAGTCCCACCAACTTTTCCTTTTCTAGACTTTTCTTTACATCAGAAGTTTCCATTTCCCCCTCCACTGGGTGTTGCACTGAGCAGTTTTTTAAGCCTGGATTATCTGCACTGTGATGCAGCCAGAGATGTGTGTTTTATAAACAGTTCTGGAAGTATGTGCATTAGGTGTGAATTTTCACAGTCAGTGTTTATTTTTAAGCAGGTTTTTGCATTTTTATCACTTTTCCCTGCTTTACTAAAACTTTCTAGAGGGCCCCTAATATATGATTTATTCAAAATACAGTAAGAATCAATATTCATAGAAGATGGAGTCAAAGATAGGCTGTTGTAATATCTGATCATGCTAAATGTTTTACATATCACAGAACACTGAGTTATAGACTTAGCATCTTTTCTGATAAAATCTGAGGGTGAAATTTGCTCTCCCTTTTTTGGTAATTATTTAGATTCAGTCTGGGCCTTTTGATGTGCAGGAGAAAAGCCATTATTGATGTTTCCAATTTCAATTTTCTGGTTTCAGAGCTTCGTGATAAATAAATAGAGCTGCATTTCACAGTAATTAATATCTCTGGAGCCCAAGCTGAGAAAATGAATGGGCTGAAAGCTATCATGCATTAGGATATCGATCCTTTCTAAAAGATATTAATACTTCCTTTTTTTTCTTAATTAAAAAAAAAATACTTCATTTTAGGGAGAACCACAGTCTTTGGCCACAATTTACCAGCTCGTTAGCCAGGCTTGTGAGCGGATGATTCAGAGTGAGTACAACCAACCCAGCCCCTGAGTCTGTTCATGTGGTGATAGGACAAGGGGGACTGGCTTGAAGCTGAACGATTGAATTTATATCAGATATAAAATTCTTCCCTGTGAGGGCGGTGAGGCCCTGGCACAGGGTGCCCAGAGAAGATGTGGCTGCCCCATCCCTGGAAGTGTGCAAGGCCAGGCTGGACGGGGCTTGGAGCAACCTGGGATAGAGGAAGCTGTCTCTGCCCATGGCAGGGGGTGGAAGGAATGATCTTTAAGGTCTCTTCTAAGTCAAACCATTCTGTGATTCTGTGATCCTGTGCCTCTCCAGCAGTGGAAAACCAGAGGAGAGACAGCCTGAAGCTGCAGGGATCCCAGGAGCTCCTCCACCCTGTGCCCCGCTGAGCACCACGAATCTCGCAAATGTCCCATCTCAGGCTCTAAGCACTACTTTGGCTTTATCAGGTGGCATTAGCACAGAGAAGACCTGTGAAATATTTATTTGCAAAACCCTCTGGTGTTTTGCAAAGCCTCCTTTATTTCTTAAATGGAAAAGCTTGAAACTAATTTGAGAGAAATCATTCTTTCAGTGATATGTGCTGATTCCTCCCAAGACGAGGCATTTTTGTAAAGCTCCTGTGCTGTGATGCGCGAAGAGAAGCAGTGGCTTGCCCAAGGTCAGGCAGCAAAGTCATCACTCAGCTGCCCATCTTCATCTTCTGCCTTTCTCTGTTGGGACTGACAGCTTTTTAGCACTAGCTGATCATTCTAAGTACCTTTTTAGACAAAATCCTTTGATTTTTTAATCTCTCTTCTGAATTTTCCAGCCAAGGAAACGTTTATTTTCTGTCTTGCCTTCTCAGCTCATGTGTTGAAATTTGACTCATTCATTCATGAACATGCAAGGAAGCCAGTTCCCATTTGGGAGGAAAGGTTAAAACCAGGAGAACCAGGACCACCAGGTCCTCCAGGCCCACCTGGGAACAGTGGAGAAAGAGGAGAAAATGGCACCCCTGGACAGCNTGACACCTATTTTGACTTTAATGCAGAAATGTGAAATGCAAATCCATTCTTTGCTGAGAAGGGAAAAACCAAACCCACTTTGTTCTGGTTTAATGTGTTGCCAACAGGAACTCGTTTGTAATGATCACTGTCCGTGCCCCAGCACAGAACCCTGGCAATCAGGACATCCATACTACCTTGGAAGGTTATTTTGTTGGGACAAGAAGTTTTTCAAGTTTTTCGCATCCTAAATTCTGGTTAAATCAAAATGCCATGTCTTTCTAGGAGTCATTCCAAGACTGACTTATGCAAATTTGTCTTTAGACAGGGATGAGCTGCTTTTGTCTCAAGTTAATGCCTTGGAATTATAATTTTTAAGAGCATCCTCCTTCCAGTCCCACCAACTTTTCCTTTTCTAGACTTTTCTTTACATCAGAAGTTTCCATTTCCCCCTCCACTGGGTGTTGCACTGAGCAGTTTTTTAAGCCTGGATTATCTGCACTGTGATGCAGCCAGAGATGTGTGTTTTATAAACAGTTCTGGAAGTATGTGCATTAGGTGTGAATTTTCACAGTCAGTGTTTATTTTTAAGCAGGTTTTTGCATTTTTATCACTTTTCCCTGCTTTACTAAAACTTTCTAGAGGGCCCCTAATATATGATTTATTCAAAATACAGTAAGAATCAATATTCATAGAAGATGGAGTCAAAGATAGGCTGTTGTAATATCTGATCATGCTAAATGTTTTACATATCACAGAACACCGAGTTATAGACTTAGCATCTTTTCTGATAAAATCTGAGGGTGAAATTTGCTCTCCCTTTTTTGGTAATTATTTAGATTCAGTCTGGGCCTTTTGATGTGCAGGAGAAAAGCCATTATTGATGTTTCCAATTTCAATTTTCTGGTTTCAGAGCTTCGTGATAAATAAATAGAGCTGCATTTCACAGTAATTAATATCTCTGGAGCCCAAGCTGAGAAAATGAATGGGCTGAAAGCTATCATGCATTAGGATATCGATCCTTTCTAAAAGATATTAATACTTCCTTTTTTTTCTTAATTAAAAAAAAAATACTTCATTTTAGGGAGAACCACAGTCTTTGGCCACAATTTACCAGCTCGTTAGCCAGGCTTGTGAGCGGATGATTCAGAGTGAGTACAACCAACCCAGCCCCTGAGTCTGTTCATGTGGTGATAGGACAAGGGGGACTGGCTTGAAGCTGAACGATTGAATTTATATCAGATATAAAATTGTTCCCTGTGAGGGTGGGGAGGCCCTGGCACAGGGTGCCCAGAGAAGCTGTGGCTGCTCCATCCCTGGAAGTGTTCAAGGCCAGGCTGGATGGGGCTTGGAGCAGCCTGGAATAGAGGAAGCTGTCTCTGCCCATGGCAGGGGGTGGAAGGAATGATCTTTAAGGTCCCTTCTAAGTCAAACCATTCTGTGATTCTGTGATCCTGTGCCTCTCCAGCAGTGGAAAACCAGAGGAGAGACAGCCTGAAGCTGCAGGGATCCCAGGAGCTCCTCCACCCTGTGCCCCGCTGAGCACCACGAATCTCGCAAATGTCCCATCTCAGGCTCTAAGCACTACTTTGGCTTTATCAGGTGGCATTAGCACAGAGAAGACCTGTGAAATATTTATTTGCAAAACCCTCTGGTGTTTTGCAAAGCCTCCTTTATTTCTTAAATGGAAAAGCTTGAAACTAATTTGAGAGAAATCATTCTTTCAGTGATATGTGCTGATTCCTCCCAAGACGAGGCATTTTTGTAAAGCTCCTGTGCTGTGATGCGCGAAGAGAAGCAGTGGCTTGCCCAAGGTCAGGCAGCAAAGTCATCACTCAGCTGCCCATCTTCATCTTCTGCCTTTCTCTGTTGGGACTGACAGCTTTTTAGCACTAGCTGATCATTCTAAGTACCTTTTTAGACAAAATCCTTTGATTTTTTAATCTCTCTTCTGAATTTTCCAGCCAAGGAAACGTTTATTTTCTGTCTTGCCTTCTCAGCTCATGTGTTGAAATTTGACTCATTCATTCATGAACATGCAAGGAAGCCAGTTCCCATTTGGGAGGAAAGGTTAAAACCAGGAGAACCAGGACCACCAGGTCCTCCAGGCCCACCTGGGAACAGTGGAGAAAGAGGAGAAAATGGCACCCCTGGACAGCCAGGCAAAGATGGGTATCCAGGAGAGAGAGGTATGGACAGAAGTGTTCACAAGCATTTTCCACTGTATTGTTGATACTTTAACTGAATATCTCTGTGCCTCAAGCAGTACTGTAAAGATAATCCATGATATTATCTCATTTCATTGCTGTTTTCCTTTTGGACTTCTCAGTTCTAGGAAGAGACACCCAAGTTATAAATCTCACTGAGCAGGGAGAAGCTAGAGGCAGCCCACTCTACTTTCAAGCTCTGCATCGAGGGAAAGGCCAGTTTGGCACCATTTGTAGGTTTAGGGGGAATGGAGAGTTTGATTTTAGAGGGCAGGAGGCTTTTCCTACAGAAAGGCAGACATTTGGGTGAACACATGGTGGTGGAACAGATCAGCTTTGGGCAGAAATGAGGAATGTTGGAAAACGCTGATGGAAGGCATGAGGCAACTGAAGCAATCTTTAAAGGGGAAGTAAGTTTCTGGAACAGTAGTTTCAACAACGAAAAACTTAGACATGACTAAAGAAATAGATTAATGTAATCTCAGAAGTGGCCTCAGTTACTGCACATGAATAAGTGAAAGGTGGGAAGAGGTTTTGCTTGGATTTGCAGACAATGTTTGTCAGTGGCTCAAGTAATTGTCTGTCAAAATAAAAAGAAAAACATTGGTTTCAGCAATGTCCTAACATCTCTGAGTAACTGGAAATGTTCTGTTTAAGTCCTTCCTCCTGCAGAAATCAGTCTTAGCTGGTGTCTGCAGAGTTTATCAAAATGTCACTTCAGAGAAAAGGGAGTAACAACCTGCAGATTTTTCCAGCCTGTCAGGCAGTAGATGGGAGAAGATGGATCTCAATGAAAATGTCCACCTGAAGGACATAGCTGATTGAAATATTTTCATCTTAAAACAGTGAAAAAGCATATTTTGTCAAAATGTACCTTTTTTCTCTGCGAGGTACTGGTTTCATTAGTAATTTAGTATGAAAACAGCAATCCTGACTGTGACCAGATGATTTGTTTGATGCACATGAAGAGCACAGAGGTGGACCTGACCCTTAGCCTGTGCAGTAACACTACTGCTATGAATTTCTCTGTCAAAAATGTTCATTCCCACCCCTATTGGGCTGCAAATCAGTGCTGCTTGGATCAAAGAAATCAATGCCCTGTTGGTTGCAGCAAGAGTAGGTGCCCGGACAGAACAAAAGCAGATGGATGTTTCTCAGTGTTGCCAAGGCTGTGACTCCACTTTGACATGTGGGGAGACTGCAGGAGCCTCAGTTCAGGGTGAAATTCGAAATACAGTGAAGCAACACTTCTCTCTTATCTGCAAATAGGTGCCCCAGGCCCCAAAGGAGAGAAAGGGATGTCTGGAGCCAGTGAGGAAGGAAGCCAAGGACCCAGAGGCAGAACAGGTAGAGTGACCACAGCTTCTGTTTATTGATCCAGCGAGACCATGTGATGGCCACCAGCTCTCAGATTCAAAGCATCATCCAGCTGAAGGACCTCTGTGGTGGGGTTGGACTGACCTTCCCACCACAGCCCTGCTGGCAGATCCTCGATGCACAAGATTACTCCAGGCAGCTTCTTCCCTCCAGTACCCGTTCCCAGGGGGTGATGTATTTTAAGGACTTGAGACATGTCCAGGGAGTTTTAGTTTTGCTGCCTTTTTGCATGCAAGACCAGATGCTCGGGGATAGAAGCTCTGAAAATTCAGCTCGTGGAACATAAGGGTTTGTGAGTAATCTGTGAGGATTTGGCGTACTCCTCCACCCGGATCCCTCCTACTTGGGATCTGTGGGGGTTTGCCACTGGCATAACAAACCAGGCGCTGTCAAAAGAGTGTGGTCAAACACATTCTTCTTCATCTAATTTTCTATAGTTGAGATGTAGAGACACAAAACCCAATGACTCTGGGGTGGATCCTGGGGTTAAGGTGACTTTCTGCATTAACGTGTAGGTGGATTTCGGATTCTCATAACCAGGCTCCATGTTTAGCCAAACTGGGTACTCTTAAGGTCAAGAATACTGGGATTCAGTTAGTGGGATTCAGAACAGGTTTTCCAAGTGGCAGGTCCTCTTTGTCCACCAAAATGAGGAAGCCATGCTCAGAAAATTACCTGCCACGTGGATGGAGGAAAATACAGAAGAGGTATTACACTGCTAAAGCAGAGGTGCTACAGCTTACAGTGCTTCTCCTTCTGCAGGCCCTCCAGGAGAAGTTGTACAGGGGAAACCAGGCCCGAAGGGTTACCCTGGGAATGCTGGTCCTCCTGGTTTCCCTGGTGTCAGAGGGCAGCCTGGGGAGCCTGGATATCCGGGGGGCTGTGATATCTCTGGATGTTATGAGGCCAATAGAAGAGGTAAGTCCTGACTATGTCAGTACAGGAGTTATGATTTTATGGCTGATCTCTGGTTACTTCTCTTGAGCCGGGCAGAGACCTCCATTCATCCTTCAGGCACCATCAGTCCTGCAAAGCCTCCTCTGCAAAGCAGTTGGGGTGGTTCCCCTGCAATCCACACGGATAAAAGCCACTTCCATGGACTGTTCCTCAGCCATCCTTCATGGATTAACACATAACTGCAGCAGTAGTCAGGCAGGTGGGGAGTGATCATGGTGAATCAGTTCTTCATGTCCTCAGCAACGTTTCCATGGGGGATGGAGAGAGGAAAAATCCCTCAGTTCCTACATTTACATTTCATGGAGGCTCAGTGGTACAAAGACCTGGGCAATGAGGAAATTCACTGGCACGGAACAAAATGTTTACAAGGGAAAGGGATTAATTCTGTGCCATTCTTTCTCAGACTTTGACACTGATTTATTCACTTGCTCTGTGGCCTCATCCTTTCCACACACAGATTTTGTCCCCTGATGGCTGGGGTGGAGGCAGCTGAAGACATTGCTTTTCCCTGGAAATCTCTGGAAGAAATCTCCACTCGCTCCAAAAGAAGCAGCAACCCAAAGAGCAGATGTTTTATATTTCTTTAATGCCCCATCACTTCTGTATGGACAAGTCAATCAAACCCCACAGCCACAGCCTGTGTCTGGGGGAGCCGTCTGTCTGCACAACTGCAGTGCTCCAACTCACATCGCACGTCCCACGGCAGGACAAAGGCACAGCTGGACACTCAGGCTGACCGACTTGCAAGAAAAAGAAATACTGTATTGAAATGCTCCGAAATAACAGATAATTTCTGCCTGTTTGTCTGCTTGTGCTTTCTTTACGTCAGTTGTTGTTCTGTGTCCCTAGCACAGAGGAAAACAGCACCTCGTGACCAAAGAGGCAAATCCACTGGAGCAAAGCTGCATTTTCTGTTGGCTGCCAAGGTAACAAAGTCTAGCACCATCTTGGCTGTTTCTGCTTTTGGCAGAACGCTGATGGTTTCCTTGCAGGGGTGTTTTGCACACAAACACTGCAGGCAGAGATCACCTCGCTGTGATGTGACAAACCACTGTTCAACTCCTCCTCTGGGGCTTGGTAACCCAGGCAAAGCCTTACAGGAGTCACAGCCCTGTGCTGAGAGGAGCTGGAGATTAACCTTACTGCCTTTTCCATGTCTCCCTCCTGCAGGCTGAGTGGCTACTTTACATTTTATCGGTGGAATATTGAATAGCTCCAAGTGTGGCTTTTACCCATATGACAAGGCGGTAATTGTCATGTTGCACCCCTTTCCTTGCTACAGCCAACCTTTGAAAACTTAGCTGCAAAGACATCACATTAGAAAGCAGATTGTCACATCAATACCAAGGAGAAGGAGGTTTACCTTAAGAGAATTAAGTTTTTTAGAAAAGGAGGCCAAATATTATTTCTTCTTGCCATTAAGGAAAAATCCTATATTGCTAAGAAATTCTGCTACGGGAACACTGGAACATGTTGGACTTGTGTGGGAGCAACCCTATGGCAAAAGTCAGATAAAATATGATTACTGCATCCTGTAAGTATTTAAAGTAGTCCTTGGCTTTATGTGTGTTCATTCTCTAGAAACTCCCAAGAATTAATGATTTCAGTATGACATACATTCCCTTTGGAAAATGTAGGAAAATGCACAGAAATACCGCTCTGATAGAAGTAACATTTCTGTTCACTTTGCAGCTCTCCAGACTTGTCTTGACATATAAAATGGAAACCTTTTAGCTCAGATGAAGAGTTGTTGCAGGCAAAGCTCCAGTCAGAAGAAAAAGGAGAGGTCAGAGGAGCTGGAGGTTCCAGCACACCGGGAGCTCAGGGTTTGGGAGAGACACACGCACAGGGATACCCTGCACAGGTGTTGGGAGTTGAGGTGTTTCTGTTTATACAGGTCAAAGAGCTTTGGAACTGTGTTTCACCTATTCCTTGGGGAAAAAAACCCCAACAAACAAAGCAAACCTGCATCAATTGGTTCAGAATGGTTCTGAACTTAGCACTGAGTATAAACCTCAAAGCTGTGATGACTGGCGGGTGAAAGCAGTGGCCAGGAAAGGCAAGGAGGTAAAAGGGGTGCCTGCACAGCAGAAGAGAAAATTATTCCCATGAAATGCTCACAAAGTGGGGAAGGTGAGCAGCGCAATGAGGAAGATCTGCATTTGCAGGTAATTCTGCTTCCTTCCTGACTTAAACCAGTGCAGCCAAATTCCCAGTTCCCAACTTTTTATTCTGCCTGTTCACATTAGTAACCGCAGGTGATTTGAGACAGAGCTCCTTTATGATTCTTTATTAACTGTTTTGGAAAATTGTCCACATTCCCTCACTGCCTGTCTTGGGATTTGATCTACTTTGATAGAATTTCAACCGACATTTGCTTTTGTCTGGTTATTTGAGATACAACAGGAAGGGTCAGACTAACAAAATTGGGTCCCAGCAGGGCTATTGATTAGGAGACAGACAACCTGCACAAACAATTTGTCCATTTATCTTCTTCAACTTTGTCCCACGAGAGGTTTTATTTACTTGAAATCAAGGATATTTAGTCCATGTAGTGTCACTGAGCTTGTGCCAGTGCTTTGTAACCCAATTCCTCGAGCCAAGGAGCTTTTCTGCTGGGAGATTTTAGTCACTGAGTTTGACTCACCTGGTGTAGGTAGATTCTGGCAGAGGCTGAGAACCTTTCAGGGACAAATATTTTTGCTACAAGCATCTTTTTGAGGTATTATCTCTGTCTCAGGAGTAAGACACAACCACAGGAGTTACCAACAATGCTGTTAACAAGCAGCAGAGCTTGTTATGCCTTTTCTCCATGACTCAACAGCTTGGCTGGACCAGAATTAAAGGGCTGGGAACAAAGAGATATCCTGGGAGGGGAGGAAAGGTCTCATTAATGGACATCACTGCAGTGGGGGAGGGCCAGGTGGGAGCATCGAGCCAGGTGGGGCTGTTATGGGGGTGTTTTTCTTAGGACTGCACAGGAATCTTGCATCTCCCACCTGCACCTCTCTGCCTGTCTGTCTCTACACCAGTGAATTTCCTTGAGTCCAATTTCTTCATAAATGTGTAGAGAAACTTATCCAAAAGGGAGGTGTTATAAACTATGTGGATTAGCTCACTCAGGAATGAGATGGAGATCAGCCCTGGGAATGCTGGGGAAATGGGGATTACGTAGATCATCCTACCAGCCAGCTGCAAATACCCTGCATCCTCTGTGGCTGGGAAGATGATCTGGACAAAGTCAGCATTAGGGAAGCAGAAGAAAGAAGATGTAGGGAAAAACAGAACAATGGAGGTAACAGAGGTTATTACAGTCATTTTTCTTCCATTCATGCCCAAAGGAGTGGTACTGGAGAGAAAACATCAAATACCATGGTAAGGATTCAATCTCTCCTGCACAGCTAAAACAAAAAAGATCAACATCCACATCTGCTGTCTTTGATGCCTTTGGGGTCTCTGAGCTTAGTTTTGCACTCCTGGAACCTGAAAACCTTTTACTTTGCTCTGGATCTTTTCCAAGGCACTTTTAGAGCTCTTGTTGTGTCCCACTCTTGCTTCCTCAGTCTTCTTCTGATGTCAGCTTGTTCACTCAAGTCCTGGGAATCATTTCTGAGCTGGGAACATTACAAACGCCAGCAGTCTGGCTGCATGCATTTTCCTGGAGTCTTTCATATGCTAAAAACCTCTCTTTGTGTTTCATGGGTTTGAAATAGCACAATTATTCATTATTCCACAGTTATAGTCTGGTTCATGTCCCAGTTTTATTCCAGTTTCTGATAGCTGAATCCTATGGAGGGATAGCATCCTCCTAAACAACTTCTAAGATGGAATAACCTGCCTAAGAAAGTGCAGTAGATGTTGTTTCCTAATTTCTCCCCTCAGACTTTAAAAGGAAGCATAGCAGAAGCAGAAACAAGAATTTATTTGATCTTTAACCTGGGGAGCTGCTAATGCAACATGAGAGGAAATGTAGTTATCAGAGAATGAAAACTGCTATGACATTAACAAAGCAGAGGAGGCCACAGACCTGCCCTCCCCCAGCTTGACCCCAAACACCAGTGACACCTTTGTAACTGGTGTCAGCTGTCACTTTTCATCTTGTCCTGCCAAACCCTGCGATCCTGCAGTGGCACTGACTTCAGGGACACAGCCAGGTCCTTAGCAATCCTCATCACACCTGATATTTCTGATGTGCTAACGGATTCCTCCTCGTCCTCCTGTGTGGCAGGGCCATTCTGCCTGGGATTTCATGTCCTGCTCTGCTGCAGTCGAAGTGCCACGCTCCCCTTGAGACGCTGCCCATCACACTGTGGCACTGGCAATAACTTTGAGCCGAAAGGGTGAAGATTGGAGATTTGCTGTGAACAAAGGACAGCCTGTGCCTGTCCCTACTGAACTTCCCAATATGCCACCTTAAACATTTGGCTCTTACTCTGTCCTTAAACATTTATCACCTCTCCTGGTGCCTCCAAACCACTCCCATCTGCTCTCAGGGGCCCAACAGCAGCTCTTGCTGTCCAGCCACCCTGGCTTGGCTTTGGCTGTCGCTGCCGTGTTTGCTGGGAGGTGTGAGCAGAGACCCGAGCTGCTGCTGACTCCATCCCAGTTGGAAGCTGCTGGTGGTTTTACTGCTAAAAATGTGCATGCACAGCCAAGCCTCCCACCTGCTCCATTGCTAGTGATTCTCATGTGTTCAGGAGGAGGAGGAGGAGGAGGAGGGGAAGGCAGAGGGAGCTCTGAGCAGCTGCTATGGGCATTGCTCTGATACGATGCCCCTGACCCAGCAGTGCCCAGGGTCAGAAATCTTCCACCTTCACGATCAAAATGTGAAAAGGTGCTGGAGAGGGCTTGGGCTGCCCCTGTGACCCCGCCGTGGCTGTGACAGACCGAGAGGCAGCCCTGCTGTGTCACAGCCCCGCGCACAGACTGCAGCTGTGCTGCTACATTTATGCGCTAGACCTTGAAGATGTTCGACTGTTTGTTTTCCTTTCATTGCCATAAGCAAACTCACTGACTGTGAAAAGGGATAAATTAGCATCTCCAAAGGCTGAGTCTCTCTTCATTCTGAAAACAAGCAACGAGGAGCAGCGGCTTGTCTCCCTCATCCTCCCTCCCTCCCCGTGCTGTGCCAGCACAGCTCTTGGTGGAACTGGCCCAAACCACGGCTACTCTGGTTTTTTGTGAGCCAAACAGATTTTAAGCACTTGGCTGAGTCTGTGAACACGGAGGTCAGTTGTAGTTTCTTAGCTGAGGCCTCCCAGGCTGATCACTGTGTTGATTTTTAACCTGTGCTGTTCGGGCTGAGTGTAGGAACCTGAATTTCACGGAAGTCTCTGAACCACACTGTTTCAGTTCCATCATTGCTGTCACGAGCCTGAGCAGCTCTGTGCTGCTCACCGAGCTGTGTGACAGGAACAAGCCTCACGTGCCAGGCTACCACACAGGGGTGACACACGTCTCACCTGGGGTCTCACCTGGCTCTGGCTTCTTCCAGGACCTTCTGTGCTGCTCTCCAGGCAGCTGCCTGCCTCTCCTGGTGTGTATTCCCCTAAATCCAGGGCAGGGTAAACTTCCCAGTGCCCAGAGAATCTTGTGTGTGCTGATCCCAGGTGTGGGGAGAGGAGGAGGTGCTGGGCAAAGCCCAGATCCCGGAGCTGCCAGCCTGGCCTTTGAGTTGTGCTCTCACAGCAGGTCCTGGGGGAAGCTGGATTTTAAGACCACGTCTGCCTCTGCCTGCACACACTGGTAAAATGTTCATAAGCCCTTCTGCCTCAGCTCTGAGGGAAGCAGGGAGACACTGGGCTGTGGGCTGTACCCAGCTGGCAGTCTGCAGTGAGGATGGGATCGGTGAGCCCGACCAAACTGAGCTGGACAGACTGAAACACAAGAAGTTTCACCTCAGCATGAGGAAAAACTGCTTTACATTGAGGGTGGCAGAGCACTGAGGCTGCTCGGGGAGATCACAGAGTCTCTCTCTCTCTCTAAATAACCTGCTGTAGGTGACCCTGGCACATTTCTTTATGTCATCCTGGACTTCTTTTCTGGCTTCTCTATGTCTAGGTACCTTCCCCACCTACACCAAGGGTTTTACAGCTCAGGGTGACCCTCTGCTGTTTTGCAGAAGCCATAACTTGGATCCAGGAGATTTCCTCTGAAAGTACACTAAAGTGTTATCAACATGGTCCCAAATCTTAACCCCAAATCCCCCCTCCATTTACATGGTCCTCCTTCTGCCCCAGTCTCCACAGCTTCTGGAGGGCACTGGCCAAAATAAAATCTGTATAAAATCTGCATCTAATGATCACTGTTGGTCCCAAGCTGTCGTTTAAACCTTTCCAGTCTCTCTGCCTTTACCAGCTGAACACAGACCACATCCCAAACAGGTATCCCAAATTTGGAACTTTATTTATAAAATGACTTATACAGGGACACACAGTCCTGAAAGACTTCAGCCTGACAGGGCAAAATCACTGGGCAGGGCACAGTGAGACTGCTGAGGGTGACTGGAGCTATTGCCAGGGGCTGGTTTGCGGATGCAGAGCCCCTTCTGTGCTGCTTTAGGGACAAGCTCGTGTTCTTACACTGCTGAGTATATGCCAGTGAATGCCACCATGCTATGTACAGACTTTGATAAGAACTTTTCCCCTAAATTAGATGGAGGAGATGAAAATGGCTTGGCGAAGTGATGCAACCTCAGAAAGGACTCCCCGAGACCTCGTGTCAGCTCAAGTGCAGACACGCAGTGAATTATTCAAAGGGCTGCCCCCACTTCTCTGTTCTCTCCTTGCAGGTGAACTAAAATCCATAGAGTGGGATAGTGGGACAATATTTTCTTCCCTTTGGTGCTATATTTAGATCATTCCTGCCAGCCACGGTGGGAGAAAGAGCCCGACAGTTCCCAGCAAACACACAATGATGAACATCCAGAGGAAGATCCTGTCGATGACCATTGCAACGTACTTCCAGTCCTCCTTCACCTGGAACACAGACGGGAAAGGCCAATCATTAACATTTAATGAGATTAAAACTTGTGAAAACACTTCGACCTTTACTCCAAAATAGGATATTTTCATATAATTCCAGAGACAGGAGGGGAAGGCCTTGCACACATAGCAGTCCTATAAAATGGGAAAGGTTTATTCTATCAATAACCCGAGAGATTCACAGACTGCAGGGGTGTGCATGTGAAGTCACAAATCCCTATGGATGACACACCCCCGCGGATAATTAAGGTCATCTGCACACTCACTCTCCCATTTTCCATGAGCAACAGCTGTAACTGGGTGTGTAAATGAGGCTGTGATTCAAGCTGGGGAGGGTGGGGGGTAAGAAATTACTTGATACCCCATGCTCATAAAAAGATTTGCTTACAGATTAACAAAGCCAAACTCTTTCTGTGAAGGGATTTACAGCTTTGGGTGAATAAGCAGTGAAAATGAACCAGCAAATAAAAGCACCCTCACCCTCCTTTTTTCCCCATTTTTGCCTTGCTGTAGGAGGATTTTCCAGTAATTCCTCTCTGGGGAGGTCTAGTACCATAAGGCAGAAATGGTAAATGGCTGCTTCATTAAGAAACCAAATACATATGAAAACCTCTTTTATTACATTGCCGTTATTAATTTCTTTCCCAGGAAGAGGCCTGATGAGATGGCAAAGTTCTATTTGATATGACTGTACCCATTATAATTTCCTACAATTTCCCACTTGGTGATTAATAGACCCGAGGGCTGAAATTTGGCACGCTGCCTTGTTCTTTGGGGAAAACATCTCAGCAGGAGCCCGCTCAAACCTCTTCAGTGGCTGTGAGTGGTGAAAGGAGCAGGGGACAGCAAAGCTGCCAAAAATGTATTTTGGTAAAGGAAGCAATCCAGGTATCAGTGAAATGCCATTTGCAGCAGAGGATGCTTGCAGGTACAGAGGGGTTGCTGAGCTCCTTGGCTCAGTGAGCAGCTTTGTGAGCTGGGAAATGAGGCACGCACTGGAGACCATATTATATTTTCTCTGGACAAAGCATTTTCAATTTCAGGAACACCTGAATGTTGTCAAAAGCATGAGAATGGGTTCAATGTTTTCATGCAATGGATAGATTTATTTCTTTTAAAACCAGCATCAAGTTAAGCCAGCCTTTACTACTGAATAGGCAGAGACGCCAATCAGGTTCATCCTGCATCTTGTCACCTTCTGGGGGAAAATCATGTTATTTCATGATTTACAGCCATCTGCACAACCATCTATAATTAGGGTAAGTAAAAAAAATAGTGACCCTTGAAATCAAAAGAAATTCTCTCATCCCAAGCTTCCATAATCTACTTGGGTTGTGAACTGTAATTTATTCAAATTTATGAGATCATGTAGTGCCAGGACAAGGGGGAATGATTTTAAACTGAAATAGAGTATTTTAGATCAGAAAATAGGAAGAAATTCTTTACTGTTGGGGTGCTGAGGCCCTGGCACAGGTTGCCCAGAGAAGATGTGGCTGCCCCATCCCTGGAAAGTTCAAGGGCAGGTTGGACGGGGCTCTGCTCATGGCAGGTAGAATGAGAAGAGCTTTAAGGTCCCTTCCAACCCAAACCACCCCATGATTGTACACTTCAGGGATAAGAGCTCAGTGGATAACTCCCTTTTGCTGCACCTATCTTCTGATCTATTCATCACTTGCTGAGAGTTGCAGTCTCTGATGCTTAAAACTCCTCATGAGAAAGGCATCTAAGCAAGCTCTGGATGATTGTTTTTATGGGATTAATGTCTCATGACGTAACAAATGTGTTAAGAAAATCTGAAATTTACCACCTGATGTCCAAGTGGAAAGCTGGGTTGAGTAAATAATGCCTCATTCTGGTAAAATAACTTGCTTTGAATATTTATGCTAGTAAAAGTAAGTGCCGGATCACAAAAAGAAAGGAAACTTGATGAGTTTCTCTCTGAGCAAAGAAGAGGAAAGTGGGCAAAGAGGAACAACTTGGACAGAAATTTGCTTTCTAATGTAATGATGTATGCAGAAATACTGAGCCCATCTTTGAAAATGATGGCTAGGAGTGCATTAGATGTTTGTAAAATCAATATCCAACTTCAGACTGAGAGCACAGAGGGTGAAATTGGAAATTATGGGGAGATAATGAAAAACCAAAAGAGGATGAGGGAGAGAAAATGATCTGGATTTTTTGTTTTGTGTTCTGCCACCACTGTAGCATTGCCCCGTGGTCCAGCACCCCACGTGGCGTCTGATCCGCAGACGTCTCTCTGACATCCATGCAGCTGTCAACATCTGCCACCACAACTCCTGACCTCTATTTTGATTAGTTTTTAAGAAGCTCACTCAAAATAATTTTCGGGAAACAATCAGGGGAAGAACCAGCTGACTCCTCCACTCCCAAATTCCCGAAAAGTGGGAATCTGCAGCTCTTCCCTGGTCCAGCTCCTTGTGGATCTGAACCTCGGGATTTGAGTGGAGGATTGAGGTGCCCTGGTGACATCTGATCCTCAGGGCCCGGAGTCTGCAACACAGATTAGAGCAGTCCCAGGTGGTTTTACTGTACTTTGTTAAAAATAACCCAGTGAGATTATCCTGTTTCCTCCCCCTCAGTTTCATTCCTTCCCATTTTATTTTTAAATGTCTTCGTATCAGACTATTCTGGAGATGCACACAGCCATGGACAGAATGACTTCCCAGATGGTGCCGGTGGTGTCTGGTTATTTTGGCTGATGTGTGACATGGAACTTGTTTTGCCTTTCAGTCTGTAATTAATTTCTAATGGCATTTGCATCATGTGCCGGGACAATTCCGCCGTGCCTTTTCCCCAGTGTCCCGTTGTGCCTGTATTGTTTGCAGATATCTTTCTGTAACAAACAACTGCCTCTTGCATTTCCCATTTTCTCTTCGCTGGAGCACTTAATTAAACGAGCTATTTACTTTTAATTTAGAAGCACTGCCCCTGTGGCAATGGAGCTTTAGGGAAAAAAAAAAAAGACAGGAACTTAAAAGAAACTCTGTTCTCCTTCTGAGAAGGTGAATGTCTCTGGAAATATTGCCCACAAGACTGTGAGATGTGTCTCAGCTGCTGCATCAGAGGTGCCTGCTGGTAGATTTATTGAAGACTTCCATGAAGAAATGCCACAATTTGATTTTAAGATGAAAGCAAATTTCTGAGTACTGATTTTTTCCCCCAATAAATTCTCATTTTATTAGATCAGTTCTGCTCCTCACAGGATATTTCAGTTCCAGAAGATAATTTTCCTTCTTCTTTTTCATTTCCATCAGGAGAAAAAAAATGGTGCTTTCCTACTTGATGTTACTTGGGTCCAGAGAGAGAAAATAGTGCAGCCCCACGCTGGAGTCAGCATTATCCCCTCTCTCTGAAAACTCTGCCTTCTGTGCCAGCCACAGCTGCTGTGGAACACTGGAGAGAGGTCACCCCCAGTCCCCAGGAGAGCCCGCAAACCTGCCCACAGCTCATTGCTGGATGTTTTCCTGGTGCCTTTTCTCACAGCCTGGGCTGGCAGGAGGTTGGGTCAGAGATCAAAGGCTCAAAAGTGCTCCTTTTCTTCTGCTTTTGATGTTTAGTGCTGTAAATAGCATTCTCTTCAGGATAATCACTTAATTTCAAGAGGGAAGAGCAGCAGAAGGTATCAGAAGAAAATCTGTCGCTTCTGAAGACTGCTTCATTAAAAAAAAAATAAGAAGAAGGAACCCAAAATATTAATTGAGTCCATTCTTGATAACACCAACCAGCTCAGCAGGGAGAATCATTTGAAATGGGAAGTGTTACTGGTAAAATATTCTTTCATTTGCACCATCGGCAAAAAAATTGAGCTAAACTCAACTGACATCCATGGGTTTACTTGTGATTATTGCCAGGGGGAGAGAGCAGAGTTTAATTCCTGCACTCCTAGTGTGCTTCTGAAGTGCTTTACCCTGGCAAGGAGTTTTCAACAGGCAACTAATGAAGATGAGGATTCACAGCCCATCTCTGCCACAGATTTGTTCTGTGACCTTGAGTAGGAAGTTTGTGTTTTGGCTGTAACTCATCAACAGAAGGAATAAACAGTTCCTTCCTCAAAGGGATGCTGTGAAGTGAAATCCATTGAAGAACAGAGGCCCTTAACTATGACATCAAAGAGTAGAAATGGGCAGTAGTATTTAAGCTTTTCTTGCTGCTGCTTATTGCTCAGTGCTATGAAAAATGCAAATAAAGGACTCTCTTCATGCCCAGGCAGTCTTGTATAAATGCACAATGGCTTGCGCTGGTTCTAAATCTTGAGAAATTTAAACTGTAGGCAAAGCTAAAAAGCACCTTTTGCATATGGATCTGCCCAGGAAAAGCTAGATAAGACTTTTCTCTAATAAGATGACTAACTTCAGGTTTTCTTGTGCCTCCCTCCATTATGGCCATAATTACTAGCACGTCGTATCCACAGTCCTGCAAGAAAGAGCTACGAGAGCTGTGAAAGGATGTGGAATTTGTTACGTGCATCACTATCTCCATGAAAAGAAATCCTTTCAGCCTCTACTTCCTTTATTTGTAGTCATATTTACCCCCACAGACTAAGCAGGAAATTTGTTCCCCCACCTCCCTGCACAGAGCCAACTGCTCCCGTGGAAGTCCACTAATGAGGAATCACATCACGATGCGAGAGCAGAGCTGAACAGACCCTGCAATACCCCCACACTACTACAGCTTCCCACACCCACAGCCTGCTTGGGCAATTTGCTTTCCTGGGCTCCACAGTCAGAGTCGGTGATTAATAAAAAGCAGAGTGTGTGAATTCCCTGTTTGTCAGAGGCTTAAATAAAGAATAAGTCTCAGTTCCCATAAGATGGCTGCATTTTGGGTCTCTCACAATCCTAACTTCTTCTTTGCTACCTAACAACAACTTTACTCTTATTTTCTGCTGGAGAATCCATCGTTCTAGAGCAGCCCTGAGCATGGCCTGGTTGTGCTGCCCCTTGGCCCTCATGCCAAGACCGCAAGGACATCTCCAACTGTGCCTACAGTGGCCAAAGCCCACAACAGAGGGATGGCTGAGCCTGCATCAGCATGTACACACTCTGCACAGCTCAAGGCTTGCTGGGGCTCCCTTAGCAGGCCATTTTTGACTTTCTGAAGGAGAGCAGGCTCTCTTGGAATACTTACTGAGAAATCCGCGTCCTCTGCCCGCAGGTGGTCTGCGATGTAGTGAACCCCTTCCACTGCCAGCTTCAGGGCTGGGGACATCAGCACGAGGTGTTGCTCTTTGGCGCTGTGGCTCTTGCTCCCCTGGGCCGCTGTGCCCGCTGCCTCGCCCTTTTTGCACTTACACTTGCACGGAGGGGGCTTGTGCTGGGGCTGCTCCCCGTTGAGGTGGCACCGCTGGGATGCTGGAGAGCCACTGGAGTGGCCATTGGTCTGGGAAGAGTCCTCCTGCAGGTAGCAGTACTGGATGCTCCGGGACCTGCAGCGGATTGTCCCCTCCTCTGCCTTGTTGGGGCTGTACATCTGCTGGACACTCAGTGACCTGCCTTTCAAGACAGAGGTGGCCTGGGTGTTGCTCAGGGGGTGGCAGGAGGGCTGTGGAGAGGCGCAGGTCACCTGTATGGGCTCTGGGTGCAGCACAGAGTACTGCCCAGAGGGGGACTTGCACATGGGCTGAGGCTTGGCTGGCTCCTCGAGGTGGGCACAAAAGGAAGAGGTGGGTGATGGCTCATTGCTCTGAGGGCTGGGGGAGGATGAGGTAGTGAAGTTGGGTTCCACGTCGATCTCAGACCAAAGCCTCGGTGCGTTGGTCATTTTGTGCATGGACTCAATGAGCTTCTTGCAATTGTCCTTCACTGTGGAGGGACGTTTCATGAAAAGGATCCGTGGCACTACGTCAAGGAAGACCCTCCTCACCCAGTCCGGCATCGTGTGGGTACGGGGGGAGCGGTGGTGCACGTTGAGCACAAAGACAGTGATGATGATAGACAAGGTAACGAATATCATGGTGAAGAGGAGGTACTCCCCAATCAGAGGGATGACCAAGGAGGTGGATGGGATGATCTCCGTGATGAGCAGCAGGAACACAGTGAGGGACAGCAGCACGGAGATGCACAGGGTTATCTTCTCTCCACACTCGGAGGGCAAGTAGAAGACCAGGACGGTCAGGCAGGAGATCAGCAGGCAGGGGATGATCAGGTTGATGGTGTAGAACAGAGGCAGCCTCCGGATAATGAAGGAGTAAGTTATATCGGGGTAGATCTCTGTGCAGCACTCATATTTCTTGCTGTTGTAATTGCCCACAGCGTTGATGATGACCCACTCCCCGCTCTCCCAGTAGTCCAGCTGGTCCACGTGGCTGTGCATGCTCACCAAGTCTATCTTGGCCTTGTCGTAGGTCCAGGAGCCAAACTTCATTGTGCAGTTTTGCTGGTCAAAGGGGAAGAAGGTGACATCGATGCTGCAGGAGCTTTTATAGATAGCAGGGGGCATCCATTTGATTCTCCCGTCATAGAAGAGGTGAGCCTTGGTCAGATGGGTGACTGCAAAGTCACCGTCAGCACTGGGAACAGATGGAAGATAAAAAAAGGCTGAGACTTCTCTAGGACATGTCAACTCTGTTAAGGAAATAGGGTATTTAGTGCCCGGCTTCCAAACGACCTGAGAGATGCAAGAGGCACAACATGTCCAAACACCGGATCCATCTACTCTGTCCGGTGGATTTTGAACTGTCGGCTTACGCAAGCCCTGGAATGCATGCAAATATCAGTCTCTCCCTGGCATAAGTCAGTTCTTGGTGTGACTGTACACAGGTTTTCCCCAAAGGTGTCCCATATGTGCTCTGGAATGGGTTGAATTTGTTTTAGAGGCGGGAGGAAGTACTATCAGGTAGTGTAGCTGTGGGCTCTGCAGAATTGTTTGTGACTGCTGCTAAAAATGAAAGAGTGTTGGGTAATCATTCAGCCATTTATGTGAAAAAACGGCAAGAACATCCTATTATTAGGAATAATGAGTGTTAATGTTTTGATTTCCCAGTCGGGAAGAGAACTGTCTTTTGTGGTGTCTTCTCACAAGGACTCTCAACTTGGGTCTGTGTGGTGGTATCAGATAAACAGGTGACAGTCCAGGACTTTGTACTGGAATTGTATGAATAAATTGTATTTTCCAGGCTTTTGGAAGAAGAAGCCGAGTTACAAACAGCAGCACTGCCAGACAAAGGGGAGGCTGTGCAGGGGAAGAGAGCTTCAGCTAAAAACTCAAGATGAATTATTCAGCCTGATGTAGATAGAAAGCTCTGCTCCTGCCCAGTCCTTCTGGCTGAAGCCAGCCCAGCCTGCAGTCAGCAAAACCCCCGGGCCCTGCTCTGCTGCTTCAGTGCCCAGATGTGCCCTGACAGCAGCCACACGGTGACAGGGGTCACACCTCTCCTCCTTCCCACCAGCAGCAAGGTCACCAACACAGAGATGATCCAGCTGCGCTCCTCAAGCTGCGGAAGGCAGAGGAACTTTCTAAATGCATTTCTTTAGGAGAACATCCATTCATTTATAAGCAAAATTTTTAAAAACGGACTTTTTGATAGTTTCATGCAATCATAGAATCATAGAATGCTTTGGGTTGGAAAGGAGCTTAAAAACCATTTCGTTTCAACTCCCTGCCATGGACATTTCTTTTTTTTCCCCCTTCCACTCTCCCAGGTTGCTCCAAGCCCTGTCGAACCTGGCCATGAACAATTCCAGGGAAGGGACAGCCACAGCTTCTCTGGGCAGCCTGTGCCAGGGCCTCACCACTCACATCACATATTTCCTCTTGCCCCATGAAACATCCTAAAAATGAGACTGGTTTAGTATTGGGAAATAGTGGCAGGACCTGGCCCTCACTGAGCTGCCTTGGCTAACACGGTTTCTGGGCAGAGATGGAATATGTTCCCAGTTCTCAGGATCACAGCCCAGATGTCCTTGAGACAATTTTCTAGGTTGCTCGAATTAATGGAAAAATAACTCAGAATTCTTGCGTGGTGGAGAACCAGGTTTTACTAAACTCTTCTTTGTTCTTTGTGGCACCTTTTGAAAAAACAAAAGAACACGAAAGGACGCAGTGCCTTTTGACCTCTAAACTGGATTTTTTCTAAAGATTTAAAACACTTTAAAAAAAAAGGAAGGTGGAAACTATGTACAAGACTCTCACAAAGGGATTAAAACAAAATCAGCACCGTGAAGCAAATAAACCTGAGCCATTATACAATACATCCTGCTCCTGTCTTACCTCTTCATTCTTAAATCTAAGTTACACTTCAGAGCATGTGATTTGGATGAAAATCACTTCTTTTTTGGTTTTTTTTTTCTCCGGAGTTTTGCCAGGAGCACAGTAAAGCCAGATTGAGACATGAAACATGCACAGCAAGTGACAGTCCACTGCTTGCCGTTCTCGGTGGTTTTCCTTTTAAATCTCAATAGGAATATGGAATCCAATTCTGCATTTAATGATATCTCTGAGGCATGATTAAATTGCTCATTAATGGAGCAATATTTATAATTGGATCTTGTTAGAGAAAAGGGATTATGAGCCTTCACTATGAGTGTTTCCCTTCTTAGGTAGAGCAGTGTGTAAGTGGCTGGGTAAACAGCACAGGTGTGCATTTTTCCTTTGAAAACTCTTGGAAAAGAACACGAAACTCCTGCTAAAATGTCATCCAGGAATGATAATCATCCGTGTAACTGTGTTTCATTCCCAGAAATGCCCTCACTGGCAGTTTTGCACTTTCTGTGTGATCAGCCACACTCCTCGTCTGCAAGTGTAGATGGAACCACTGGGATGCTGCAGATCTTGTGTGCCACTTATTTCTGTAAATTACCTGCTTTTTAATGAGGAACATATTTTTTTAATTTTTTAATTGCTCGCCTAACAAACCCAGCTTCATCCTGGGTCCTCTGGCTCACGTGTTATTACAAATAACACTGGCACTGCCTTCCAGGCTGGATTTTGCCTGCAGTGCCATGGCAGGAGCGAAACCAGGTGCAGAATAGCTCCTTGCACTTAGTCAGCTATTGACTCTGAGGAGCCATAAGACACCCTGGGATGCTCCTGCCTCACCAATCTAACAGGACTGTGAAGGAATTCCTGACTTTACTGGGAGTGTTTGGATTTCTCATTGCAGTTCAATGTAGAGGAATTTGTAAGCAGGGTAAATCAGCCATGCTGTGTACACAGAATATCCCAGCTGCATCATGCAAAGGCAGTGTTCCCACTTGTCTCACCCTTCATGCATCCATATATTTTTGCCTCCTTGCCCAAGCTTTCCACCCACACTGGACCTTCAAGCATATGTTTACTGGATTGGAAGCTGTGCCTGCTGGCACCCTGCCCGTGCAGGGGAGCCTGGAGAGATTCTCTCTCCCCTCCTGGGTGAGACACTGATTCTGCTCCTCTCCACATGAGAGAGGGAGCAGACAAGGTCACCTGGCTGTTGAGTGCCTTCCAAAGTCTTTCCCCAGTCTCCTCCAAGGGATGAAGGTGAGAACACGGTCTGCAGTTGGGAGATTGGGGAAGCCCTGCGTTCTTTTGGAAAGCTTTGCTGTGGGAAAGCCCATTCCTGTTCTGACTGCCCTGACTGCACTGCGTGAATACTGCCTTAGACAGGAAGGTGGAAGACCTGATGTAGTGGGACAGAGAAAATCTGCAGGCATTCCTTTAGAGCAGTAGCACATTCTCATCTCGCTCAGTGGAGACCCCTCTGTTGTGACAGTTGCCATGAAAAACCATTTGGAAGAAGGCGTGAGTGCAAGGTAAACATCACAAGAACTGGAGAATTCAGATAGTCAGGCTCTCCTTGTTACTCTGACCTGACAGCTTTAAAAATATGTCAGTAATAAAGAACTGGAGCTCTTATATTTTCACGTCAAACACAGCTGTGCACACCAAGAAAGAGGGAAGATGATTACCTATTTTTTCCCCAAGGAAAAAGCTCTGCTGTGTGCTGCAGCCTTTGATTTCTCATTTTGAGAATAAAGGCTGCTCTTCCAAATCTCCTAAGTTTATAAGGGTTCAAGGATGGCATTGTTTTACTGACATCCACCAGCTATGTTTCACTAAAAAGCTCTGCTGATGGAGAATTTTTATTTTCTTTTGCCACTTTCTATTTTCCTGCAGTTGGGAGATACATCATCTCACAAAATTAAGTGTTTTCAGAATGCATGTAAATGAGGCACACATTTATTTTAATTTCTGATGATGCAATTTAAATCCAAACAGAGCTTTAAAAGCCTGAAAATTATCTATATACATACATGGATATAGTAGAATGTCCTCATTTAAAGCATTTTTCATCAAAGAGCAATACCAAAGAAAAATTGTAGTATTAAGAGCCTGCACCCTTTTGGTACACATTAAAGAGATGCTTCTGTTATGTTCAGATTAAAATTCTCTCCAAATGCAAACCAGAAAATATTTTGTTTAACTACTGTTTTGCGTCACCAAATGATAACTACAAATGCACTGCTTGGAAAGGACCTCTGGGGTTGTCTCCTGCCCAAAACACCCTGCTCAAAGCGGGTCAGCTACAAGAGGATCAGAACCTTACCTAGCTAGGTTTTAAATATCTCCAGGATCTTGGCAGCTTGGCTACAAATCTCCTTGGGTGCACAGGTGGGGATGTCTGTGCACTGATGGAACTTCTTTCAGTCACGTCCCAGCTTTTGCTTGGCTTAGATGTTTAGAAACCAGCAGTAACTAATGAAATTTTGATTGTCCCTCAGCAAACAGGCACCATTCTCAGAAAAGGCTGTGCTACGCTGATGGAATGAGCACAAGTGTCTCAGGAGGCTCTCACTGTGCTGGACTGGTGCATTTTGCTCTGATTCTCCCCTTTGCCAAGGATTCTCATCAGCACTTTGAAGGCAAAGCTCTTGCTCTGTCCTTCACAGAGTTGTAGGAGAAGCCCTCGGGTGTGAACAGAGCAGCAGCCCAGGAGAGGGATCCCTCCCATAGATTTCCTTCTGTCAGCTCCTGTATTGCTGGGTAGAGCTTGGCAGCAAACCTCAGAGCATCTGAAGATATCCCTCTCCAGAAAAACAACCACTGAACCTCCCAGAAGAATCAGGAGAGCTGAAGGTGAATTAGTGATTTTTTTTGCCTATTATAAATGCCATTGGTGCACAATGATGAGATCTGTGCCAGTGCGCACAAAGAAAAATGTCAAGCATGTTTCCAATTTTAAAGGTTATGCTGGGGCATCTTTTGATATTTCTCCTCCAAAGAGCTTTGGGATGAGTCATGAAACCAGTGCTACTCCATAAATCTAACTGGTTGCAAACATCACAGCATAGCTCACAAGAACAAGCTGCTACAGTACTTTTCAAAAGAACTCTTTGCTTTTCCATGACTTTCAAAAGCTGCCTGCCAGATGATCTTCTAACCCAGTCCAGTAATCCCTTTGTGTCCATTCTGCCACGGGGTGAATTCCTCAAGATATTTCCTACCCTTAATTACAGAAATTTGTATTTGATTTTTCCTTCACACTGGATCTTGTCTTTTTTATTTCTTTTTATTTGTAAGCGTGGAGTCTAAGGCAGGGATTACTTTCTGGAACAGTTAACACCAGAAAACACCGAGAAAAGAGAAACTTTTGAATTCTCAGTGCTCCCAGTAGCTTTGTTCCAGGTTTTACAATCACCAGGCTGGAGAAGACAAATTCTGTGATACCACCATGATTATCCAGCTGAAAACCAGTCAGTGGAGCTCACATTTCAAACTCCCTGCCCATGCATTAGGGTCATGGACATGGGCTTGGGTTGCCCTGGGCAGCCTTTAGCAACTGCAACACCTGGATGCAAACCTGTCCTTTCAGAGGTTTCTCCTCTGGACCTCCTATCTTGATCAAGTGACTCAACACAGTGGTGGAGAAGCAAAAAAAAAAACACCAAAAAAAAACTCCCAGCACAAACCAAAAAATTCGACCCCCAAGAGCTCATTCCCTCATTACAGAAAAGTACAATTCTTTTTTTTATACTTCAAATATACAAAGAAAAACTAAAATGTGTTTCAAAGCCATTCAGGCATGGAAAAACAAATCAATGCAGAGGATTAGATAATTCATTTAGAAATGATTTGGTGGTGCCTGAAGAGCCTTTACAACCTCAGATAAGGAACAGCCTGGTTTCTTGGCAAAGAGGAGGCTTTGTCACTTCACTATGAACTCATATTCCTCTGTTATACATCTGTTATGTCACATCCAGTAGAAACTATTTGCAGAGTCTTGGAACTTATCTCATCAAGCCTGAAAATTCAACAGCATATTAATTTCCCTGTAGGATATTAATTTGGTTTTAGATTCCTTATGAATGCTGACAACTACATTTACTCTCTAGGCCAAACCAGCTGAATTTACTGATTTAATTTGGGTCTCTAGAGTGGGTAAATGGAATGTTTTTTATAATCATGAGCCAAGATATGAGAGTAACCTCACAACAGGTTAGGTTAGGTTTCCTTAAAGATGTAAATCTGAAATCAATTGAAATTTCACCATTTCTGTATACAACCCAAGATGAAAACAGAAGAGGTGTTTGTATAATCGTCTCCAAAGGATTCCATCCCAAACAGAAATATCATTATTTCTGCCAGAGAATGTGATAAGCAGTAATTAGCTCACACTAAAAAGCCTGAAGAGAACAAAAGGTCAGTGTGGCCTCTCACTCTCTTCCACCAAGATTTCTTTGCACATTCTCTTGCTCTTAGAGACCCAGAATTGTGTGCAGCTATGTTAAACCCCCTCTAAACTATATTTTTTTTTTTTTGGTAAAATATGAGATGGATTCCTTGTTAGCATCACCATGACTAATCACTATCCCTTCCAGCTGAGATGCCCACCAGGAGAAGCCCTGGCTGGGAATGCAGTTGGTGAAATGCTGTGCAGAAGAGCCTCACCTCGGTGTCCCATCACACCACAGGTTCTGCTTTGCACTTGCCCTGCAATCCCTAAAAGATGTGAAGCCTTATGAAGATATTGACTGCAGCTCCAGATGTGTTTGGTAGGAAGTTGGGTGGAAGAGAGAAATACATCTCAGGGCAGAAAACAGTTTGCATGAGGGGACAGGGAGCTATAGCTGTGAAGACATATGGAATTAGTGGAAACCCACTAATGTCTGGTGCCTAGCCTACATTCATGTTTAATTCATAGATAAAGTAACCAATTAAAAATGCATGATAGACTCACGACAACCAACAGATGAATGCATGATTATTAATGCTAAGTATGGATCAAGGGAGGGAAGTAGCTTAGATCTGAGGAGCTGGGGCACAAGATCTCCCTGTGGGAGCAGGTCCCAGGACAGTCAGATCTGCTACCGCAAGTTAGAGCAATAAGGTGGGCAGGACTGAAAGATTCTCACCCCAGACAAGGATGAGAAGGACATTTTGGAGTCGCTGCTGTGGCCAGGAGATCAGACCCCTGGAGTCACTGTAGAGGCTCAAATCACTGCAACAGTGAATGGCAACAACAGGGCAGAGGGGCAGAGCGTGTGAGGGGCAGGAGCCAAAGGCTGCCCAGCTTGAGGTCTGGGTGTCCTGGACATCTCGGGGATGTCTTCAGCACAAAATCCCAAAATGTCCAGTGACCTAAAGGACACCAAAGTCTCCTTCTGGAAGCCTCCCTATCCCTGGAAGTGCTCAAGGCAAGGTTGGGCAGAGCACTCTGGTCTAGTGGAAGGTGTCCCTGCCCATAGCAGGGGGGGTGGAATGAGATCATTTTTAAGATCCTGTTCATCCCAAACCATTCTGTCATTGATTCTTCATTTCCAGCCCCCTCCTTGCATGGACCATCCTCATCAACTGTGTTGAGCCAAGGGAGAGGGAGCAGAGGTGACCCATCAGGTTCTTATGTGCCAGTAGCTCCAGCAAAAGGATGGTTTGACGCACAAAGCCCATGTGGGGATTTGTACCACGCCACTTCCTTTGGCACCGTGGTCCACCGCAACAACACCAGCAGCTCCAAAAACAATAATCCTTGCCATTGTCATTAATTAAACAATGAGAATGACAAGGACATTGGGGTTTTTTTCCAGTGGAAGCTGTGAAGACCTTTCTTGGCTGCCAAGTGAGGCACTTGCAATGCAATACTCATGCTCAGAGTGTGTCCCTGTAGGGCAGGAAGGTCCAAGTGCCTCTGGATGAGTCATTTCCATTGGGCCGATCTCTGGAAGGTGCTCAGCGAGGATGCAGTGATTTCCAAGAGATTTGCAATCACTCCACACCACTGAGGATCAGAAACGAGCTAATGGGACAGATAACAGCCCCTGTAGTCTCCAAAGCTCACAGTCCCCTGGGCAGATTCCAGCTTCAGCCATTTATTTTGGTTTTTAAACAGAAGCAAAATCATATCAAGCTAGAACCAGGTGACTGTTCATTAAAACCGAGCCTGGCTGCTGCTGTGAGGGTTTTCTCTGAGTGTCAGCCACATGCAAAGATGTTTTTCTTTGATGCCTGCAGCAAATGTTTTCTCTGGGGCCTGTGCTGAGGCGGGGGACTGGGATATCTGACATCCTGGGAGACTGGAGAGCTGTGGTGGGGCTCCAGGGAGAAAACAGCCTTGGCACCTGGGCAGCATTTCTAAGAATATCAACAGGCTCCAAAGGAAAGAAAGAAAACCACAACCTGCTTCCTAGACATGTCCGTACAAGAGACAGATTCCAAGCAACTGGGATGAGGAGCAAATACCCATTTAGGAATCATTCCAGAATGGTATTTAGCTGACCTGAAACCTCTGTTTGTAGATACACAAGCCTGGCATGTTTCAGCATATTTTCCTTATTTAAGCCCATCCTCAGTAACTGGCTTTTCCAGCTGATGGTGATGAATTAGGGGAGAGCTCCTGGCTGAAATGGAATTGAAGAGGACTGAAAGCTCAAATCCAGCTTAATTGTGCATCTGACATGAGAAGAGAGAACAATACCTGGCATCCCCCAACAAAACTGGCTGCTCAGAGGAAGGATCATTAGGAGAGCAAAGCCCTTGTGATTAAAGACAGTCATGTCATTTAAGGCATGTCTGGGACAGATGTTATAGAATCTACACGAAATCCAACCACAGAGAACCAAATAAAGAAGAATCATTGCAGGAAGCATTTTAACCCCATGAACAGAGAAAATTTGCAAGGATGGTTTTTCCCTCTGGCCACAGTGCTCACACTCACTTGTTGTAAAGGACAATGTCTGGCCTCCAGATGAGCTCCGAGGGGATTCGGATGGATGTGACATTTTCATATTCCTGGGGGTCCCAGCGCAGCTTGTAGTCGTGCCACTCCTGCCAAAAATGAGATGGTTACAAAGCTGGAAGAGTTCAGCATAAAAAATTGAAAAGGAACATGGAAAAACACATATTTGGGGGTACCCACCTGCTTCACCCACACATTCGTGGTCATCATTTGATTTTTCTCATCCTGAAATGCAAGATCAGATATTGGTTACAGGAGCAGATTAAGCAGCCCACAGAACCCTCTTAATTTCTCTTAATTGTATTTCATTTATGTAATTACAAATCACCTCTGCAATAAATGTAAGTTCCATCTTGGATATAAAAAGCAGATGTTTCTGTCATTTGACGTGGGACAGGGCACAGCTGTCTGATACCACTGAACAGCTGAGCCTGCACCTAAGCAATCCTGTGAGCAGATGGACTGGAATTTACTGGGATTTTCCTCGGTGCTGATGGATTCAGCCTGGGATGATGATACCAGGTAGAGGAAAAAGCTCCTTGGCCTGCCTTTGACCTGAGCACTGAAGGAAGGGAGTGATGGATATATAAACCCTCACTCACACATGTGTGGTGGATTCCAACGCTCAGCTCCATCTGCATGGGTGTTCTCCTGTGAAACTTTATCCATGGATACAGTTCTGGAAACAAGAAGCTCAGCAGCATTTCTCCTTCTACCAAACACATGAACTTGTGGCACTGTGGGTTGGGTTTCCTGAATAAACCCCAGCTGCTTCTCTGACACTGAACTCTTGGACATCCTGGTGTATTTCCATCTACGGGTGGACTTTTTCCCAACTCTATGCACAAATAGTATGGAAAGGTAGGACTGTATATATATATATATTTAAATAATGTCAGGCCAATACAATGCTGAGTTTATTTCTGTTTGCTGCTTGCCTTTTATGCCCTCTGTAAGTAACTCAGATAAATTACGTGGGGCACAGCCTAGTGCTGGTCTGACTGAAGCGTCCCACCACAGCTCAGGGTTTATTTGTGTGGTTCTTTTTTCTCTCTTGCCTCGGCTGGCATCAAACCCAGCTGAGTTGGCAGGGCTCATTTGACAGCAAACTGCTCATCATTAACCTTGCTCTTGTGGCAGTTCAGGATTGATTGTGAACATTAAAACCCAGGAGGTTTGGGGGGAGCTCTTCCTCCTCCTCCTCCCTGAGGCTCCTCATTGCTGTTGTGGCACCAGATGTAAAACCTGATCAGAGATTCTCTCCTCCCGGGTTAGGGACCAGAAGTACATGGAGGAAGGAGGAATACAAAAACACTCCAGTGAGAAATAAAGGGAGAGAAAATATCTAGCTGCTTCCTTGGGTGCCAATGGGAGATGAAGAATGCCAGGACCTGGACTGATCCTTGAGAACCTGCTTCTCTTACAACTTTGCAATTCAAGCATCTGAGGGTCTCTACCACAGCCCCTGCACTGGGCATCCCGGTGTAGCAGGTGCTGCCCTTCACTGGAATTTTCCGTCCTGGAAACCCTTCCAACCCTTCCTGGAAGTTCCTACCCATGACCACACCCGAGGCTGGCTCTGCCATCCTCCTGGCCTGAGCAAAGCACAACTCCAGTCCCATGGGATTGTCTCAGAGGGGTTGTCAGTGTGCAGTGACCGAGCTCCTCCTCAGCTGGCACAGCTGGATGCTCCTCAGGGAGCCAGCCCAGAGGACAGTGGTGACTCCACAGCCATGGGGATGTTGCACCACCTGGCCCCTTCTCTCAAGGTGAACACAGCATGTGAGGTCCTGCAGACATATGGGCATAGGAGTCCAAGTGTGTCGCTCGGTGGCTGCTCCTGGACACATTCTTGATTCCCCCCCTCCCCCCCCTCCTATTTCTGGGCTCAGAAAACCCTCAGCACTCCAGGGTGAGGTAAGGACATGCAGGAATGTCGAGTTCCCCATTGATTTCTGTTCCCCTGCCCCCAGCTTTTGTCAGCAGGAGCTGGGGTTTGAATGCAGCTCTGATTTCCCTTTCAGACTCCTTGTCGTTGGGAGCTGAGCATTGGGTCTAACAACTGCAGTGGGGTTTGCACCAAAACTGTCACTGTCGGGAAGGGGGAGAGGAGCTCAAGTGCATGCTTGGTGGCAGCAGTGTCACCATCACAGACTGGGGCAGGAAGGGTGAGAGCTCTCCTCCAGCCGTGCCCACGGGTCCCAGCACAGCTCTGCCTGCGAGTTGCACTTGTGACCACTGACATGGTTTTAAGAAGATTAATTTTTCTTAAGTAAACTGGGAAAGCACTGCAGAGCAGGTGTATCGATCCCCCCCTCCCACGATTCAGCAACTGCATAATGGAAAGTCTCTCTCCTGCCTCCACAGTCACTAATGTCTCATCTTTAGTCTTATCAATTATTCAGATGAGAACCATGCAACTTCAACATTAGCAACTGCAAACGGCCCTGGATCCCTCAGGCTGACGTAAAAGCAAGGAGGGGAATGGGAGACCATTTCTGTGCTGCAAAGCTGGAAGTTGATGGTTTCTGCACAAGATGAGACTCTCCAGCAACTGGTATCTTTGATTCCCCATCTCCTGAACCATCTCAGCTGTTTCCTTTTCATCTCAAAACTCTGATTTCAAAATATAAAACGGTGTGGAGAGCCATCTATTATGATTGTCCCACACCAGTAATGTCTTTAAGTTGCAAATAATGTCTTGCATTGTTCTTTCCATTATCATAGAAATCACAGAATGGTTTTTGTTGGAAGAGGCTTTAAAGCTCATCCAGTTCCAAACCTCTCCAACACCTTCCACTAAACCAGGCTGATCAAAGCCTCATCCAGCCTGGCTTTGAACATTTCCAGGGCTGGGGCATTATCACCCCTTTCACTCTGCCACATGACTGCAGTAAAAAGTGACGGGAAGTCCCCTCTTCTGTAAAATAAGGGGTTTGTACGAGATGGCCCTTAAAGGTCCCTTCCAACCCAAACTTTTCTATGAAAGCCAGCCCAGTACCTGCTCAAGGAATGTGCAGCTGCATGGACACACTGTCCTGGGAAGTACCACGTGCAAATAGGGACAGGAAAGAGAAAAATGCAGGAGCAAGATCTGCACAAGCTCTAAAGCCCGTGAGTGTGTCTTAACACCTGCAGCCCTGCAGGGACCTCCTTTGGATCCACCACTTGACCACAACACACAGTGCCAGAATAATCCCATAAATACCATTCCACTGCACATCGGTCTGCGTGCAGACCCCTCTGTTTAGTACAGGGCATATGCAGCTTGCACACGTGTGACTTCTGTCTGAGCAAACATTCAGAAAGAGTTTTGTTGTTAATATCTGCCAGATTAGCTAAAAACCCTCAAAACTTTCATTTGCAGAAACCTCTTCAGGCAATCTGTCTTCCCAAGGTGCACAGAGCACTGTCCCTATTAGCTTGTGTAAATTAGTGTTAATGATCATAGCTCAAATTCCAAATTAGGTATTTGATTTATTCCTTTGCCAGAATTCTCTGGCATTTATGCCAGTGGCTCCACTGCCCTGCTGCCATCAGTCCCATGGGTTTAGATAGGGAATTTGGGATTTTGCCTGCAGTAAATGAAGAATAAAGGATCCACTTTGATGACCAGCTACTCATACGAATCTCCCTGTGTTCCACCAGGTCTGTCTGCATGACCACTCTTCTCTGCTGAGGGCTGAGTCTTCCCAACCCAACCCTGCATCAGCCAGTAAAGCCCACATGTACCAGGAGCCTCTCCCCGGGCCCCAACCTGGCTAATCTTGGCCTTTGTTGCACAAAGAGGTTGCACTCACCACATCGATGAGCTGGGCGATGGACAGGCCGAAGCGGACCAGGACCACGTCCGAGATGTTGGCGACGGGACGGGACCACTTGTTATAACCAGAGAAGAGTTTCTTCAGGAGCCGCTCCTCCGCGTGGGCTCGGGTCTCCACGTGGCCAAAGGCTGTGGGGAAGGAATGAAACACCTGCAGGTCCAAGAGCTGGCAGAGCTGGAGCCTTCTCCAGAGGGAAACTCCAGCAAACCCCAGTGGTGGGCACTTGGGGACACACAGGAGGGTGATGCTACTCATGCGATTTGCCTCCCCTCTATCCCAAGCATTGCTGGGTATTCCTCACTCTATTCCCCCACTATTCCACAGCAGGATTGGTCTGAAGAAAGTGGCAGCACCAGTAATACCATTTTGAAAACACTGCCTGAGCCATTCTTCCCTGAGTCTGGTCTAATTTTTATGGTCACTTTGTGGCAAGTTTCTAGCGCTGGAGTCTGCGAGTAGGAAAGAGGGATGCTAGAAGGGCAAGCCAAAAGGAAAAAGCAGCCTCCTGCTGGGAGATAGGAATTTTGGATCAGATTTACATATGAAAATTGGCATCAAACACATCAGAAAAAAAAAAAGTAGACTGAAATTCAGCTTTTTAACCTTCTCAGTGGGTATTTCACAAAAACAATGGGGGAAGGAAGAGGATGGTGGAGAGCACAAGTTGGATAACAAGATCCCAGTTTTGCTCAGGCATAACTTTAAAAGTTGGAGGCTGCAAGGAGCAGACCTGACCCTGCACGTAGGCTCCAGGAGCTGTTGGAGGTGCCTGGTGGTTATTAAAAATTAAAGCCACGTTTCATCCAGGGGCTGTCGGAGGAACTGTGCTCCTATGCCGGCTGTACCAGACAGAGGGGAGAGGGAGCCGGGGGCTCTCCCCATGTCCCTCGCGGAATATGGCTTCTACTTAGTCTTTAGCTGCCCTGGATTATACAAAGGGAAGCATTAGCTGAGCGCTGGCTGCGCTCTCCCCAGCCGGAGCTGTAGCCCCGAGACACATTAACACACTTTACCCAGGGAAGAAAAGCCCAGACAAGAAGCAGGATGCTGAGTCGCCGTCTGGATTCCCCCTCCTGTCCCCTTCCCACCGTGGCTTTAACCCTTTCTCCATCAAATCAGACGAGGAGCAGAAAATAAAGGCAAAGCCCTGCTCTGGTGTTCAGGGGACCAGAAATGATGGGGCAGAAGGGTGGAGGAGTCCAGGAAATTCCCTTTTGACAGGGACTGGTCTCTGCAATGTGTCTTTGAGAGGGATAAGGGAGGAAAGAACTGAAGAGCAGAGCAGGAGGACAAGAGCTTTCTCAAACTTACCGGGGAAAATGCTGGCACACAGCAGCAGGAGGAGGTTTCCCTTAGGCACGAGAAATCCCATCGTGGAGCAGAGCTTTAGTGTGCAGAGTCTCCCGTCAGGGCAACTTTCCTGCTCTGAGTCTCTGGATCCTCCAGGTTCATTCCCCTAAACTCCTTTCGCTCCCTCTGCCTCTGGGAAGGGATAGCAGCTGGTGCTTTGGTTTTTTTCTTCTCTCTTCTGAGTGATTTCCAGCTCTTCCTCCTCGAAGGATGCTGTTTCCTGGGACGCCGCTGCTCGTATACTCACAGGCGATGTGCAAGGGCTGCAGAGAGCTCCTGCAAGCGCCTGGGGTGCCCAGGCTCCCCGGGCTCTCTGCTGCTCCTCTCCCCCTTCCTACGGGGGGCTTGGGCTGCTGGTTTATTTGCTGCTGCTGCTGCTGCTGCTGCTGCTGCTGCTGTTGCTTTCAGCCTTCCCTCAGCCCTTGGGGCATCCTTTTCTCGGATTTTGCTGCTGACGGGCCACCGATGATGCCTCTGGAGCAGAGAGCGAGCACAGCGTGTTTGTATATTTAATGTGGTCAGACCTGCCCACCTCCTGCTTAGGAGAAGGAGGCGGAGGAGAGAATCCCTGCGCTCCAGCAAACAGGCTGCGGGGAGGAAAACTTTTGCAGGAGAAATAAAGGGGGAGATCCAGAGCCCAGCTGCAGCCAGAGGTGGATATGGGGCCAGCTGGGATCTTTATAGCACCGGAAGCCCAAACAGTTCTTAATTAACGAAAGCTGTCTCTTTAATCTCGTCCAACTGCTTTTCAAAATCACTCCAGAGTAATTAGACTGAGATATTTCTGGCTTGGGCACGTATCTTTGCTGTCAATAATTACTGGGGTGATGAACCTGACCATGAGAACAGGGCTCTGCTGTGCTTGGTGCTGTACACACACGCAGGACAAATACAAATATTAGTGACTGCCCACAGGCAATATTGCAAACCAAGGGTGAGACCGAGACAAGGTCACTTGAATCTATCTCTGTGCTTGAATGCACCTTAAATACATCACAAAAAACTCTGTTGAAGTCTTGCAAATTTTGTGGAGGAAAGGATAACTCCTTGTGTTAGCAAGGAATTATCACTCCAGCCCTTCGTCTCGCATCCCTGATTCCTTGCATGGGAGACATGGAGGGGAGCCCTCCCTGCTTCATTTTAAAACTAGCTTTGATATTAACACAATTACTTCCACACGGATAGGAAATGGATTTAATTTTCAGGCAGGGGTAATGTTGCCAGCTGCAAAATTAATCAAAGTCTGTTCTAATAATATTAGCTACATATTTTATGTATAATAATTTCCCTACTCCCAAAGCATCTCAAATATCTTCCAATATAATAGATTGCTTGCTGCAAATGGGGAGGATTAAAGTCACAAGAGAAATTAGGTCTGTAGTGAGATTATAAATAACATCAGTGTAGTACCAAACTCGACTTGTCTTGTTTTTCTTATCTCATCTCTTCCTCAGCAATTGTCAGCCTTTCCAGTGACAAACCACACTGTATTTTCCCACTTTATGGATTCCTGTACAGTTGCCTGCTTTGCTTTTGGAGTCCCGACCCTCACTGCAGCACCTGAGCACCTGTGATACGCTATGAAAATCTGTAGTTCTCATTCCAGGGAACCATCCAGCATTAATTTAATAAGCAGCAGATGTGAGATGAAATTGACTTGGAGCTGAAGTGCGGGATACATCCTGAGAGCCAGGTCCTGTGCAGCTCTGAGCACCTCCAGCAACAGGGGAGCAGAGGGGCAACCCCTCCTCACCAGGGTCAAACCAGCATCACTCCGTCACCTACTGCAGCCACACATTCCCAAAACCAACCAGAAAAAACCTCCCAGCATTTCTGTAAACCCCTTTTCTCAGCAGAACCTGAAGTCTGCAGGTTCTTGTACTCCTTGTTAGGTCCAGCCCTGCTCAGTTCTGACCCAGCAGCATTAAATGAGGGCATCCTGGGTTTCTGCCCACCTACATCCAGCCACAAGCACCCAAAACAACAAATGAAAAGTGGGGAATAGGATTTCTAAAGGCCATTTTTCAGGGAGGCTGGTGCTCTGCACAGGTCACACACTGAGCAACCAAACCCAAGGGATGCAAGATCAACTATTCCCTTTTGAAACCTTGGCCGTAAATAATACAGGTATCCTTGACTACAGGCCCTCCCGTGCAGAGCTGATTCAAATCCCATGGACAAACCCCATCCATCTTCACCTTGCCTGGCTTGCCGTGCTGGGGAGCAAACACAGCCTTTAGATTAACCCTATAAATTATTTTGATTAAAAAAGAATTTCTTTTTTTTGGAAATTAATCGTAAATCACCATTTCCTATGAGTGAAACATTTATCCCTCACCTCGCTGGCCATGTGGGGAATGAGCATATTTTACAGAGGTTTCTGTGCCTTGAAGTGACCTTGTTAAATCTCACTGCCAGTTTCTTTCTGCATCATTGGGCCATAACAAAATTTCCATCAGCTCCTGTGTGTATTTGGAGGCGAGGACTTCCACTGGTACATGTGCAAGGGACCCTGACTGGAACAAAAGGTGCCATTTAAGGGTTTTAATGATTTTTTTTTTTTATTGTGGTAGAAACCTGCGACTCTAGCCTGATTTCCAGGGACCCAGCTCTGAGCCTCCTCATTATTATTATCTTCCTTTGTCTGAAAAAGATGTGGATAATTTGGGTAATCCAGAGGTTCAAGAAAACTGATTCAAATATCCCAGCTATTGAAGACTGTAGACTGAAGAAAACAGAAACAAGGCAGTGTTTCCCCAAGGTTTCCAGTGAAATCTCAGGCTTCTCCTTGGAAAAAGGGCAAGCCAGTAACAAGCTCAGTTTTGAGCCATTTAGTGGAATTCCATGATTTTGCAAGGATCTGGTAAGTCTTGACCGTGCCTTCTTGCATTCTGCGCTCCTGTAAATCTCTTGTCTACTTTAACCCTTTCTCAAATAATTTTCATCCTAGGAAAGAGACTGACAGAAGTGGTTTGAAGGTCCCTGAGAGGTGGGTGGCTGCACATAAACTGTGCCTAAGCCCCCTCTCCTGCCATCTCTCATTCAGTATGGAAACTCAGCTGCTCAAGGAGGCAGAAGCAGCTGCACTGCCGGGGAATCCTAGGACTGCACATTTCCTTTGAATTTGCTCGCTCTCTCTCCGTGATTCTGTCTTGGATGTCACAGCCAGCTCTCCAGGGCAAGCCCTTGACCTCTGTTTATTTTTTAAAATGTCATCTGGATGTTTAAATCCACAGAAGTGAGACATAATAATGATAATATCTCCTTACGTGTTCCCCATTTGGGCTTGGCACAGGGCACAGCGCAGGTTAATGGAATGCTTGAGAAACACCATCTTTGCATCCAAAGGGGATCGGAATCTTCTCCTTGTCTCCGTTCCTGTGATAAAGATTTCCCTGTCCTGTTCCTAACTGCTTTGTCATCAACAGAGGCTTCAGGTGGAGCAAAAGCAGAAGGAAGAAAATCAACAGCGAAAGGGGACAGATCTCCTTTCAGTGAAATGTGTGCTGAAATGAGCAGAGCAGAGGGATGTGCAGGGCTGTTTCTGAGCACAGCAGGCTCCGTCTGCCTCTGGGGAAACCTGCGAGGTACTGCTGGCCTCTCAAGAGTGACTCTGATTTATTCATATTCACTTCAGTTTGTTTCTGAAGTGACAGGAGACTTTGAAAGACATTTTTAACTAAATAAAAGATTTTTACTGTGTAAGAGACTTCTGGCCATGCAGGGGAGCTGAGACACCTGCATGGGAGTAAGAACAACAGTGAAACAACAGTGTAGGAATGTAAAATGATCCAGATCCTAGTGAGCACACAGAGAAGAGGGAGAGATGCTGCATGTAAATGTAGCAATGATTATTTCCAAAGCAGCTGATATAATTATGGAGCCCAGGCTTCTCCCAGGCTTCTCATCTTCTTGGAAGTTGGCTGTGGAGCGGATGTATTTCAGCCACAGAATCCTCCCATATCCTCTTATTATTTCCTGGAGCACGCTCATGGCCATGACCAGGCCCTGCAGACAAAGGCAGCGCCGTGGCTTTGCTAAACCTCACCCCCAGTGAGAACCCAGCTGGGCCAGCACGGCTGAGATGCTCCGAAGCTGCATCACCCACGAGATTCCCCTCCAGAGCAGCGTCCCTCTCCAGGTTCGCACAGCGAGCACACACCTGGCAGCCCGGCCCTGGGCCCTTGGGGCACCACGGGCACACGCTGCCCTGTCAGGGCCCCGCAGTGCCGAGCCAGGGCAGCCCCAGGGCTCCAGCCATGAGGAGACGCTCGGTGGGGCTTGGAGCAGAGGATGAGCACGCTCCACAGCAGGGCAGTGTGGCTAATGCAGCATCTCCCCCTCCTCCCCGGGTGCTCATTGGGATTTGAATCCAAGCACGAGAGCCCTGATGCATTAACCTTTTGTGTTGCCTTGGAATTCTCACTCATTGCTGGGCTGGGAGCTAAGGGAGCTCAGCACCTTGCAGGATTAACTCTGTAATGAAGCTCTGGGGAGAATCCAGTTGTATTTGCCTCTGAACAGCCTGTGCTGATGGAGAGCAGGGGGAATTCTCTCATCCCTTCTGAATCCAGACTTGTTCCCACCTCTGTCCTCCACAGCCACACGTTGATTCTCTTTTTCTCTGACCAGTGACTCATCATGCCAACAAAATGCAATAATCCACACATTTCTTCCTCTCTGGATTTCTCCTGTTCCTGTTGCTCACTCAGCCATATCCTGGGAATTTCTGAATAAGGCTCTTTATTAATGAAGCAACAGGAGGATTTGCGGTTCTGGCTGTGCTTAAACAAAGCAACAAACAAAGTGAGCCAAGCATTGAAAGAGGAAATGAAGCAAAGCAGAAAGTCATGGCCTCATTAAGACTTCCAGCTCTACAACTATTAAAGGGCTCATGTTACAGATCAGATGAACCTCTACATCTTGTTTGTAAATGCCAGACTCTGTTGTAAAGAGCCCATAAAGAGCAGGGAGGCAGCTTTCACTTCTCTTAAGATCAACAAAGATGGATTTTTAAATTAGAGAACTGAAGCATGTTTCTCCAGACAAGTTTGTTCTCTAAGGATGGCTTTGGTTTCACTGCTCAGCTTTGTAGATCTAAATTCGGCTCTTGTCCTTCCTCACCAGAGGGCAAACACTGCCCAATTTACTCACTGAAGAAATCTGGAGTTGAGTGATTGACAAATCCTTTCCTTTCCCCAGTCAGCTCCAGTTACAGATCACAACTTCCCAGCCAGTGCAAACCTGTCCGAGGGTGCTGCAGGCTACAGGCAAAGCCAGGAGTGATGCAAACAGAGTGTAATTAGCTGGATGAGGTGACTGAGTAAGTTACAACCTCTCCCGAGCTCCTGGCCTGATGATGAGAAGTGTCACAAACCTGCTGAACACCCCAGGCTATGAAGGTCAGGAGCAGGACCTGCCCATCCATCTGGAGAGCAGGAGCTGGGAGCTTCTCCAGCCACCCCTGTTTGCATCAGTGGAGCTCAGGAGGTGCCCTGATTTGAAGCTCTTGATGGCATTGCATGAAAACATGAGCTAGGACAACTGCCATGCCAGGCCTCAGCTCCCTGAACAGAGGGTATTTTAGCCAGGCATGGAGAGCAGAGTGATCTGAGCCTGAAATACCTCAAGTGCCCTCACCAAGGCTGCTGTGAAGGCAGGGATGAGCTTTGCCAGAGACAGACCCTACTCCAGGCTCTGTCTTGATGACTTCAGCCTTCATTTTCAAGCCCACATCAGTATGAATGTGATCTGTGTCCTCTGTGCAAAAGTCAGCATTAAAAAAATGCAGCCAGTGGTGAAAACTTGGTCATAAATATTGTGCTTGGCACAAAGCTTTGGCCATAAATATTTCCTTGGTTAACCAATAGGAAATGATAGCTCTTAAATCTCAATTATAGTTGAGTAGTAACTGGCTCACACTCATTGGCACCAGGGTCCTGCCTTGCTTGTGTGGGAAACAAGGGCAGCTTTCCCACAGCTTTGGAAGCAACCCTGAAACTCTGATTTCTGATTTCCAGAGTTCAACAGCATTTGTTTTCTTTCTTAATTTAGAAAGAGCTAGGATGAAAAAAACCTCATGTTTAGACTTCCTTAATCACTGTCCAAAAGCTTCCTGCAGTAGATCTTGTAGTGGCAGTTCTTTTGCAGCTTCGTATTTCTCCATCAATTTCTTTATTTACAGGGTTCATTCATATATAGCTCACAGACAGTCTAAGGATGTGAATCTTTAGAAGTGCTGCACAAACAGGAAAGGAAAGGTGGGGGTTTTTCAGGAAATTTTTTGAATTGGGAGTTGCTGAGATGCTACCATCCAGTTTGGTAGTTTATCTATGATCAAGCCAGTTGAGATACCTTTGGTATCTATTATAAAGTCTGTGTTCAAAGTTAAAAAAAATAATAATAAAGAGGGTTCAGAGCATCATCTTTTATGGCTGCAGATAAGCTGTGACCACACTCACCATTCTGGTACGTGCTGGGAGCGCTGCCTCTCCCCAGTGTGCACCTGGGAAGGTGGAGAGGGGACGATCCAAGAGCTCCAGAAAAAGATGCCCTAAATCCGGATTAGGGCCAAACATCTTTTTCCCCTTCACATGTCTTTTTTGTGCAACAGATGAGAAAGTCTTTGGATAACCAGGAAGGTAGAGCCTGATTTGTCTGCACCCTCCTCCCACATTTCTGGTACCTTCAGGCTCACATCTTCTCTCTGCTCATTAAGACACAGGCTTCTATTATTTTCCTGCTGACTGGCCTACATGAAAAGAAACATCAGCCATCTGTTACTCCCACAATTTTCTGGATCACACAAGAGTGTTGTTGATTAAGGAGGAAATTTTTCCAAAAGGCACCCATTTCCTATTGATTTCCCAAAAAGTATAGCGTCTTCCTCTAAAATTACAGCTTCTTGTCCTGCATGTTAACAACACACTGGCCTTTACTTGAGATCCATGTACAGCACTTGTATTTGCACAGCAGTTATTTACAGCACTACTCACTGCTCAGTCAGAGTACAGGAACACAAACACTTGATTTCGAGTGCCTGGATATCTTTGGAAATCTGGACCGTGCCCACCAAAGTATTGTCAGAAAACCACAGCAGTCTCATGCTATTCAGGAAATCAGTTATTTTTTGCACTTTTCTACAAAAACAATTTATCACGATGTCTTTAGGCCTCATCCTGCCACTCTAAACATCCAAAAGTTCAGGGATATTTATACCTGGGCTGCTTCTAATTTTGCCAGTCAAGATGATTGGGCTGGCATGACTACAGCAACTCCCACCATGATGACTGTAGGGCTTGGAATTAGCATGAAGATACTTTGACATATTTTATTCCTGATTCTATTCTTCTTCTTTTGGCACAGACTGGTGTCCCATATGGCCCATTGTTGGACCCTGCACCAGCTGAAGGAAAAGCATCTTTGATTGACACTTGAAAATACCAAGTTGTGCCTTTGGGCTGGCTCAGGCTGAAAATGCTCTTGGCAAATGGAAACAGTCATGTCATTTTTATTTCACTGTTCAACAGGAAGAAGACATTTTCTACACTGAGCTATACACATAAAAGTTTATTCTCAGAGGGGATGAAATATTCTTCTTTTGACCTCCCATAGCATGTTTCCAACTGGAAACAGGTTTCAGATCACATGTTCAGCTCTGAGTGTAACTTGGAGGAATGAAACCCCATTCCCAGCTCTGGCCTCTGGGTTTGGAAATCAAATGGCTCCTTCCCTGGGGAACACAACTCTTGGTCTGAGCAATCTCATGCTCCACGGGTTTGAAACTTGCGTGGGATTACCCACACCCAAGGTACACCCAGAGAACAAGATCTGTCACCTCCTCTCATCTGTGAGGATGGAAATGGAACCAAACCATACAGAATGACCTGGTGATAGAAGTTTGGAGACATGGACACTGGGATATTTCTTTTTGTAACCCACCTCCAAAACCACAACGTGTCTCGACTCACTTTCCTTGAAGTCCTCAGGACTATCCAGACCATCAGGAGTAAAAGTTATCTACTCTTTCAAACTTTGCCTTTATGGTCTAGGAGAGAAATTAAAAAGGACTCCTCAGACTATTTCACACAAAACCAGGTGTGGATAAATGAGCAGCAAATAACAAAACCCCCTGTTAGTAGCAAGGCCTGTGGTAACATTATTTTTCTTGTAAACCTGATGAAAGCATTTTACTGCAGTCAGAGAGGAGCTGACTAATTTGTGGGTTGCAGCAAAAAGTTAAATTTGTGTAAAGGAAGAAAAGATGGGCATGGAAAAATTATTCTCTGCCTATCCAGAAAGTGCTTATAATAGAATATTTGCAATCCTCAAATATTCTCAATCATGATCCTGTTACTGGCAGGGGAATCAAGCCAGGTTCTTGGAACAGGACAACACCAAAATCACAGATCATGTCCATTTTGTGGGATGAAAATTTTGGTGGATAAAGAGCTGTTCCTATGTGGCAGCAGTTGAGTTTGATCCTCTGGCTTAGGATATATATCCTATAACACACAACATATGTCCTATAACCCATAAAGTCCTTGAGCAATGGAGTTTTTAAATGGAAATCAGACAGACAGCTCCACACAGCACAGAGTGAAAAATCAATCAACTATAATAGCAAATACAAAGGCTGTGCTGCAGGGCTGAAGAGCCATTTTGCTCCGTGTATTCAAACACCTGCAGCAGAAGAGGCTCCTGTGGGGCATCTCTTTTCTGATGAGGAGAGATTTCTCATCTCAATCGTTAGTGAAGACTCCAATCATTGAGCCGAGCCTTGCTTTGTGCAAGGAAGAAAGTGCTGACCACTTAACATAAAAAAGCGCCCACAAACATGAGTCATAGTCCAAAGAGCAGGAGTTTTTCTTTAAAATCATAGGATTAAACATGTGTATGAGGTTCTTTGCAATTCTTATTACCCCTATCCTACAGAGACCATACACTTCACTTCCTGACGAAGATTTTTATGGTTGTAAGAAGGGAAAAAACCAGATACTGTCAGATGTTTATTTGCTTTCAGTGGCCGAGGCTGTTGGTGAGACATCACAAGCCCTGTGGTGTAACCCCAAGGCCTGGCAGCCCTGAACCTCAGCCCTTCCCCCAGCACCAGCGTTCAGCCTCTGCCAGTGACTCTGCTGCAGAATTCCATGGGGGAAACAAAATGAGAAAGCCAAACCTCTGGCCCCATCTCATCATGCCTCTTCTCCTCTGGAATGTGCTGTTTGTTTGGAAGTGTGGAAAACTTTCGAGGTTTGACAACACACACAACAGTAATATTGTTTTATTGCTGGGGTTTGTTATTTTTTCCTCCTGCAAGTGAAGGTGGTTTGGAATTCATGGAAGTGTTTCATTGAGGGATATTTGCTTCAATGCACTGCTATTCTTCGGTCCTCTAGGCACAGGAGGAAAATACAAATGTATGAATTATGCAGACAAAAATCAATGAGGCTTCTGAGGGGGAATTCACTGACAGTGGTTTGGAAGGCAGGGAGTGGCTCCTCTCTGTTGTGGCCGGTGACTCGGAAGCACCGATCACACCACGGTGTATTAAAAATCCAGTCAGGTCCCACACAGAAGGGGTGTTATTCTAATATCCCAATAATTTCAGCGAGGTGTAAATTGCTGTGTTGCACGGAATGACGTTGCTGGAGGCATGTTACCAGTTTTGTGGAGCAGGGCAGAAGATCAGCCATGAAAGAGATGGCACAAGAGCAGGCAAGGGGCTGACGGAATATTTCCATCAGGATCCCAAATGTAGCAGCCAAAGCTTCAGTCAGAGACAATCATTGCTAGGATACAGGGAAATGTGTCCAGAGTCATAGCAACAACTGATTACAAGCAATTCCCCAAATGTTTGAGGGGATGGTTCACTCTAGTCAGCACTTCAATTTCTTGGTGATTATCCAAGATGTAAACATCTTTACCCAAATAATCCAGCTGTCAGCCATGAAAATTGATTAAATGGGCAAATGGATGCCTGCAAAATGGTCCCTGCAAGGATGTCTGTGCAGAGCCATGCACATCCTTTTCCTTTACCCACATCACACTGTCCAGCCCTGCCAAGGCTCTCCTTGCCCCTCAGATACCACATTTAGGGAAACACAGCACCAAAAATTTAAATTCAAATTTATAGCCCATCTCCCATGAAGATGCAGAGTGTTTAAGGCAGCCAAGGCTAGAGATGGCCCTTGACTGGCTACGGGCATAGTTCGCTGGGTGGACGAGGGTAGGACCCTTGGGAAAGCTGGGGCTGGTGGCAGCTCCTGGGGAGCTGGGCTGCTGCTGCCACCAAATCACCACCCACACACCAAATAGTGGCCAGCATCACTCCTGGGACACTCAGTTCCTGGGAAAATACGATGTTGTCCAAGCAGGGCAATGATTTCCACAAGGATCCATGTTTTCAGTGTGTGGCCTGCACCCAGACGGTGCCAGCCACGCTCTCCTCACTGCTGGAGAAAGAAGTTTGATTTCCCTGCATTTCCCAGATTTGGCAGGGGCCCCTCACCTCCGGCAGGACTGTCCCTTTCTCTCAGTCTCCCGTTTTAATTTCCCAGCTCCTTTCCCTGGGTCCCTCCTCCTGGCCCTGTGTGACAACGCTCGGTGTGAGCAGAGCCCGGAGCTGCCCTGCAGGGCAGGGAAGCACTGACAACCAGAAAAGTCTGAACTAGTTAAAGTGTGCACAAGGGAGGCTTTGTAAGACTAATTAGAGGTAATTAGAAGTCCTCTAAAACTATCCACTAAAGCCCTGATGAATATTTACTGCTCTATTATGGACTGCTCCCAGGTATTCTCCAAGAGCACCAGCAGTTTTTTGGAGAAGGCAATGATATATGTACTTTTAAAGCAATTCTTTTTAAGAATTGCAATGGTCTGTGTAACTTCTACGACTTTTACATACTTTTTTTAATTTTACAGGGGAACTCAATGATTTTTCTCAGGATATATATGAGAGGTGACCTGACCTTAATAGAAATCTGCTATTTTTACACAATTTGGAGTTACACTGAGGAATCAAGGTATTATTTGCACCCTAGGCTGTGTAAGCCATTCTGTGCCTCCTCAATGGAGCCACTGGTCACACCTCAGGGGAAGGGGAAAGTTTGTGGGTCCAGAGAGTAAAAGTCCAACAGAGACACAGTCACAGCAGCTGCAGATTTAATGATGTTCAAGTGTTTGGGATGTGAGCCCTCAAACCATCCAAAGAGAGGCTGAGTTGCTGGGTTTAGCCTGGGCTACCGAGGTGGGATTTTGGAGGATTTTAGTGATACCTGCCTGAAAAAATGCTACACATGAATAAAAGTCACTAAACCTGACTCTGACAAAGCTGGCTTGTGAAACGCCTTCTCTTTAAAACTACAGATTGTGGAGCCATGAAACATCCTATATTTTATATTATTTTAAATGTGGATTTGTAAATCTGACACTTGCAGCTAAAGTAAAAAAGGAAATGAGTAATTCACAAACAAATCGAACATGAAAACAAATCATCTTTAAATATCTCATGATTTTAAGCTCTGTCATGAGACTTTCATGGAACTGACACATTGGTTTGGAGAAAAGGTGCTAAGCAATGTGTCCCTCTCCCATCCAGCATCATGTTTCCCTCAGTAAAGGCAGCACCTGCCCCATCTGCGCTGGAAACCAGCAACCACATCCCCATGTGAGAAAGAACAGAGGAGAGAGAGAGAAGGAGAGAAGAAGTTTAACAGCCTGAGAAGTCCAGTCAAGAAGGAAAGTTGCTGCAAGGCACGTGCTGTGCAGAGGGCTGAGGTGGGATTTCAGTGGCTTTTGTACTTTATTTTAAGCACAGTGGACGAGCTTTGGAAGCAAAGGCCATTTATCAAAACGGGAGTTTGTGCTCCCGATCCAAACACCAGCAGGGGTGACACACAAGGCTCTGGCCGTGCACCAGCAATTCAAGCACCAGAAGTGTTGCACACATCTCATGGTGCGACTCAGTTTAAAATTATGACACTTGTGTCTTTGAAAACACTCAGGGACCTTGAATATTCAGGCTCCATGTAAAAATAAAGGAATTAACCATTGATCCTACACCATCCCACATCCAGCATTCCAGGGAGATGAGCTGAAGAGCTTATGCACACTCGTGGTTACGCAACCCACAAATCAACCCCCCCCTCTCAGCACACATCTCTGCAAGACACACAAGATAAATTTAGAGAAGGCAGTATCTCAGCTAATTAAGCTCTCACAAAGGTGAACTGCTGCAAGTTTAATTAGCTTGCTGATGTTCCTCCTGCAAGGGTGTTTAAATCAAAGTCAGCTTCATCTGGATCTAATTTATAGTGCGCAGGGATGCGGAGGGGTGAGCAGACTTTCACCTTTTGCTGGAAGCAGCACATCATCTCAGGCATAGGGGAAATGAGGTAAATGACATCACCAGGCTCCTCTGGGCAATGTGTTATATTTTTCTGTTGAAATTATTCATCTGTTATTTAGCTTTGCATTGCGCCTCTTTCTACTGAAGTCGCTCAGCTCAAAAATTCAATTGCACAATTCACCTCAGTAGTCCTGGTTTAATGGGAGAACACTCATGGAAGGGCTGTGAGGGGCATGGGGCCCTGGGTGACCCTTTCCTAGTGAATCCCTCCATAGGGATCCAACTGGAGGTTACCAGAGCTCCTGTTTGCTTCCCCAGGGACTGAGCTTCTCTTTATTTAAACAGAAGATAAATCAGTGTTTTCCAAGAAAGGTAGAAGTGTGAGGCAGGGGAGAATGGCTGTAAATAATCACTCTTATGGTGATTATTTCGCCTTGTGTCCATTTCACCTTGTAGCCACAATCAGAGCTGCTGATCCAAGCCAGGGCTCTTCCCAAAGCTGGAGCAGCACTGTTTCCTCTACAGCAGCAGTTTGGTGTGGGTACTTCCCCGTGCAGTGGAGACACTTCATAAATCATTACAAGTGCTACTTTTAATTAAATCTTGAAACCATCAGCTTTTCTAAGCTAAAGTGAAAATCCTACCCATTAGCTGAAGACTCTCCAGAGCTTGAGAGAAGTGATCAAAGGCAGATGGAGAAGAAATAAACACATGGCAACTATCACAGTTTTCAAATTGGGTTCTTTACCAGCTGTGTCCAAAACTTTCTTCTCTCAGAAGTGTAAATCTTCCTCTGAGAGTGAAGAATAAACTGGGATCAAAATTTCTGTTCAGCTTCCAAACTCTGCCCTACATCCTTAAAAAGGGAAAATCCATCACAGGCCACCACCAGCCTGGGTTTCCTCCCCCATGGTCACTGCAGCAGGGTGCCCTTGCTGGAAGGGCACTTCCTCCATCTGACACTCCTCCTCTGCCCACACAATTCCAAGGTAATAAAAGCATGGAGAGTTTCAGAGAGGTTTCCAACCCTTCCTCTGAGTTTGGCCTCTCTCTGCCTCTCCAGCACAACCCCCTGTGACGCTTCCCTCCAGCACCGCGGTGCCTTTTCCTTTGTCACTTCTTCTGAGCGACATAATGGGAAGCCCATCACAAGCAGCCAAGAAGAAGGGAAGGTCAGACACCATTTCCACACTTCTTGAGTCAAAACCTGCCAAACAGGAGGTCCTCCAGTTCAAAATTAGCAATGATTTTCCATGTGCAGAAAACCAGCATTTTCCTACTTGTTCTTACATGAAGAGACTGGACAGACTGGATTTAAATGGATGTAAATGGATCAGTTTAAATATACAGCAGTAAAACCTTCTCTTCCCTCCCTTCTTTCTCAGATTTAAAATCAAAAGGGAATCTTAATTCTGTCTATCTCTGTCTGAACACGTCAGCTGTTCTGGTCTGCCCATGTGCAATCTCTTACCCCACAGTGTGTGAGAGCTGGTTGGAAATGGTTTTCCATGGGTGATTTAAAAATATTGTTTCCAAAAGCAAATCTTGTGAGTCTGAGGCTGTCCTAGACATGAGAAATTATAATAATGTTTCTCCCCTCTAATTTAGTGTAATCCACAGACCTTTGATTCCACATCTTCCCAGCAGTATCAACAAACAATTAGTACTTTTGCTGAAACTTGTTTATGCTTGCCTTACCTTCAAATGAACAGAAGGAATGGCTTCCTAAAATAAAATTATAAAAAAAGAAAACCAGAATATGTCAGTAGGAAGGAATTACATAGTGTCTGGAAGAGAACAATTAATAGCCTCTGAGAAGTTGAGTAAGAGCTGCAAAATTCATTTGTATCCTAACAGGATTTTCCTTTGTAAAGGAAAACATGAAATATAAATCAGCGATTGACATTTCTCCTTGGGGAAAAAGAGAGGAAAAAGTGACAGATGACAGATGGCAGAGAAGTGACAGTACACTCTGCAGAGATGCTCAAATCATTTGTTGACAAGGAGAGTTTAAAAGCTTGAACGAAATGAGATATTTCTGCTCACGCCTTTAGTCAGATAGTGCTTAACTGGTTTTGTGATGAAGGCAGAAAATGCTATTTAAAGTTTCTGAAGATCTGAAAAAAAAATAGCTCAGGGATGATCATTTTCTTTAAAGTCCAAGTTGTGAAAATATGATAAAGCATTGGCAAAACATTTTCTTCAGGATAAGACTTGAAAGACAGCACAGGAAATAGGTTAAATAAACATAACTTTACTGTCACAAGAAATTATAGTTTTGCATTTTCCCTAAAAATATTTTTATTTTTAGGCAGGTGGTAGGAACACTTTAAAGCCTCACTTAAACTGCTGCTGCTGCTGCTGGTACATATATATATTTATATGTACACACATAAAATATATTTTATATACAATTATATAGATAAATACATAGATATGTAAATATAAACCCCACAGATATAATTTTATATTTTTTCATAGTGCTTTTTTATTGTCAGTCATGGAGCAATGAGGAACAATGAGAGGAAACTTCAAAAGGCATCAAATGGGATAGGGGACAAACAAAGTGGAACCAAACTTCAAAGTCATGTCCAATTCTTCCAGAGGCTTCTCAGGGGTTCAAGAAGCAAATACAATCCCTTGTTTTGTTTGTGGGGATCAGCTTTGCAAAGCCAAATCTGTCACTGACAGATTTGGACCATCCTAGACCAGAAGAAATCAATGCCATGAGGTCGTCCAGAGCTGGGTTATATTTGGTTCTTATACATCAGATGAATGATTCTTGTTTAGTGCTGGTTTCACGTTCCTGGGAAATGATGGATGGAAACTGGCTCATCTGCTCCCTTCCTAATGAAATTTAATATTGCAAGTGACCAGGAAAAGACTCCAAAAAGATCATTTTTCAGCTTTCAACAGAGATCATCTGCTCACTCCACATAGAAGAGAAAAAAAATCTTTTCTCTAGGTACTTTTAAATACAATGTGCTGTGAGCCAGAAGTGCTCAGACAGGACAGGGATGGTGGGATGTGCACAAGGACCCAGCCAGCAGTGTTTTCTCACTTCACAGCCCTATGACCAACCTACCTGAATTTTGCAGCATGGTGCAAATTCAAAACCTAACACTTAAAAAAATAATGGAAACAATTAGCAGAACTACTTGACAGCCTCTGCCTGGATAAACCCACATCCACACTTAGTCTGCAGTGGATTTAAAGTCTTGAGAAATGTGGGACCTTCCTCACAAGAGGACCACCTCCGCACAGGATCAGCTGCAGATCAGGCTGAGGGTAACTCTCCACCTCTGAAAAGAGGAAACGGGAGACAAGAAAGGCTTTAACAGAAGGAATGCACTGAATCTATGCAAACTGTGAGGTCTGTGTTCATAGGGTTAACAAAGCTTTGTTACCATGTAGAGATGGGCATGGAGAGGAGTTTTTTAGGGTTGTTAACCCTCATACCTCGTTGTTTGGGACTATCATGCAGCGGAGAAATGTGATTTCTGTGCGTTGCATTTGTTTGCAAAGCCTGGGGCGTTTCAGAGAGAGGACCATGCTCGGATTTGAGCTGTTTGCTCAGGCTGAGCAGAAGAGGATTCCTAATTCCTCCTCCTGCTCAGTGGAGCAGTTGGGTGTCTTCAGCAGAGGAACTCGCTGAGGCTGGAGGGTCGAGCAGCAGGGAGATAACCTTGCCCTGCAGGGCTGGGCCATTTTATGTACTCATCAGCCATTCCCTGGCATGCAACAACAGCATAGCAATGAGCTGCTCCCACCCTTTCCTCGCCTCTCAGCGTCAGAAGATCAAGCTAAGCTTTCTGTTAAACCTGGCTCTATTCTCTTTCTCTTCACTTCTCAGTTAAGAGACAAAACCAAAAAAAGAGAGAAGGGAAGAGACTGGAGAATGGAAATTTCATGGGGAACAACAGCTTCAAGAGCGTGAAGTGAAGACAGGAAAAAGCTGCAAAGACGAAGCCTAACCCTGTGGATCCTCCATATTCTAAGTTCCTCACTGACAGTACCTAGTCAGAGGTTTCTCTCTTTTCTTTTCTGCAAGCTTTTTAGCTGTCCTCCCAAATAGATTTTGTTTGTCACAAATGAAACAAGGGGAAGCTGATTCACAGAGATGCAGGTGCCTCTGTTCTGGTGTGGTCAGTACAACCTGAAGGCTCAGAGCAGGGAGAGGAGAAAGCACTTGGGTTTCCAGGAATGCATGAAAAAAGATAGGTGAGCCAAGATGATAAATAATTATCCTTTTGGTGTGTACTTCAAAGAAATGGGTGAATGTCTTCCTGTCTATGGCAGGAAAGAACAGTCTGGACCCCTGCTCTTGTGGCTCAGCAGGAAGTGAGAATTGGGGGGCTGTTAATACATATGGAAAATTTCCATCTCTTTTTCTGCTCCTCATGGAGGTGCCAAACATCAGCTTCAGCAGCACCAGCAAAGGAATAAAGTTGGGAGCAGCCAGCTGCACTCCCTGCCTGTGTTTACTGCAGGGAGAATGACTCCCCATCAGGACTAATTCCGTAATGGGAGTGACAGCCATTTAGGGGCTGAGTGGTGTCATTAGATGTGGCTTGCCTGCTCTGCAGCTACTTTTGCTGGCAATTTGTGCCGTGTTGTCGTTCAAGATGTGCGGGAGGGGACGAGGGGAGGAGGGAGTCCAAAGGGTTATCTATTTCCAAACCTTTCTAACAGGCACTGGCAAGATCCTGCAGGCTGAAGGATTCACTTGGGTGAGGCATGGAGAAGAGAAAGGAGTGTGTGTGGAGTGGGGAGGCAACCCCAAATCAGCTCTTCACTGCAGTGTGTGGATCCCTGGTGTTCCCCCACGTTCCCCTGAGCATTTGGAGGTGTCAGTGAACAGGCAACAGCTCCCAGCGGGAAGGGAACCCTTTTCCTGCACAGCAACACTTAGGATTTCTCACACACCCTGAGGACTGCTGAGATCCTTATTTTCATATCGCTCTTGTGATACTTTTTTAGACCGAACGGTGCATGTTCATTCAGGGTTTCCCTCCTGGAATGGCAGAGGAGGGAACTGTTAAGCCCATTACAAATATGCTTTTTGACTGACAGCTTTAAAAACTTCAGATTGTGAAGCAAGTTGTCTCCCGGTCAAATGTTAATTACTTACCGTTATTCCCCAGAAAATAAAAGTGGTGGTGGCTCTCAGACTCTCATGTCAGCTCTTAACAAGAGCTTGACTTTGATCAAGGGCAAACAAAATAGGGAAGAAGAGCAAGCTGCTGCTTGAGCTTGTAAATGCAGTTGAGGTTTTCATTCTTTGGGGTCTCACCCTGAAGCCACAATCCAGCATGAGATTTGCTGCAACAACACTCCTCCCATGTCACCTGGAGTGGCAAAAGCTTTGCACTTCTCGTTAGTCAGTAGGATAACAAGTTTTGCTCTTCCTTCAGGCACAAAGAAACCAGTATAATGGGAGATGTGGAGAGGGTAAAGCTCACCCAAGACCTGAAAGACCCTGAACGGGACGCCCTTGGCTTTGTTCCACCTGCTCACCGCAGGCTGGCATTGCCTTCTCTAACTCTCATGACCAGCACAACCCCACTTGGTGCCAGCAGCTGGAGAGATGGCTGTGTCCCACTGCAGATGTCAGACAGAAGCAGTGCCCAGCTGAGCCTCGGCCGTGTGGTGGGCAGCTAATCTGTTCTGACAGCAAATGAAGATGTTTTCCCCTCTTCCCCCACGGATAGCCATTCCTTAAAACAACTTTTTTTTTTCTTTTTCTTTTTTTTTCTGTTTTTTTCCCCCCAACACTCACACTGAAACGTGGCTGAGAAGTGATTGAATTGACTCGAGGAAGATGGTTAATCACATTTAGCTGTGTGACACGTTGGCGCCTCGCTGCAGAGATACGGTTTTGTGAATCATGTTCCCACGGGGCACGAAGGAGTCTCACGGTTTTATACAACAACATGCATTTTGGGTGATAAGTCCCCCACGCACTTTACCTGGATGGACCCACAGATTCCCACAAACACTGTACCTGCTGATTTTTATATATTTGGGGAGGATTTTTGGATTCATTTGCACATACAATCAGCAGGGCTGACAGCAGCTATTCTTAGGAGAGGGCAGTCAGGCTGGTTTAAAATAAATACAGATGTAAGCCAGAATTCATGTTGATAAAATATTTCAACTCTAATCTTGGTATAAACCAAAAGGCAGCGGTGGGTTATTATTTTTCCACTTGTCAGGTGAAAGTTAGATTTATTCAGTGCTGAAGGAAGAGGGTGGAAGAGAGAGCTGCTGGGCTCTCTCAGCAGCCCCAAGCTTTCACATGGAAATAATAATTTATGGAGCTGACATTCTGTGGACAGAAACCTGAGGGCAAGTCAGTCCTGTGAGGGGAAGGGCGCATCTGAGAGATGTGAAGTGTGAGGTCCACATTGCTGTGAGTGCTGGCGTGTGTGACGGATGGGCAAGAAGTTCAGGTAAGTGCAATAATGGATTATGAAAGCTGTCCTCACTCTTGGAAGAAGAATTGCCCAGGTGCTGAAAGAAGAGGCAGCAGTGGTGCCACAGGGAATGAAACCCTTGATTTCTGTCACTGGAGCCATGCCAGAAGGCTGTGTTTAGGATCTGCATGTCAGAGAGATTCCGCATTGCCCAGCTTCTTTTCTGCCTCCTGGATGGTGATTGATTTGCTGACCCTGAGTCCAACACCTGGCCCTGTGAGCAGCACACAGCCCGTCCCTGCTCTTTGGCCAGGCTCTTACTTTTAAGTTATCTCTCCATGCATAACTCAGGAATCTCATTTGAATTCAGTACAAAATAACAGTTTTGTGCTACTGGATAATGTAACGTGGGCTGAGCCCATTGCAGGGACTTGGGATCATGCAGGTGGAGGAGAAACCCCTCTATTTCTTATTTATGTCTCAGAAGCTGCAAGACAGGGCTTGGCTGTACTAGGGAATGTGGAAACTTGGTGGGGGAAAGGGTCCTTGGCAAAATGTGCCTCCTGTCACTTCTGAGGGCAGAGGAGGCTCAATCACCCCCAGGGTTCGCTTCCAGCCCCGCTGTGTGCCTGGAGAGGGAGGCTGTCTGCTGTATCCCTGCTTTGGAAGAAGGTGGGATCTAAACTCTGGCCTCTGCATCCCAGTGCAGAGCCCTGAAACAGCACCTCACTAAACCCAGCACCTCACTAAACCCTGGTACTCCTGCGGACCAGCTGGGCTGAGCCTCCCGGGAGGTCGGACTTGTCCAGCTGGACTCGTTGGGCTCTCTCTGCTGAAACTGGGTCCCCCTCACACCTCCCCAGCACAGCCCTTTGTCTGCTTGTCTTAATCACTTTGCAACCTCTTTCCCTCTCGCCTGGCTGCCCTCCCCCTCCATCTTCCCTCTCTTTTCTTTTATTTCCACTTTTCCCGACATTTGCCCCCCTCCGTCCTCTCCTCTTCCCTCTCCCCACCTCAAACTGTCCTTCCTTTCATTCCCGATCACTCTAAATCCTTTCTGACGTCTGAGCTTTTGTTCTGCTCCCTCTCCGCCCCTGCTGGGACCTGCGCTGCCTTTCTGTTTACACGCACGTCTGTACAAATTCCGTGTGTGACAAAGCAGGGGAAAGCGCCCCTCTGAGACCCGTTTTCCTTTTGCAGAACAGACCGTCCTTTGTGCCAAAATAATGACTCAGCACTGCCGCGGGAGAAGGGCCGTGTTTGCTCCTCAAGACAGAGGGATGCAGATGAGCTGCCCAGGCTTTGGACTCAGTCTGTGCCTCGAAGATGCTGCCTCCGAGTAAAAACAGCAGCGAAGCAGCGAAACGAGAAGGAGGAGAAATGATCCAACAGCACGAAATTAACTTTTAGCTTTGTTTCCCTCTGCCTGGATGGACCAGAGGCCGGACAAAAAGCAGCTCCTCTACTGCTCTTGCCTACCACGTGCATGCAAAGAGTTCCCAGGGGTTTGCCCATTCCCTTTGTGTGACTTGAAACATAATCATATTATAAACAGAAACCGCAGCACTTTGAGCTTTCAGCTAAGTGTTCTTGAGTGGTCACTCATCAGTTTGACTCCAGCATCCTTTACCCATCACTTTATGCCATGGCACTTCAGCTTGAAGACGACGAGCTGCATCTTTCAGCGCTGCCCACTTGATCTGGCTGCCAGTTTCTCTGACTCATAGCATTTTATTTTAAGCAAAAGGAATCATGAAATATTTATCTTTTTTCTTGGGAAACTTGAAACTGGAGGCAAAATGTAACATTTTTGCTTTTCTCTTCCACCTCCATGTCTCCAAACTGCTCCATTCACTCTCTCTGGGATGAGAGAACTCAGGAGTGACCACCAGCCTCACTTTGCAGATATTGGGATTTCTCTGTGGGACAAGGGCGTGGGAGCCTAAGTAAAACAAAACCCCTTTCACCTTCTGCCTGTCCCCACAAATTCACCCTGCCCAGCTCCGTGTCCCCACGTGCCTTCCTGGTTCTGCTGGGGCTCCCCAGCCTCAGTTCTGGAGACAGGTAAATTCTGGAGACAGGTAAACTCTCTCTATGGATTTCTTCTTTTATCCTAAAGGAAGTAGCAGAACCCCCTGTTATCATGAATTTGACAATCACAAAACAATCTACTGATTATCTTTATGCCCTTTCTGTGCTGTTGGCATCCTTTAGAGATGGATTGCCCTCGTCTATCTCCAGTGGGAAAAGGAGAAGGGCCCTACTAGATCTTCTCAGTTCCCTCTATAGGGATATAGTGGCATCAAGCTGATTTTACCCACACGAGATAATAATAAGCCCGTGGGAGGAGGCGATTAGGGCAACAGATTCCACAGGCGCCCTGCTGGGTCTAATCTGCCTGTTGTCATTCTGCTGCTGCTGTTAGGTCCAAACAGCCAGGCAGGGAGATAGCCACGCATTTCCGTGGGGTTTATGTCAATCTTCTGACTTTTCATTTTACTGGGGTGGTGTTTTTATTTATGGAAGGTATGGCGTTGGGCCTGGCTTGGGTTGTGGATAATCTCCGCTTAGAGCTTTTTGATCCATTTTCCAAAAAGATTATTTTAATCTCCTCCTCCCTTCCCCCAGCGCATCTCGCCACACCAAGGGATAATTATTTATCCTCTTGGCTCACCTCGCTCCCACTGGCCGCCGTTTAATGCTGGCCAGATGCCTGGAGCAGAGGAGACAGGGTGCGTTTTTGTGCAGGGGATGTGATGTGACACGGTGTCAGTGATTTGAGACAGCAGCACAAAAGGACTAAATCCATACTTAAGTAAACTATCACAAACAATAGTTTTGTTGCTTGTCTGTGCCCTGAGCCAGGCAGAGGCCAGGCTGACCAGTGACAAGTTGTTCTGCTAAGCAAGAAGAGAGCAAACAGGAAAACCCTTCAGGCAGAGCCAGGCAGGTCCCCAGCACCCAACACTGTCTTTATTTTGCCAGCAAAAAAAGGCAGCAGCTGAGACCTTCTGCCTGTTCAGCTGCTCAGTGTTAACAGCACTGGGTTTGCTCTGGGAGAAATGATCATATTCATGTTCAGAACCCCTAAACTCTCCCAAAACGAGTCAATGTTATTTCCTTCAAAGGCTGCTCTAAAGCTTCACTCTGAGGATGGCTGTGTTCAGTTTTCAAGATGATATTTAGGGAGAATGCCACCAATCTCAGGCCACACAGAGCTGGACGGCATGTACAGGCTGATAAAGGGAATTGGAAATTCACTCAAAAATATGATTCAGAATGCATATTTTTCCCTTTCTCTTCCTCCTGCTTTTGTCTTTAGCAAACCCCTCTTCCTACTCACCCAGTCCTGGAGGGTAATTTGTCTCTTCATGGCTTGTGAAGCCTACTTGAAAAGGTTCAATTAGTGAAGAAAGGTTCTGGCTCTGTATTTGCAGCACTTCCATTCCCTGGTTTTGCTGAACCTCTGCCTTCATGGAGATTACACACTCATCTTAATTAGGAAGTGGAAGAGGAAAAGAGGGGCTTTTTAGCCTGTGTTATTCAACTTTGATCTGACTCATTCCCATTCATTCTGGAAGAAAAACATTTCAAAGACTTCCAGGAGCCTCAGTCTAATGGCATTGACCAGAGGCACTGTCAGTCTTGCTGGAGAAGAGAAGAATGCACTGATATCGCAGTTTCTCACAGAGTGTAATAATGCCCTTCTTAGAAACCAGCTTTCACTAGACAAATTTCTAAATTTAAGGTCATATTCTTTTCCTTTGCTGATTCTCATTTAAGAGTCTATAATGTAGATGCATCTTATATTTTGGTTAGCTTTACCCAGGGAGAGAAAATAGTTCTTTGTCTCTTACTTTAGGTTTCACAGGCAGTTATTAAACACACTTAAATACACTGAATATTTTTGAGAAACTTCATGGGCTTTACCCTCAAAAAGGAGTAGGGACTCTAAATCCAACTTTCCTCCCTCCTGGTGTAGCTTTGAGACATTGAGAGAAACTGTTTACAAACTGGGCTGAGCTAGATTGTGGCATCCTGCTCACTGTTTCTTTAACAAATATCACAAACTCAACCAGCTTGTGAGGGTGTTTTGGAGAGGGTCGGGGGTTTTTTTGCCATCTTTTCAGGAAGGTGATATCTGCATTAAACATTTAAATGTAGTCATGGGGTTGGCAACGTATTGCTTGGTACCCCCGGAGATGCCACATTCTGCAAGGGAAATGCATCTGATAGAGGAGGTAATTACATCTACACTAAACTGTACCAGATCTTCACAGCCTCTGCCATTATTGTGGCTTAAGAGCAAATGGCACGATGGAAATGTCCTGGTAGATGTCTCTGGTTCTGGAGCTCACACTTGTGCCTGACTGCTTCAGTTGTCACCCTGCTGTCTTCATCCCCAGGCTGTGCAGAGCCTTCAGCAATAATGCATTATTAACATCCTCTTTCTGGGCACCAGAAATCAAACATTAATAGACTCATACAAAGTGTTCCAGTTCAGATTACTCCTTTCTTCCTCCTTTCTTTTGCCAACAGGAGATGTCAATACAAAGCGCACTCGGAGCTGATGCTTGGCTCAGGGTGGAATTTCACCATGAAGTTACTGTTGGAAAAGGGGGAGGTTTGGTGAAATTTTGGTTCACTTAGTCACAACTAAAATACCTGCTGCAAGACGGAAAATCCAGCTTTTGCTAATATGTGAAACATGGAGCTTCATCTGAGGTTTAATAATTAAAGCAAACCACTCCCCACAGAACACACCCACCCTTCTCANCAAGGGGAATTATTTATCCTTGCAATGTTGCCTCCAGAGAGAACTTGCCTGTTCCCACACCCAGCACTGCCATGCTGGAGCAGTCAGGGGAGAAACAGAGCCTGGGATAAGTCCCCAGGACCTGAGGACACATTTGGTGACCTCTGGAAAATGAACTTTTCCAAAGCAAACCACTCCCCACGGAATACACCCACCCTTCTCGTGTCCTTCTTGTGGAGCAGCCCAGACAGTTTCTCACTGGGATCTCCCACTACCTTTATTTAAAACAATAATAAAAATAATAATAAGAAAATGTGTATGGGATTTTCAAAATCAGGCAATCCTTCCCCCCAAAAGCTCCCATTCAGCGCTAACAATTCCTCTTGATTTCAGCCAGGAAGACCCGGGGAGATTCTAAGCTTATGTGTGAGTCTTCACCCTGTCTCCAGGAAGGAAAAACACTGAGACAAATTTCTTGGTCTGTCAGCTGCCTTCCACTTTTCACAGGACATAGACTTCTCCTTTCAAATGCCAAAAGGCGGTCTTTTGGGTAAATAACCCAAGCCGTAGCGGCAAGATTTGTCAGATTGTTCTTTGAAAGGACCGTGGGAAACTGGGCAGTGGAATGGAAGTCACTTTGCAACCTTGCTGAACCTTTTGAAAATACAAATAATAGAGCATTATAAATATAATCATATCTAAAAAATAGAGTAGAGTGAGGAAAACTGCTTCCCAGGCTGTCCAAAATGAGGTAGATCTTATAACTCCAACCCTAAATTTTCTATCCTGGCAAAACTGACCCAACAACGCCCTTCAGGAACAGAACACTACCAGTTCCTGACCTAGAGATGCTCTGTCAGATACAGAGGCTGGGAAAGAGTCCAGGATCTGCCATCTAAGGGTTAGCCAAGATTCCTATTTATAGACTGTTCTGGTGCCAATGAAATGTGAACCTGCCTGGCCAGGGCTGGGGGCAGAGCCTGCCCAGGAGGGGCTGAGCAAACGTCTGAGAGGCCCAAGCTGAGCTGTGCCACCTCCCACCCTCTGAGCAGGGCTGTGTTATCAGTTCCGCCTCAGCACAGCCAGGTATGAATAAAATATCACATGAATACATTCATCCCACCTGGAGAGCTTGTCTGACACACCGAGAAACCAGCCAGCTCTGTTTGTTAAAGAGCTTCCTTTGGTGCTTCAAAGGGCCTGGGTTACACCAATCAATTACATCTTTCAAAAGCAGCCTAAGATTGGACTCTTTTTTTTTTTTTTTTTTTTTTTTTTTAATTTTAACAAGACCCAATGAGGGGAGAGAGAGGGAGAATCCTCAGATTGTGTCAAATTTTAGATTAGTTCCTGTAATACGGGAAAATCAAATTAATTTCAAGCTATAGCAGGAGTGATTTTATATTTAGGAGAGGGCAGCAAGGGGTGATTCTGAACGTAGCCTGGCTGAAGATGGACAATTGGGCAATGAATAGATTTCCAAGTTGTAATGAGGAGGAAGTAATTGGTAAGGGGAATTATTTATCCTTGCAATGTTGCCTCCAGAGAGAACTTGCCTGTTCCCACACCCAGCACTGCCATGCTGGAGCAGTCAGGGGAGAAACAGAGCCTGGGATAAGTCCCCAGGACCTGAGGACACATTTGGTGACCTCTGGAAAATGAACTTTTCCAAAATAACAGTGGAGTGGAGAAGAAAAGACAAACGCATGATGAAAAAATGAGGAATGTTCTTTCCATTTCACTTCCCAAGCTGAGCACAGCACAAAGGCATTTCTGGAAGGACTTTGGGGCTTGCTCCTGAATTTAATTTCAGTGGCACATTTGGGGGAAGAACTCCTGCTCATCACAAACGTGTCAGACACTGTGTGTCCAGTGGTTCTCCAAGCATGGAGCAAGCTTCTATATTTTATTTTAATGCAGTGGGTTTTCCCCTGTTGAATGAATCACCTCCAAACCAGGTTTATATCTGGCTCTGTAATTCAGCTCCTTCCTTCGCAGCCTTGCAGGATGGGATGCTCTCCCTCTCCTCTGCCTCCCTAAATGCCTCATTAGCTTCTCAATTTATTTTGATGTCTTACCTGGTTTCCAACTTTCTTACAGTATTATTTTGATCACCTCAACTGTTCCAGCCCCTTTCTGTCACACCTGGCATAGGTAGGGCCAGATCATCAGAGGAGATACGAATCAGCATCATTCCAGCAAAAATCATGGAATTCAGCTGCTTTTTTGCCACCTCTGGATGTGACTGACAGATCTTGTTGGAGCCAAATGAGGTTTTGATACACCCTGGATTGTTCCTGTCAGAGTGACTCAGACCCTGTGGAGGTGGGAATAGCGCCTGGGCACAAATAACATCTCGCTTTGTCGTTGTTGTTTTCTTTGCTTAAGGTAAAAGAATGAGCTCAATTCATTTTCAGTATATTTTCCCTTCACATTTTAACTCTCCTTCCCATAATAGTTTTCCCCTCAAGGTGTCAATAGGAGCATCCTTCTCTACAAAATACCAATCAAGAGGATTCCAGTTAATTGCTCCCTGCAAACCCTCATAAGCTGAACAAGCCAATCCACTGTTCCTTAATTCCCTTTTGCTTTCTGTTATTACGGGTTGGTCAGTGCTCAGGGATGCTGCTGATAAGCTAATAGCCGATTAGGACTCTCATCACGTGCCATCTGGAATGAAAAGACGACTCCAGGGAGAAGCAGAGCACAGATTTAGTGTTTCTGAAGGAGAGAGCTGCTGCAGTGCTTGCAGCGTGCCTGTGCAGTGGCCAAGGGTGACACGGCAGGGATGGCCGGGCAGGGCTGTCCCAGGATAGGAATGGGGACAGGGATGGGGTAAGGATGGGGACAGTCCTTTTGCTGCTTTTGGTAGAGCCAAATCTTGTGTTCCCTCCCCTGGCTGGATGCGCAGGAAAGGCAGAGCTGGGTTTGCTGCATGAAACTGTTGCCACTTCTCTCTGAAGTGCTCAGGGAATATAATCTTGTTTTTCCAGACTCTCACCTACCTCCTATAAACTAAAGGCTGGCAAACACTTCAGTCCTGCTTGGGAAGGTGTGAGGAGAAGATTAATGTGTCTGTCCTTCACCCCAGAGATGGGTCCTGCCTCACTTTTCCCAGACAGGGTTTGGATCTTTGTGCTACAGTGAGTGCCTGTAACCTGTGAACATCTGAAAGTCTGGCTCCACCTGCTCAGGAGAGGCTTCCTTTGGGTCAGCTTGAGTGGTCAGAACCTGAGTGCCATGACTTGAATGCAAGGAGCACACCCAATCCTCCTTCCCTGTGGCAACAGGCATCTGGGATGTACTGCCCAAACCCACAAAGGAACATCTCCACAGCCAGGCTCTGCTACCCAGAACCTGAGGGTCAACAGAAAACCTCTATTACAGTGTGTAACCTCAGGTTAGAAAGGGAGCAGGCAAAGAAAGCAAAAGACCTTGTCTGGACAGAGTCCTCTGAGCTCCTTTCCCAGGGCACAGACCAAACCACAGCTCAGTTATCTGGGAGAAAAGCTGCATCCTCCGCCTCTCCCCAGCGTGTGCCCAGCTAAAACACCCCGAGCAGGCAGCTCCTGCCTCTAAGGGGAGAGTGCAGCCAGGCTTTCACCTTGCCCTTGGGCTGTTTACGAGGTGACGGTGGTCTCTACCTTTTCATGGTCTATGGCACTGTAAAAATGGCTGTGAATTAAAGGAAATCTTTTTGGTATTTTTTCAGTGTGTGTTTAAAGAAAATGTTCGAGGTGGTGACAGCACCCAGGTGGGGCACTGCAGGATGGAGAGGCACCAGCTCCAGCTGGAGCCAGTGAGAGTGGAGCCCCATTTGGGAGCTGCTGTCGATGGGAGCAGTCAGTGGCCAGAGGCATGATGAGGGAGATGAGCATCATTCCTCCGAAGAGAGAGAGGGAAGGCACAAAGACTTGGGAGCCGTGCAGAGCTGCCTGCCTGCTCCAGATAAGTGTTCTGCCCGACTGGGCTGCGTGAGCAGACAAGGCTGAGGGGATAAGCACAGAGGCTTTGTGTTCAGGTAATGCAGTGCGCAGTCAGAAACAGAGCAGAGTCACCTCAGCCAGGGACTGTCCCCAAGCCCTGAGTGCAGGCAGGTTTCCTCTTCCATAAATGTGCATTTTAATGGGTGAAAGAGGGGGTCTGTGCTTTTTAATTTTTTCTTGGTGGGATTTTTCCCCCTCAAATAAACATCTGCTGCTTGAACAGTTCGTCCAAGCAACTCTGCTGCCTCTTTCCTCCACCTGCTCCTGCCCAGGTCTCAGCATCTCACAGCCTGAAGGGTGGATGGAGGAAAACTGCCATTTTCGTTTTACAGGAAGCTGAGGGGTAGAGAAGCACAGTGATTGACCAAGATTAATCTGTGGCAAAGCAGAGCCCCCAGTCCCAAATCCTACCTCATGCGTTATCCTTGCTCTGTATGCCTTTAACAAGAACAGATTTGGTCCTAGAAATCAGGCTCCATTCATGCTCAATGCAGCGTGAAATCCTCCAGTCTTTACTACATCTCTGGAGACTTGGATTGCTTGTATGTGAGATCTGGCTTTCAGCTCTGCCTCCTCATTTTAATTTCTATCATCTACAGGTGCCTGGCTCGAGAGCCTGCCCTGCTGCTGGTCCTGAATGCTAATTCCAGCCACGCTGTGTGGAAGAGCTGTTGTAAATGCGATAAGGAAGCACTGGGAGCTAGTGCCAGAGTCTCAGCTGATTGCAAACTGATACTGCTGTCTTGTTTAAGTGGAAAATTAGATGGAAAAAAATCATTAAAATACGGTAGACATTTTCTTCGGGCTCTTTTGAGGGCTGCTGTTTCTCGATGCATTCCAATCAGATCTGTATTCCCTATGCCCTTGTAATACAGAGCAACTGCCTGTCAGAAAGTACATGACTAACTGCTATCTTTTCTCTCTTCTATTGTAATAAGGCACCAGGAATGTTTATGGGATTTGGGCCCTTGCTTTTAATGAGTGTTGGACTCATGCCCCCGTTTTAATCAAGTGTGGGACTGGTTATTATTAACGTAGGACTTTGGATGCACATGACTGCTTCCAGAGCTAATGAAGATGGATTCCTTTCCCAGAATAGATTACAGGCCCAGGTCCTGCAGCCTCTGCTTGTGAGGTGTTCTTGGGGAGTAAATCATGAGCTGCTGCAAGATGACAGAACTCTGAATATCAGCAAGAACTGCCCCTCCTGAGGATGCTCTTTTGGTGGGAAATGATTAGGAGGCAAATGGGATTTTCTTGCTTTGTATAAAATTTGGGCTGGGGTCTAGAAGATAAAAATAGCAAGAGATGAGTCTTGGGGTGCCCCATCTCTGGAAGTGTTCAAGTTCAGATCGGATGGGGCTTGGAACAACCTGGGATAGAGGAAGGTGTCCCTGCCCATGGCAGGGGGGTGGAATGAGGTGAGCTTTAAGATCCTTTTCAACCCAAACTATTCCGTGATTCTGTGATTTTGAACTCTGGAAAGCCAATTTGTTCCAGGCATCAGGTTACTGAGCTCTTGACACTTCGCTGTTCTCACTCCCCATCCATCACACCCACCAGCGTGTCTCTCTGTAGCCTGAGACACAAGCTCAGGCCTCACTCGTCACGATATTCCATTTTCTTGTGCCCCTTCTGCCCTTCATGTGCCCTAAGGCAGATCTGCACCTCCATGTGTCTCCAACTGCAAAATAAAGGCGCTGCTGTTTCTTGCTTAGTTCGACACTTTTCAGGCAAATCACATCCGTTTTGTATCTGTGCATCTTTCTGCACAGTGGTGCATGATGGCAGCTGGGGGCTCTTGGAGACAGAATAATAGAAATACAAACTGGGTGAGAAAAACAGGGGAAAATAGGACAGTGTGAAGGGCAGGGGTAAAATCCACGAGGTCAGAGATTTCCGGCCATGTCTGGCCTGATCAAGTGTTGGCATTAGTCCTGTTTCAAGCTGGATGCTGGATTAGAGGCTTCCAGGAACACTCTCCAGCCAACATTGCTGTGATCTGGAGATTATTCATAAAGTCAGAACATGCTGACTTTCACCAGTTTTAAAACTGAGAAGTTGGGTGAATAAATATATGTCACCTGAGATTCATGTCTGAATTGCATTGGAAGGAACATCCTTGGTGTTTAATCTCCTGTAAGGCAACTCATTTGTGCAGAGAGAAAAAGGGGAGGACAGAGGGGAGACCCCAGTTTGTTTCCATAGTCCACATCAGCATGGGCTGGCCCAGGGTGCCAAATAATACGGCCAAGTCAGACTGATTCAATGAGGAAAAAAAATACATTTCACCATCCAAAGGGATGAAAGCAGGGGCAAAGTTTTCTTCTCTCCTCTGCTGAGCTTAAATTTGTCCTGGCATAACTTGATTTCAGTTGATTATGTGCTTACATGATTTGGCAGAGAAACTGCACAAGTGTAGCACTTGCCTATGGGTCTGTTGAGTTTGGATTACGGACTACTGTCTCTATTTTGATAAGGACTCTGTTTTGATAAGAACAGCCCATCACTGGGTCATCAGCAGAGAGTCAAAACTGTGTCAACCCTTCTGCTGTCCAGCTTCAGGCTTCCCCTGCAGGTTTCCTGTGGAGGCTGTGAAGTGTCCATCCCTGGAGACATTCAGAAATGGATTGCAAAACGGCCTGAGCAGCCTCGTCTGACTTCAAAGCTGGGTCTGACTTCAAAGCCAGGTCTAACACTGTTGTCCTCCCTGCTCGGGGAGGGAGATGGAGCAGGAGGCACCCAGAGGTTCCTCCAGCTTGCAGCCCGTCCTGGTGTCACACGGGGAAAATGAGCTGTGTTTTCCTCAGGAGAAACACTCAGATCAGCACTTACACAGGCAGGGCCCATATGAATTACAGTGTCAGGAAAAGTTACCAAAGCGTGAAATTCCTCCTTCACCCTGAGTGTATTGGAATTGATTAATTCTCCTGAGAAATGTGCTCACGCTTGGCGCTCAATCCGTTCACTTCTCTTTCGCTCTGCACTGAACACCCACATTGAGAACTTGGGGTTGATCCCAGCATTTTTTTATGTGAGGTTCTGTGCAGGTTTGTAGATCTGATGGCTGCAATGAGTGATGGCAGTAAACACCCCTTAAAAAGAGAGTGATGAAATACCCTTTTAGCTTTCCATCTTTCTAGTCTGTCATCATGTTAGGGCAAGCACAGCAGGCTCTGTGCAATCAAGTCCTTCCACATTTAAGCAGAATTCTGCTTTCAAGCAATTGCTGGTGTACAAAATTCCAGAGACGCACTGTCCCTTTTGAAAATTTCACAGCCCAGGCTATTCCCACACTGAAGTCTATGTGACTCCATGTTTTTCTAGCTAGACTTTAATTAATCTTAAGCTCAACTGCCAAAAGCTAGGAGAGTTTTCAGCATAAATATATATTTTACCTGGCAGTAGCACCCACCCTTGCTTACCTGTCAAAAATTTGATTAGAATTTCAAATTAAAGAAAAATTCTGGGAAAACTTTACATGAAGAAGACCCAATGTAGCATTTTTCATTTCTGCTTTATATTCAGGGTGTTCTGCTTCCAGGCAAAGGAGATTCTAACTGTTTGATCATCCACCCTCCACAGAAGCTGATCCATGCTGAATGACCAGCTGTTCTAAAATGCCTTTGAGAAAACAAAATTGTTTGATTACAGCTTCTAAGTCACAAAATCATGAAGAAAAAAAAAAGAGAATTGGAATACAGAATGTGCCAGAACTGGTCCTTTTCCCACTGCTTTATGAGGGCTGGGATTTGCCTGTTGGGATGACTCTTGGCAGTGCCAAGGGCAGCAGCATCCTTTTAGTGAGGAGTTTCAAGCACTGCACATCCTGGGGACACGAGCAAAGCTCTCAGGGACAGCCTGGTGCCCCAAATGCTCCTGTAAAACGACAGAGTCTCTCATGCTGCCGAGGGGGTGGCACCAGAGTTAAGGAAATGCAAACCCATTTCAAATGCAAATACCAAGGCAACAGTTTGCATTAAAAAATAGCAGCTCTGAATGTCAGGGAAAGAGTTTTAGAGGCTTCGTCTGCCTCATATCAGGCAAGTTGTCCAAATGTGGGCAGGCTGCTATTTCCAGAAATCTGGGCTGGGATGGGAAAAGTTGTCTGGAACGGTTCTCTAATGATTTCCACGGGAGCAGTGACCTGGGGGAGCTCTGACCTCCTGTGAGAGACATTTGCGGGAAGCCCAGGAGGAGGGAGGTGTCCCCAAGTGGGATTGCAGCAGCAGAACTGGGGAGAAGACGGTCCAAGCTTCTGGAGACTGAGAGAAGATGATTTGAGAACATGATACAAACTTGCTGAAAAGCAGTAGCAGAACAAGAGATGTCTGGCAATGCCGAAGGCTGGAGTTTGAAAAACAGGAGGAGAAACACCAGGGACGGGCCAGGATTGACGTTGTTTTGGAAGAGGAAGATTCAAAGGTGTTGCCTCAGCCTGTGACCTGATACTTCTCCCTCACGTGCTGTAAAATGTGCTTTGCTCACATTTTTTTTGCAACACTATTTCAGTTTAAAAAGAAAATTTCACAGAGCTTTCCAAGGAAACAGAAGCTGATGTTACCTCAACAGCTTCAGCCACCACTTGCCAAGTTCTGCTCTGGCACAAACAGGTCTCTTCCATCTGCTGTGTATTTCCAGCTCTCTAAATTGGTGTTCTGTCCACGTGATCCATTCTCTGTAACAGAAAACTTCATGGGCCATTTCTAGCAGCTCAGTCTGTCTCTCTGCCCCTGGCTCTGCAGGCAGTAATGGGTTTTCTGCCAGCGCAGCCCATGGGGCAGGCAGCTGTACAGCTCCTGGGCTGGGACCCCCAAAAAATGTCCCTGAATGTCGCTTTAAAATATACAACCCCAGGTGAAACAGCATCTCCAGCGCCTGAAGAAACTGTGATTTGCAAGATGCTTTGTTCCACCACGGCGTTGTGCTCAGATCTAGAGGATGGGAATTATTCCTTTCGAAAATACTCCCCAATTTCACTTTCTTTTAATTTTGTGCCCTGGCTACCATTACAGTCAAGAAGAGCTGTAACTGCTGTTATTACAGATTTTTTTACCCACACACATTTCTTTACAGAAAGGCAAACTTTCACAGAACTCTTCTTTAAAAAGAAATTTTCTATTGAAGGAAGACCGGAGGCACTGGATAACATTTTCTTTAAATTGTCCAATTAAAACCAAAGTGTCCAAGAGCTAATAATCAAAGCAGATGTTAGCTCAAAATCTAAACCAATTATTTTTAAAATCTGCTCTTGATGGACTTATGCTAATGAACTGTTTTATTATCATGAGAAATTGTAGCTTGGGCTGTGGTTTTAACAGTCTAATTACAGAGATAACACTTGTTTTGTGTGCCCACGATAAGCACAGACTTTTAATTCACTCAGCAAATAGTGGCATGACAGGAATTGGCCAGGACTCTGCATCTGCAGCTCTACAGAAGGCAAAACCCAGGAGCTCTCAACATCTGAAGATGCTTTCAGATCTTCTCTGTGTTTTCTCTCCGTGGGGGATTAATGAGTGTCTCCAGCAGAGCATTGCTTTCAGGGGTTGTCCCTGTGCAGACCCCAAGGAAAACTGCCTTGACTGCACATACAGCTGGTGGCTGGAGGTTTTAGGACAAGCAGATATTTAGGATATTTATTTATTTTCTATACTTGCCTTTACTGCTCCAGAGAGGGAGATAACACTGGAGATGCTGAAGAGCAGACTGTGGTGCTGTTGTGTTGGCTTTTGATTTCCGAACAGGGAACTCATTAAATGCTTTTAAAAATCCTTGTGAAGAGAGCAGATCCTCGTAACAACCCCCAGGCAAGGGGAAATCTCTGCCCAGGAGGGAGAGGTCAGGGCCAGTTGGGAGCTTTCTTCACAAGCCCTCTGACTCTCTGCCCAAATGTCCATGAAAAACAAAGCTTCGTTTTTCCTTTTATTTTGCCAACAATACTGCAGATACTTTAGCCAAAGGCAAGAGAACAGAATCTCTCTTTTTCTCTGTAGAAGTTGTGATTTTTTTTTTCTTTTTCTTGGCATTAAGCATAGCTTGCACAAAAATGAAAACTACAGTGCAAGGACTGGCAAGAGCAAGGATTTCCAGAAATCAGACACCAATCCCACCTGCCACCACAGCTCTGAGATGCCCGGAAATTTCTCTGACCTCATGTTAATACAACATCCCTAAACAGAGAACTTTTAAGACTTTTTCCAAAACCACGTGAGCGAAGCTCTGTGTGTTGCCTTCAGTAGATTCTGGCTTTATCAGATGCCTTCACTGTAGGAGTCCAAAACTCTTTTTATACTCAGTCATGGCCACTTAAGTTCCAGTCCCTGCACTGGTCCTGTGATGCCCTCCATGCCCCACTGCCTAAGGAGGATGTATCTGGTTTATTAGTGGGATGTGGGCACTGCTTGGAGCATCCTTGTGGCTGTGCCACGCGTCACGTGTGACCATGGAGCCCAGCTGTGTGGCTCCTGGGAGGGATGCCGGGCATCCTACGTGGTGTGGATTAGAGGAGCACGTCTGGGTGGGGGTGATGGGGACCTCACCAGCTCTCTCACAAATGCAAACAGCTCCAGCGCAGCTGCTCCCGCTGACCAGCAGACAACAGAGAACCGTGTTCACAAAACCACTGACCTGGACTCTGCTTCAAAAGGGCTGAACAGGACAAAACCCCCACTGGAATAAGTCTTCTTTCAGAGTACAGAGGCAAATTCTGCTGCTGTGTTGCTCTCCTGCCTACATCAGCTGCCCAGACAGAGAAAATTGCCGAGCTGTAATCAGGATATTTTTCAAGTGACTCTGACTGCCGAATAAATGTGAAGGTCATAGGGCTGTTTTCTCCCTCCTTTTCCTAAAATCCATTTTCATACAGATCAATATCTGTGAAGATTGAAGGAGAAAACAGGCTTTGGGAATGAAACCTTTTCTGCTTGGAAGCAGGGCAAGAACAAGAGGCTCTGCAGCAGTGCTGAATTAAGGAGCAGGATTTATCATTGCAGGCCAAGGTTGGCTTCTCTTTCATTCTTCAGCTGGATCCTTCCTTTCAGTGACTCTCATTTCTTCCTCGTACAGCAAGAGAGTGAATGCTGAATAAAGCTCAGCACCTGGCACATCCATCCACTGACATTTTAAAGGAATTTGCTCTCTGCACAGCATAGGACTGAGCTTTCATCCCATCAGTTGGTACTGGCTGTTTCTGGGTACTGTAAATCTTGGAAATGAAAGGAATTGAAAAGTTCCTTGCTTGCTTTTTTGCTTTTCCAGGTCCTCATTCACCTGGGATGATTGAGGTGCAGCTTTGAGATTCAATCAGTTTGATCAAAATTCCCATTTTACAGGCAATGTGGTGAAAAGCCTATTTAAGATTTACGCCTACACAACCCCATAATGTGGCAGATAAAATTCTCAAATGCTGCTGAACACTGTGTTGGTGATCTTGGTTTTTTTCCTGCCTCCTCCAAGCTGAGCCTCAGCCACTGGACAGCAGCAGGAGCCTTCACCCTGTCCCTGTGTGTCCCAGTGCCTCCATGGGAGGGCACAGGTTGCTCTGCCAAGCAGTTTGGGATGCTGTGGGGAAACCGGATTGCTGAAGAGCTCATATTTCTGCAGACCCAGTGCAGGAAAGCATTTATCCCACCTTTGCTAAACTCCAACCCACTGCATTTTGTATAACACTAAGTTGCCCGCTTTGTACCTGCAGAAATTTGATTTGCAAACAATCTGCCTTTATTCCTCTCTCAGCACCCCCATTTCTCTATCAAACACCCTCTCTATCAATACCCATCACTGAGCATCCCCTTCAAAGGCCAAATTCAGCCTCCCAACCCTCTCTTCATTAGGAAAGGATGAAGTAAATCAGCTCTTCAGATGATCCCAAAGGCCTCCAGGCTGCGGTGGAAGATGAATTGCACCATTGCCTTTTATGAGTAATGCAGAGAAATGGTAGCAGGGCTTTACAAAGGGCCATACATCTTCCAAGAGCTGTGTGGCCATTAACTAAATAGCTCTGCCCCACGCAGGACAGCCTGCAGTTGTGCAAGATGGGGAGAAGCAGGGCAGTTATCCCTCCAGCTGAAATGCACCTGAACCTGTGTGGGAGCTCCTTCCTTTCTCACAGGACAAACCTTTGGATACGGATGAGGTGAGCACAGTCTCTGTATTCTGCGGGACACAATGCAGGTGAAAGAACTCAGGGCCAGTTTACCAGCACTGCATTAATAAATATCCCAAATTAAACATGCGAGGAGCCAGCAACTCTGGAAATAAAGCTCCTGCACCCTCTGCTGGGGAGAGGCTCGTGGCCGCACAGCCTGGCACACCAACAATGTCCTGCGCAGATGCTGCCTTCGCACAGGACTTTAATCTAAAATTCCTTGTTTTACCATGGAAATACTGGCAGGGCTGTGGCTGAGATGGGGAAAACAAGACAAGATCCCCACCCACCCCAGCCCTTCCTGCCACGCTGAAGAAAAATGCTGCAGACCTCAGATGAGAAGGAAGCTTTGAATAATATATTCGATGCTATCAATAAATCATGTAATAAAACCTAAATAATGTTTCTTCTCCTCCACCCTCAGCTTGAAGGGCAAGAGGCCGGGAAACACTAATATTCCTGTCTCTGGTTCTTCCCACACAGTAGCTTTTCCCACTTCACAGAATACCCCATTCCTTGCAAGAAAACATGTTTTTCCCCATTTAGGGACCCAGTTTCACTGAATGCCTTTATTTTTGCCAAGAGTGCTGTTTCCACTCTGCAAAAGGAAGGGTGAGATAGCCTAAGGGAGATTTGTTAAATCAGGGAAGACCCCAAATTTGCCTGCTCTCCTCCCTTATTTAGGAGAAATGAAATCCAGATGCTTTGAGCTACTGAGTTTTGGGGCACAGCCTGTGCGTGTGCTCAATTCTGGGAGCAATCTCCTGATTCTCCCCAGAAAAACAGCTCCAAGGTAGCTGGGTGTGATGCTTCCCTGGAAGGCTTCACTGCCTTTGTCCGGTTGGTGCTTAGCTGCAATCACCAGCACGAATGTGGTTTCCTGGGCTCTGCAGGACCCAGAAGTTCAGCTGGAAAAGGGAGGCGATGAGTGTGCTCCACCGGGGTGATGCCGAGCAGCCGCGGGCAGGTTTCCAGCTCAGCAGCAAGTTCGTTCTGCCCTCTAGGGTCCAGCTCCGTGGAGGGCTGCTCACCTCCCTCCTCCTGCAGAGCAGCTCCAGCTTTTCTGCAGGATGGGCTGGAGAGGAAATTTCAGCTTTGAGCCCCTCTGATACCTGCCCTAATGATGCTGCACTGAAGACCAGCAGGTGGGATTATGTGGTGCGCCAGTTCTCCCAGTTCATCCATTGTGCCTTGCTGCTGTTTGGTTTAATCACTCACTTAAAAGTGTATTCACTGGTTTATATTCACTGGCTTCTTCATACTCTGATTTCAGTAAAAGCTTCAGCTGAGGCAGGAAAAGACCAACAATAAAATAATATTTTAGCATTTATCCTTTAAGAAGAAATCAGGATCTGAAAAGACACAGCGACTGCGGTTTTTATTTAGTTTGGAGAACCAACCCCAAACCCATGCACTGCTTTCGTGCTCAAAAAGGAACTGAGCAGAAAGCCACAAAAATTACAGATATGCCAGTTCAACAAAACCCTCACACCAGTGCTGACCAGTGACAGAGGGAGAAAAAGAAAACAGCAAGGATTTCCACTCATTTTTGGTACTAGGAAGTTGGAGTGATAAACTGTGTCAGTGCATCTAAAACATTTGTTCAATAAATCATTGGGAAATGTGTAATTTATGGATCTGGTCATGGGGGAATGTCTGGGACTGGCTCAGCTGAAGCTGAGAAGTCTCTGAAATCCAAAGTGGAAAGAGGAGCTCAGGGACATTTATTTGTTTTATTTAGCAGCCATGTTGTAAAGAGTAATCTTTTGATTACTCATAAAAAGAGTATCAGCTTTTTAGATGTGTCCAAAAACCTCCTCTCTCCATCTCTGACTTGTCTCATGCTAACAGTCCTTCAAGGGCAAGGAGATAAAAAAATTTGTGCATGAGTTTTTAATGAAAATCTCATGTTCCATTATTCACTGAATTCCTTATTCATGCCAAATCACATAATCCTTTAAAGTGTGCCCCATGCCCTCTTCCTTCCACTTCAGTTTCTGTCTGCCTTTCCCTTTAACTATGTATTATTAACTTCCTTACATAAAGAGTGACCACCTTGCTGAAAATGGTTTCTCTTTCCAGAAAGACACTTTATGCCCAAAACCACCATTAGGTTACTATCGATGGAAACGGGGTTTCATCAGGAAACAGGAAACAGCTGCCAAGAAAGTAATAAGGGTAAATTACACCCCAGAGCAGAGCTGGAGTAGCATTTAATGGATCAGAGAGATTTCATTCACTGTTCTGCCACTGAGTTATTGCGCAGCTTCTTAAAGGAAAAGGGTTTCTGCCCAGCCTGAGCTGGAAACCCAAATGCTGGAATCAGGTGCTACCAGGATCAAAAGCTGGGGCTGGCTTTTTTTTTTCATCTTGGTCTGAGAAGCATCAGCTTCGGATGCCTTAAATGCAGTGCCCAAAAGTAGGACTGAGGTTTTACAAACTGAGTCTTAATCTTGCAACACCTGCTTACCCCTCCAGTGAATAAGGAAGAAATGTTCGTTTAATTTTCGAGGAGAGTAAATGGTTTAATTAGTCAGCAAACAAGGCAAAAAAATACCCAGACTGGGATTCTGCTTAGGAACAGGGCACAGCACAGTTTTTGGCAAGGAGTTCCTCCTGCAGAACTTCAGACCCTGTCCCTGCATGTACAATTCCAAATAACTGTGCTAATTTGGGAAAACCACTTTTACTTAAATTCTGAAACTTAGTTAGATCCAGGGGGCTGTGAACTTGCATGGGATCATTGTCGAGTTGCTGAAGGTTGTTATCACAGCTCCCTGGGACCCAGCTCCCGGCATCCTGATGGACCAAGAGCTAAACAGCACTGAGGGCAAAGAATCTGAGTAAAAATCAGTTTCCCTTGAGGAGCTTTATCTGTGAGAAGACCTGGTAGATGCGTCCTATGATAGCAACTGCACTCCTAATGGTTGTAAAAAGTTTGTATTCATATAAATGTTTTCCTAACACTCCAGTATTTATTTTTGCTGCAGGAAAAGGGCCTCCCTGATTTATCCAGACTATCAGGAGGCCAATATCCAAGGAAAAGCAATGCCTCCTCCTGCTGGTCTCCTCTCTCGTCTTGGCAAACATACGAGCAAGGGCTGCAGGACTGCTTGGCAGCTCTGCTCGGCTCTGGCACAGCAGGTGCCGAGTCTGGCTCCACCAGCATCCCTGTGGGATGCAGCAGGACAGAGCTGGGATGCAGCACATAACCCCGTGCAGACGGCTGGGGAACGCGCCTTAGCAAACCGAGACTTTTCCTGTTTATCTCATTGGTGTGAAACCTAATGAGATAAAATGTAATGGTGTTATTGAAGCCCACTGAGTGTGCTGCATCCACTGGGAAATGCTCACACCTGGATTTCTCTAATAGCTCTGGGGAGGATGGAGCTGCTGAAGGCTTCGAGCCAAGGCCTCTGGCACAAGCAGGGGCTGCTGTATCTGGGCACACTGTTCATTCTGCCAGAACTGTCACTGCCTCGCCCAAATGACCGTCAGGCTTTCTAAAGCCCACATCTTCCAGATTCTCATGCTACATCTTTCTGGAAGAAATATCAGTATGGAGGGAGGGATTTTACTTTTTCCTTTTCTCTTACAAAATGGAACTGTTGTTTATTCGACCAACCTCACTACAGCAAATACTGTCTATCCACTTCACTCCTTGACAGTGCTCCAAAATCCAGCTTTCTTAATTTAGGGCTGATGCCTGGTAAGCAAAGTAACTCATGGATAACTCCCTTCCCAGTGCCATTTCTTGGCTCTGAGCCCACCTTGATGACACCAACCTCCATTTTTAGCAGGGTGAAAAGGAGCTGGCACAGGGGGCGGAAAGTTTCAGCAACCATCTTTTATCTGTCAGGATGTGGTTGATGTTGAACCTTAAGAGAGTCAATACTGTTAAAGGACTCTGAAGGGGCAATGTCCTTGTAACGAAGGGCACTTAAGATTTCTGAGCTTTATCTTATACATCAGAAAGAAAAATATCTTGTAATGTTGGAAATAAAAATGCTTGGGGGTTTAATGCCAAGAACTCAGGTCTCCATTTCTCTCCTCGTCACCCGCCATTAAATATATCCCCAAAGTACCAAGAAATCCCCAGAAATAAAGAAACAAAGAGAACAGAAGAAGTGCAAAGAAAAATAAATGTGTATTTCATCTCATGAAGGTTAAATCTCTGGTATTTTTACTGAATGCAAATTTTCCATTCTGATGCTTCGAGGCTTAAATTAATGATTGTGATTATTTAATTTTCCTCCATTTCCCTTCCGGCTGCAACCGTCGCTGTTGGTTTTCACACCACACATAAAGACTTTTGCAGCTGCCACAGTCACTCCTGTGAAGGTACAAGCTGACCCACGCTCAGTGCTTCAGTGTAAAAGTCTGGGCTACGTAGCTTTTCCACGGTGCTCATATAAAACCATGTGTGACTGTGTCTGTCAGCTTCTAGCCAGTCCCTTAGGAAAACTACAGGTCATTCCCTTGGCACCTGTCCCTATAAAATGTACATTGCACAAAGTCGTGATTGAAATGTACAGAGGAAATTACACATTCACCGAAAGAAAAAAAGAGAAAAAAAAAGAAAAGAAGAGAGAAAAGAAAATCCGATTGCTATTTTACAAGAGAAAAGTGTGTCTCATTCCATACATACAAAATGTTTTCAAATTGTACATAAGTACCAAAGGCATTATGAGAGATTCTTTGGAGATGAAATGAAAGTGCAAGAAAGCCAAGGCAACAGAGCAAATGAAAGGAAGCAAAGCAGCAGCTGTCTTTGCTTTCTAAAGGACAACCAAACTTCCCGGCTCGGCGAGCCCCGGAGCTTTCCAAGCGGGAGACGCGGGCACAGAGCCCCGCACTCGTCCCGGTGGGAAATTCACCTCTCAGCTCTCACTGTCAGGACAAAAGCATGAACCATTTTTAGCCCAGGGAAGGCCAAATGAGCCAGATGCTGTTATAAACCATGGTAGTGTCAAGGTGTCTCAGGGAGGCGGCAACACACTCCGGCAATGGATGTACCCTTTGCTCAGTAACCTATTTAGGACTGAAGCAGCTCTTACAGCTGAGAACTTTGGGCCCAGAGATGAATCTCAGGCCAATGCAAAAATCTGATTACTATTTATTCAAGGCATCCAGCAGTATTAAACCAGGAAAGTTAGCTCTTCATGCCTTGGTTTATTTAGATTAAACACTGAAGGGTAAGCTCTACCCAATATAAATCTTGTATCTGTGAAAATACAGGCAAATTCAGTCCTAGAGGATGATTCATTTGGTGAGGCTGGTGAAATCTCTGTATAGGGGCAATTGGAGTCTGTGGGCTGACCTGCTTGGAAAATCAGATTTATTGGTTATAGTAGTGTCATTTCTTCCATAACTCTAAGATCAAAGACGGGTTTTTAATGTTTTTTTTCTTAAACATCTCTTACCTAGCAGCTTTTTAAATATAGGCAGAGGTAAGAACCATGGGGCACTGGGATCCTCTGCCTGGGCAGCAGGTTTGTGGGAGACCCTGGCAGCGCCCTCAGTCAGCACCACTGCCGTGGGACACCCTGGCACAGCACATAAAGACTTTGCCCTTGGATCTCCAATGGCACAGGACAATTGTTTGGCCACACATCTCAGGAATGGGCTTTTTGGACTTGAAGTTGGCACTGGCCACTCTATTACATTTGTTTGTTTGAAAGGAAGCCAAAGAAATTATCACTCAAAGAACTGCATCACTCTGCTGCATGGCCTGTGCTGCCCTCAGAAGTGGGATTTCTCCTTGGGGTGGCAGTCAGACACCAATCCCCTCTGCAAATCTTCCTTTTTTGAATGAAACAAATTTTTGAAAAAGTAATTTAGTTTTATTTTACCCACTGTCTCACCTCCAAAACAGAATTTTTCTTCCCTCTGTGCATCTCAGATGCAGCTTTATCTGTTTTGATCAAGAACACGTGTGCACACGTTCAAACCCACATGCACGTACAGCCACATGTGGGTGCATGTACTCAAACTACATGCACACACTTCTGCAGCCAAAGTTGTGTTGTCCTTTTATCTTGCAGGTTATGACAGAGATAAACTGTGAGCTTCATTCAATCTGTACAGAATTTACAGTTCAGATGAATAGCAATGAAGAATATATAGGAATACAGCAGCTGTTAAGTATTTATGGGCTGTGTGTGTTTGTTTTGTTCAGGTATTTTTTAATTAACATCACAGAGGCAATCTCATATTTTAGCTTCCTCATAAAATCTGTTTTAAAAAGCATTCAAATGCAGTGAATTTCTTAACAAAACAGGATGTTCACTTTTTCCCTTTTGCCAGTTATGTTGTCACATCACAAACCAGGCAGGTGACGCTTTGGTGTCTGTTCAATGCACATATGTTGATTACATGTAGAGATACCTATCAGCACGTGGCATGTAATGTGCAATCTGTGTGCAGTACATGTGGATAATGTGCCAAAGTGACACCAAGCAAGATAAATTTCATAAATACACTGTCTATACTGGAGAAACAGGAATATAGTTTTAGTGTGTGGAGTGTTGTTGCTGTATAAGAACAGTGGCACCCACCTATGCAAATTACTGATAAAAGAATAAAACATTTATAAGAATAATTTATTGAATCTCCTAAAGCGTTTGATACACCACGCAGCAACTGCAGCTATGTTGAAAATCTGCTCTTGATTTAAAGTAACAAAATGTCTGTCATTTATCAGCTATATCTTGTTTTGCCTCGGTGTTCCTGAAAGGCTCAGGTACTCTATACTGTGCACGAATTTTTTGAGAAAAAGTGAAGAAAATTCAAATTTTAGGGGTTTAGGGGGAGGGAAGAGTAACCAACAAAGAAAGGTCTCCACCCTGCCTGCTGACAGGAGCATGAGGTAACTCCAGCTCCAGGGAAGATGCTGGACCAGTGTGAATAACCAGGCAGGACAGAAAAGACCTGTCACCAGCCTTGATGACTTCTCCTCAGGTCCTCAGCACGGCTAAACATGGTGTCTGTGGAGATGTTAAAGAACTGAGACCTCCACATCCACATCTGTGATCAATCCTTTTCATGACCATCACTGCATATGGAAAACACTGGGCCATGGCCCTTGTGTTGGTCAAGTTTAAGGGATTCCTGTGAAATGCTGCTTCTGCTTTAATGGGAGGTGCCCATGGCATGCTAAAATAAGGAGGTATCTTCCCATTGTGGCTTGCAAGGCTTGTGCTGACCTTTTCTTGTGTGGAGTGTGAAGGAGAGAGCATCTCCCCAGGTCCACAGTCATCAGTGTCAAATGGAGCTGAAATTCCAGCAGAGGCTTTGCTGGCAGCGTGACATTCAGCCTTGTTTGGGGTCAGAACCATCTGAACTGGAGGTTCTGGCATGGCTTCTTCCTGAAATCATTAACCCTGCCATAAAATTATAGGCACAGCTGCAGGTGAAATCCAGCCTGGGCTTGGCACTGAGCTTTGGAAAGCCTTGTGGTGAGCTCAGGTTTCTCAGAACCAGGCGAACAGATGCTGCTTGAACAATTCACCTGCAGCTGTATTTACAGGAATTAGGAGAGGGCAAGATGCTTCCAGTTTCACTGGCAGCTTTGGGAACAGCACAGCTTTGACCAGCTGCTTTCCAGTTCTCCCCATTACCGAGCTGGAGCTGGCATGCACAGCCACATCTGGACAAAGGTCTTGAAAACAGCTCTTCAGGGAGGAAAACCATCTACACTGGTAGAGCCTGTGAGCTCTTCTCTGAGATGTTCACCTGGACAAGAAAACCTGAGCCAGACCCTCATCTCTGTTTCACTTTGAACAGCTAAAGCCACAGGGACAAACCCTCACAGGGTACAGACAGACAACACAGACCCCATCCCTGTGTGGAAAAGCTCCAGCAGAACAAACTGGGGACGTGTTGAGGCCACAGTTGCTCAATGAGGAAGCAAATAAATTGCCAACAAAAAGCAAAACTGTCATGCTAACACAACACGAAGGCTCTCTGGTGCATCTGGTGATGCCAGGCCAAGTCTCAGAGCAGAGTTCTGACATTACAGCTTCCCTGGTAAATAGTCTGGGCAAGGAAGGTGAGGATGTGGGGCCGGGGTCAAACTAGGTCATGGCAGCAGTGCCAAGAGATACAAGAGACTGCAAACACCAGAGAGATGGGCAAACCCTGAAGGCCTCATGACAGCCTGGTATTGCAGTGGGGAGAACACTGGCAAAACGTTTATGGAGATAAAAATGTAGCTCAGCGCCACTCCATAAGGAGAGTGAGAGATGCTCCCATGAGGAATGGTTATGGCACAGCTGCAGGGTGTCCGAGATCACCAAGGGCTGTAAAGAGGGTGGATGGAATTTCCAAAGAGTGGTTTCCAAGGTTTGGGAGTCACACTCTCCCCTGAGCCTCGGGCTGTGCTGCAGGCAGAAACGCACATGGCACCCCAGGGCTGGATGCAGGTGAGAGAGTCCTATGGGAATTAAATCAGACATATGGCAAGTCCCACACATGTGGGTTCAAATGGCATCTTTGAAATGAAGACCAGGTCTCCATCCTTGGCACTGCCTGCTCCTCCAAACCCTCAGAAAGGGCCATCTGGGATGCTCTTTTTCAGAGGCACCCGGAAGGAAAGGAGGTTGTGACACACAGCCAACACAATCCATATTTTTATCTCCCCATTTACACATTTGAAGGAACCACAGGTACAAACATGTTTTTTTACCCTGTAGCCACAAGCAGTAGAAATGGAGTCTGTGCATGCTGTATCAGAGGGGTGGGGTGATGACCAGCTGCAGCATGAAAGACACTTGGTATATCAGTGTTACCTACAGAAGCACCGCAGCACCCTGCGAGGTGGCTCACTGGGAGGACAGCCTCTCCCCAGAGTGATGCTTTTGGCAACGTTACCTTGTCAGGTACTACAGCAATCTGGGAGTGCAGATACAGCTGGAGCATACTGCTGTCTACTCATCTCAGGCTGCATGCAGTAGCAGGCAAAATTGAGAGTACAGTCAGTGAGATAGTCCAGAAAGCACATTCATAAGTTAAAAAGGACCCCGCTGCTACCTAAATTCGAAGCGTGATTAATAGTGTATCAAAAGGTGTGTGATCCCTCTCCCTCTAGACACTAAGGTAAGGCAAGCAGTATTGTGTCACTGGGGCATCAAACACTAAGATAATACTAAAGAAGATTCCTATGCAGTATTATTATCCTTATTATTAAAAACCCACCCTATCATTATTGTTTAAAAAAACAGTGAACCCACACCCCTGCTCTGAGCAGGTTTTGCTCTGTGAGGCAGAAAAGTCGGGGTGTTTGTGTGCTAAAAGCAAGGGTTTGCTTTTACACCTCTGAGCAGCAGTGACCCCGCGGGGCTCGGAGGGGCTGCTGCCCTCAGCCCTCCCCACAGCCCTCCCCAGCACAGCCTCAATGCTACCTGGAGCTGAAGGAGCTTTTGTATCTGATTTCCTTGTTTCTGGCTCAGGAAAAGGAAGCTGATGAGAACAGAAGAGGCTGACCAGTGATAGAGAGAGGATGGAGAGGATGTGGATGTGCAGCTGTGGGTTGGGAAGAAAGGGTTGGAGGCTCAGGGCTTTCTCAGCCTGAGCGTTCACATGATGGAGAAACAGAAATCCTTATCGTGCTCCTGGGCTTTTTAACATTCCCAGTAAAATACTCACTGCTAAGGGTCTTTGTGTGGTACGACTTTGGGTAAATTCCTTAGGAATTTCAGTTTCTCTTTTAATACTTACATTTTAGTCCTAGCAATAATGTTGCTGAGGACATGGTGGTCTGAGGATATCAGGAAAATGAGGTTTCCAGTAGCTCCCTCTTGGGAAAAGTATGAGTGAAGGTGTTTTTCTTTTCTCTTGGGTAATTGTCTGGAAGGGGAGCATTTGTATCTGAGGTGATGGGTCTGGCTTCTCAGGTAGATTATACAAACTTGTCCTAAAAATTCACATAATTTAAAATCTTAAAAATCAATTAAAAATGTAAAAATATACCTATTTATCCATAAATAGCAATGACCCTGCAAAATTTATTTGGACCTATTAAGCAGCGTTTGAAACAAAATGCATTTTTAGAAAATCTGATCTATTACATAGTCTGTCTAAAGAAATAGAATGGCTTTCTGAGCTGGATGAGAGGTTTGGTTTTGGTGAGCTCCTTGACATTTTTTGCTTTAAAAATTGTTACTAAGAAAATGGGTCAACAAGGAAATTCACATACAAAATCTGCCCTTGAGTAACATTAAAGTCCCTCCCCAAATATTGGGAAATTTGACTTATGGCTGTTCCTCTGTCTCGGGGTCACATTATGAAAGGCCACCTTGCAACATCTCCAGCCACGTCTCCTGCTCAGAGGAAAAAAAACCTCAGACCACCTGAACTCACACTTGGACCTGAAGCACCCAAAACCTCTCTGCGGCTTCATGTCCCACCCCCAGGCATTGCTCCATCCCATGGGTGGGCCAATTGCAGGATTTCTTCCCAGATCTAGACCCAGATTCTGGAAAAAAAATCCCAAAAGTTTCTTGGAGACCAGACCTCAGGCTCTGGTCCAAGGTCACGGCTTCACACCCAGCCAGACACCCCTGGAACCAGGCTCTGGGCACAGAACCGAGTGTGGGCACGGGCAGCCCCAGAGCAGTTTGGGGTGGTCTGCTGGAAATTTGGCTTTCACGTCTTCTTCAGCTCTCTTTGGAACTCCTCTGTCCACACTTGGCATTGCCTAAAACTTGTTTCTGTTCTCCAAAAAACATGGAACAAGATCTGGGAGGAAGAGGGGAGCAAAGAGTAGCCCAAGAGAGGCTCAGCAGAAGGACAAAGTTTGCCTGCCCACCCTTTTAAAGATCTTTGTCATAGGGACTGCCTTATCAGCAACCCAAAACTGATTTATTTTCTGTTAGTTTGGTGGTTAAGACTCCTTGTGGGAGATTGCCACCAGGAAGGTGTGGTACAGACAAGGGGGAGCTGAGTGGTTGGAAGGGAAGACTTCTCAGGGAGTATTGGGCTATGATTTAGGAGAATGAAATTATTTATGTCAATAAGCAAAAAAGCAGGCCCTGTCATTGTTTATGCAGGCTTAAATATTTTAATGGAAAGGATGAGCATTATTTGTAGCTAATTCTAGAGTAAGCTAACATGGCGTTTTGCCTGGATGAATGAGAAGTGATGATTTATGGTATGGTTGTGCATGGAGGTGCGTATCAGAATTTCTTTGATATGATGCCACAGAAAAATATATCTTATACCTCCAAAAAATTTCTATGTGAAATAAATAACAGCCAGATACAATCTGTGCTGCATGTATATAAAACCAGTTTTTGGCAATCTCTGATTATGGGACAAATCCAACAACTTTTCAAGATAGAAGTCAAAAGATCGTTATAGATTCCAGCACAGGAGGTTGAAGAGGAAAAACTCAATTTTTCCTATGCAATCCCTGAAGATGAGCTTTAAGGTCCCTTTCCACCCAAACCATTCTGTGTTTCTGTGAGTCGATGATCCTGTGATTCTGTGATTAAAGGCCAGTCATGTACCTGTGCTGCATGACATCATCCTTATCTTCATCCTCATCTGGCATTGCTGCCTCTGTATCATACCCTCTGTGCCAAATTTCCAGCAGGCCTTGAAAAGTAATTGCAAACAAATAAGAGAATAAATCTCTGTTATCTCTGACTTGGACAAAATTTGCAGCCAGCAGCTGGCTGGAGCAATGTTGATTTTTGCCTCACCAAATGCAATTTCCATACTTATAGTCAGTAGAAAGCCCAGGCCACCACGTTTGATTTAGGACCTGCTGACATTTCTTGTCCTAGCAGAAAGGATCTCATTTTGGAACACACCAGAGGCAAATCTGCACAATTTACAGCCATTTGGCATTTAAAGTTGTCTCTGTATGGAAGTCAAGGGCATCGCTGTGTTAACTCTGCACAAAGAAATCTGGAGCCAGGAGTTTTGGAGCACAAACAGAGAGGGAAAAACTGCAGAAGTTAACAAAAAATATGGCTCAAGAAGGGAAAGAAAAGAACTAGCATGGCTGGAAGCCCAGTTTCTCCCTAAGAACAAGGTTTTCCCCTCCTTAATACTGAAAAATGGCAGGAAAGGTTGTGAAGATCCTTCCCCCTTCCTCATTCCATGATAAGACCTGTGTGCTGGTCCTGAGCACTAGCAAAAGACCGGTTTTATTTCCTGTCTGCAAGTTGTCAGACTGCACCCACATCTTTCCTAAGGCCAAAATTACCCTGGTTCTCCCCTGGCTGCTGTGTCTGATCAAGCAAACAGGAGGAGAGAAAAAGGCTGTGAGTCTCCCTTCACCCCAAGCAAGTCAATGTTCAACCTCTCAAAGGCCACACAGAAATGAATTTGTCACCTAAATATCCTTAACAGGCTCTTGATATGACACAGGGAAAATGTGGAAAGACAAGGTTTGAAATCACAGCAGAAAAGACACGTGGGATTTGGGCTGTGGATGCACAGCAAGGTTCAGAGGCACAATGCCAGCTGTGGTGGCCCAGCCCTGGAAACAGATCCCAAACCAAACTTCTCCTGATCCACCCCATCGCAAAAAATAACCCCACCAGCTTATCCATGTAAGGGATCACTTTGTGGCTTTGTTTTGGTCCCAAAAAGACTTTGAGCATCACTTTTCCCCTCACTTTCCCCCAGCTGAAGGAGCTGCTGAGGTTCCTGGTAATGACACAATGACCTTTCCAAGAGGAAGTGCTTCCACAACAACAAAACGGGGCAGACTGGTATTGGCACAACTTGCGGGCAAGCACAGGTAAGAGGCTTCTGAAAGACCATGAAGAAACAAAGCAGTGCCTCTTAGCTCAGCTTGAGGGATCCAAACAAACCAAAGGATGTCCCGAGAATGTGGGGGTGAGATTCTTGGCAGGGCAGAAGAAGAAAGGAAAGATTTTCATGGGCATATTGTGTGCAAAAGTGTTCAGGCACAATGCAAACTGTAAGAAAAGTGCCCACTCTGACCAACAGGGCTTCCAGAGGATGGAGCTCAGCACTTAACTCGCAGCAAGGCGGGGACCACAGCATCCTGCACGTCCACCCTCTCCCTCTGCCTGGTGGCTGTGCCTCCCCAACAGCGCTGTTGGCCACGAGAATGGCTTGGGATCATGGCAGCCCTCCAGAGGGGTTGCCTTTGGTTTGTCTTTGCTTTCAAAGCAGCCCCAGGTCCCTTGTCAGAAGGAGGAGAGATAATTAAATATAATACATGGTTTAAATTAAAGAATTCCATCCCCATAGTGTCTTGTCCTTCTTCTCTGTCTCATTTCTTTGGCCTCTGGATTTTCCCTCTTCTTGCACTCAAGCTCATATTTCTGAGTTTTTCCTAAGATGGGATCATTTCCAAACTGCTCTGGTTCAGAGCAGTACCCCAGCCTGTCCGACTTGAGGCCGTGTCTTCTGCTCATGCAAGTATCCCAGGCACCATCCCTCTCCTCCAGGGCCCTACACAACATTTCCATGTATTATATTGGAATTATGTCACCTTCCTGACAGCTAATGAGGAACCACAGAGTAACAACCCCTCTTTATTACGCGTGCCCTGAAATCTAACCCAGAAACAAACACGTGTTCAGTCTGTGACTCCAAAACACCTAAAGGTGTGATCAACTCGTGCCATGATGTAGCAATTCCCACCTAACACTTGACAGCCACCAGTTGATGTGATCTACAAAAGCCCTGGCTGGGTGATTTATTCCTGCCCTGCGCTTCTGAAGATTCCCAAGAAATGCAAATTGCCTACCCTGCGCCATGAAATAGTTTCACCTAATGATCTCAGAAAGAGAGTATGAAAGAAATCTGAACTTCACGGCTCCAGTTCGCTCATCACCGTGACCTCTTCCACAAATGCAGGCTTGGACTTGCTAGATCCCCCCCAGAGTAAGCTGCAAAGAAAGTATCTGCCAGCTAAGGGTGTCCTAGAAAGAGGAAAACCTTAGTGGTCAATCTCCTTGAGAAGTTCGACACGTGGACAGCTGGAGAGGGCAGCTGCCAGTGCTCGGACGTGGCTCGGCGGCTGCAGGGAGGTTTCACTGCCGGGGGGTTGACCAGCCCATGTCACTGAAGGGTCCCTCGCCCGTGGCCGACCTCGGGGGGGGACCGCAGGGCGTGCAGAGGTCAGAGTCGGTGTCTGACTCCCCTTCTGCAATGTAGGGTCTGATTTTGGCCACGGCTGCATAGCAACCGTTGTTAAGGATGTCCAAATTCTCTTTGGACTGGGAGATGCTAAAGCCGCTGAAAGAGCGCTCCAGTTCCTCGTGGTCCACTGAGGGGATGGAGATGGACGTGTCGCTGTCTCTCATGGCACTCTCGTGGTGTTTGGTTGTAATGTCTTCGTTCCTCAGGTACTCCGCGCTCGCCCGGTGCCCGCCGCTGTAGGCGGACAGGGAGCGCTCGTGGGAGGGAGGAGGTGGGATCCGGACCAGCGAGCCGGGGTCTCCGACGGGCGAGGAGCCGTGGCTCTGCCGCTGGCAGGACGTGGAGGGCGGGCACGCGTTGCTTGGGGCTGGCGGGGCGGAGAAGTTCTTCTGACCCATGGAGCTGGTGGACCTGATGATCTTGATGATGCAGCCGTTCTTGTCAATGTGCTCCCTGCTGTCTTCGGGGCTGTGGTAGGGAGGGGCTGGGTCTGGTTCTTTGGACCCAAAGTAAGCCTCTGTCTCCGTTGGTGGGATGCCCATCCGCTGCATGTAAATGTTCACCAGGAAATCCAGCTTCTTCTCCATTGACTGAACCTGCAAAAATATCACAGTTCCAGCACGACATGCAGGCTGAAGCACATTAACATCCTGAGCATGAGCAGCTTCCATCGAGGCATGAGTGTGGGGCTGGGCTTCATAGATCACCCCCCCTACACTGACCCACAGCATCTCCAGCTTTTAGTGAATATGTAATTGTCCTGTTCTGAAGGGCTTAGTTCTCCACCTTTTTACAGGGTTTCCCTTGTTACAGGATTTTCCTTATGCTCCTCTAATCTTTTTGACAGGCACCCAGTTCCAGAAAAGTTGGAGCACACTTGCTCCTTCCAGCTGCTTCCTGCACTTGGCACTTGGCTGGGCTCAGAAGGCCATGGGGGTTTCTGAGCCTTATGATCTAGGAAGATTTTAAATCTTCAGCAAAGCCAGCAGCTCCAGCAGCCAGGCTCAGAGACTCATTTGAAGCGTGTCCAGTGTGGTGGCAAAGAACCAATGTGCTGTTTCAAAAATAATGCAGACTTTTGACAAACTCACTAAACTAGGCTCAAAGTGCCTGGCTTGAAAGTAGCACTTAGGCTTCCAAGACATATAGTGCCCTTTCATAGCATCCACATTGCTTCTTTTTCGAAATATTCTTGGCTCTCTCTTTTTTTTAACTAAAAGGTAATGTCCCACTGGGGGAAAAAGGCACGAAAAAAACAACAACAATGCATGCAACACTCTCTGACAAGAACCCCTTCCTGACCCAAGATACCTGTTTTTCAACTTTTCCAAGCCTGCCCATCATGCTGGGGTCTTCAGGCAGCTCCCCCTCTGCTGGCCCTTTGGTCCGATCCTTGTCAGTCATGGAGGATCCTCTCCCAACGATCTGGTCAACTCTACCGGGATCAGAAAATCCCCCCGCCCCCGGAAAAGGACCTGGAGTCAGTTGGAGGCAGCAGGTGAGGAGGGCACCGCTTGTCGTGCCTCCATGGGACAAAGCAACAGCCTCTCTCCCAACCAACACTCCAAATTACTCACAGACACGCAGTGGCACTGAAGTGTTAATTCAGATGCAAAATTCAGAGCAGTATTAGCAGAGTTTGAAAGTATCCATTTCTGTTTATACAGATAAAACCTGGCACATTATGCACAGTAAATTTACCCACTGCAAAGAATTTCTTTAACTGGCTTTCTTCCAAATCGATTAACTTCTTATTTGCACTGAGAAATTATTATTTTGGGGGAAGATCAAGTTTTCTGTCTAGCATATATCAATGGGATCTTTTTCAGTCTTTGCAGCAGTTTCCTCTCCTCGATGCAAATGTCCATGTGTAATTCTCATGTCCATGAAAATGAGCTGCTTGTCCTAAGATCCAGACAAACAGGTGCAGTGATAACTGTTTTAGTGGAATTACATCAAGCTGAATCTGGCCAGAACTCACCAAACACTACCAAACTGTTTTCATATCAATGCAGTTCACAGTTGTACTGTTAGATGCTTTCTATTAGCAGGACTCCCAGCTGGGAACAGCAGAGGAGGCTCCTGCCAAATCAGCCAGGAGGGTTACAAAGCACACAATTTGGTACTGACTTCTTTGCACATGCCACATTTGCACTTCCTCATTCCCAGTATGGAAACGCCTGGGTTTATTAACAGCTCCATATGCAGAGGAAGAAGGAGGGCAGAACCAGTTTGGAAGCTGGGACTCTATTTTATTAGAGGCATCAAATATAAATTTCTGGAGAGTAAACACTGGAGTTTCTTGATCCCTCCAAAGTCAGGGGAGTTACTCATTTTTGGAGTAACTTCTTAATGGCAGCCAGGTTTATAGAATAATTCTGTGCTGGGCAAACTTTACTCTTGCATAATGCACCAAACACAAGGGTGGCAGGGGGAAAGAAGGGTTAATTAATCTGACTGAAACCAAGTTGAGGTATCTTGAGCAAAAACTCAAAATGCTTCTTACGCAGTTCTGCCGTGTGGGCCATGGGTCCATGCACCAGGAGGAGGAAAAGGAAGGAGCTGAACACAGACAGACAGGGGAAAATGAACAAACAAAAACCAAGGAAAGGAATGAGACGTGAGGCTATTTCCAACACAAGAGCCATCTGTTTTCTTCACATTGGACAGGGACTTTGTAAGGGTGTTGGCTGCTGACACTGAGGGACAGGTACCAGTGGGAATGGACCAGAGTGGCTCCCTTAGCTTATATTAGAGCAACAGCATTTTTCAGCACAAGATCTGGCTCAAAGAGATGACGTGGACGAGCACATCACACCAAAGACAGAAAATATAAGCCAACAATTGTTTCAGAGTTTAGCCTTGATCCCAGAAGCTACTTTATTTGGGCAGGGATGTGACGGAATTCTGTTCTGCTTAAAAAGCCATGTTTGATCCTTTGCTTAGCAATATAAGCACAGGAGTACAAGGAGCACCAAGTGCTGGAATTACAAGTGTGAGGAATACGCATGCCTTATTTCTCTCTTGTAATGGGAGAAGGAAATCACTGACATGTACAGGAACTCCCCACAAGGGATGCAATTACTGACAGGACATACAGCACAAGAAATCCTACGACAATGTCGTTACCATGTAAGCAAAGAGCTGTTAAATTGGATACCTCGGGCTACCTTGGTGGGGAATCACAAGTCAAGGCGTGGTACAGCCACTGTATGAACTCCTCTCCTGTATGCACAAGCAAGTAGACTGGTAAAACAATGAACATGAGTTTAAAGAGGCCCAATGTCTAAATGTTATTGAATATTGCAGAAGGCCAAGAACAATCAGGGTGCTCTGTCCTCCTGTCCCATCCAGCACAGCACTGACACTGAAATGCGTCCACTAATGGAAATGAGATGTCCCTCACCAGCTGTGGAGTAGAGCAGGGAGGCAGGACAGACTGTGACACAGAGAGGAGAACTGAACCTTGCATCATAATAACAGAGAGTCTTGTGTATCCTAATTCTAATCTTGCAGAAATCAAGGCAGGACTTCTGCTGTCTCTTACATCTTAAGAGAAGAGCTATCCAGTGAGTGGGCTGGCCATTTCAGTGGCCAGCTGGTACTTCACAGATGGAGTGATCACTAAGAAGAGCACTAAGTTGTCGCTCACCTTCAAGGAACACAACTTGCCTTTAGACCTGCTGGGATTTAGGAGCAGGGCTGAAGCCCTTCCCAGAGCTCACCCATAATGCATTCAGAAGCCCTTTCCCATTACAGAATTGACACCAGAGCCCAGAATTCCTGCTGGGTTCATTCCCTTGTGTCTATACCTGAGCATAGTCCCAGCTCCCGGAGTGATTGTCTTCCACAGCTCTGAGGAAGCAGAGCCAGATCTCTCCTTGGAGGGGAGGCAGGGCAGCACCAAGGATGGTGCAGGGGGCAGCTCTGGGCCTCTGACTTCAGTGCAGAGGTCCAGAAGAAGGTGAACCAAGTCCTTCTCTCTTTATGGGAGAAACCAGGCTCGGGGTCTCCCACCCCTTTGCTTCCCATGGCACAAGCTAGACCACAGGAGAGTGCTCCTACCCTCAGCAAAGCACAGAGATTTCATTTGTGCCTTATCTGATATAAGAGAAAAGAGGAAATTCCTTGTGAGCTCCCAACCCACCTGCACCTAGCTGAGGACCACCAAGAGCAGGAGATCCTTTGAGCCATTACAAGATGTTGAGATTTTGTCCAAACTGGGCAACAAAGCTCAAAAGATGAAGAAGAAGGAACACATTCCACTTTAGCAAGAAGAAGGGGATAATTTATGTTCTTACAGCTTGACAAAGAACCAAGAACCTTCTGAGGTGCCCATCCCACTTCTACACTACAGCCCATGGCGAGTCTTGTGTCTTCTCAATAACTATTTTGGCTGTGCCAAATACACACGTGCAGAGGGAAGAATTCAGCTGAAATCAGCCCCATGTTTTTCTTTTCCTGGCAGAAGAGGATTCAGAGATTTCTAAAGATGCATGACAAACTGTGCCGTCTGCTGTCCTTGGTAGGCTCTGCTGGGCGTCAGTTTGGGAGGGAGAGAGAAGAGGGGATTGCTGTTTAAAGTGGACTTTACTGCCTTTCCTTCTTTCTAATGATAGAAAAAAAATGTAAATTCTTGCATCAGCCACAGTGCAGGTTTTCTCATGCTTCATTATGCTTCATGCTAACAGTGCATGCAAAGAGGTGTAATATGTCACCCTCGGGCCAGAAGCAGACATCAAAAGGTCAAACGGCTCAAATGAGATAAAAATGAAGTGTTTGGGAATAGATAGTCAAATCTTTTCTTTTTTTTTTTTTCTTTATCTCTTATAAATCTTTGTAAACAATCCAGGCATTGAAGCCAAACCCCCTTCATCCATGTCACAGGACTGGCTACTTACCCCTTCATTTGGCAATAAAACTTGCTCTGGACAAATTTGGATCAGTAACTTTTGTCTAAAAATTACAGCTGAGATTGCACCTATTCTAGGCTGAATCAGCTGATCAAGGGAATTTTATCCAGATTGTCTGTGTGCAGAGCATGGAGCAAACACCCTCAGCCAAACCACAGCTGTGGGCATCTACCAGGATCCCCCTGCCTTTGCTGGGACCTGCTTGCAGGAAAATTTGGGCTCAACTGAGCAATCCAGCTAAGGACAGCTCATGGAACATCACTCATGATGTTTCTCTGGGCAGAATGTGGCTAAAACTGGAGTGTGCAGACTGAAAAGGAGAGGCTGGAGCCATCCATGGGGACCTCACAGGACACATCCCCATGGCACAGACCCACACGGTGTTGGGGTGGCAAAGATCATGGCAGCAGCAGAGCCTGACCCAGAGTTTTCGGATCTGGGCTTGGGGCTGCTCAGAACTCTGGTTCCCACCCATCAGCCCCTTGAGCACCTCACAAGTCCTGCTGGTGTCTGTGGGAGGATAAAACTGCCAAAAATCAAGCGCAGCATAAGCATTTTCATGGGTGGGAACAGATTTCAGCAGCCTTCTGTACCCTCCTGCATTCTGCAGCCACAGCTGAATGAGGGGGAAATGAAAAAATTCAATGGAAAAGGGAGAAATTATAAAAAAAAAAGTCTAAACATCCCAGGAGACTTGTGGGCATGTGAAAATATTTTTTAATCAGTATTAGAAACTGTAAAAATAGGGGAGGAAAAGGCAATAACACGAAGCTGATACAGCAACAGTCTTGGACTGAGTAAATTAAATATCCCAGTTTGAGGCCTCCTCCCCTTGGATCCATCAATCACCTTTGCTGTGTGTGAGACATAATTTTTCACATGAAAATCTTACCTTTAGTGAAGGTTTGTTGCACATACCGTCTTAAAGGTTAAATACAACAAAAGCTCCTTGAATATGTATTTTTATTTTTAAATCTAAATGTTTCTGCAGATAACAAGGTTATTTCATTTTCAAAGACTTGTTTTGGCAGGGAGGAAAAATGAGAAAAATGCTTTTCTGAAAGCATTTTTTTTTTCAGGCATGAAGCTTGGGGCTTCTGGAAAATTCTATTTTTTTAATGTTTGAACTAGCTGAGTGGGAAAAGGTAAGCTTTCAATACTCCTTTTGCTTACATTTCTCTAGTGAAGATTACTCAGAGCAGCTTAAATAAAAATCAAGAGATTTGTCACATATTAGCTCTTAGGGAGGCAAATATATTTAGAAAAAAAAAATATTTGAGGCTAAGCTTGCTGCACTTAAAAATCACCTACTATTTCTGCATGGAAAATGACTTTCTGGCAAATATTTGTACCTGCCTTGAGCTCCAGTGGTCTCAATGCAACGATAAAAAATACAACCCAGCTCACGTCCTTGCTGCCCAGACCTTAGAATGCCCTAAAATGGGAATTTTTGTGAGAATATATTCCTCATGGCATGAGCTTCAGATATGGCTTTGCTTAAGGAGAGAACTTAATGAGAAATATCTCGCTGTGTGACTGAGGGCTGGGTTTGACTCCTGCTCCTTTTGCTTGGAAAATCAGGATTGATTTATTATTTTTTAGAATATGAATCCCGTGGTGGTAATATTTTAACACATTTTTTTCCTCTATGGTCAGTAGAGTGGCACCAGCAAGAAATAGATACCATTGTGTTCATCAGCTACAAAACACTTCATTCTTACTTTGCCCACTGAAATAAACTCATTTCATTGTCCAAAGAGCTGCAGAGGTTCCTTTGTGTGTGGATGGAGTCATCCTTTAGGGAGTGGATTGTTCACTTTATATTGGCTTTGTGGGTAAATATTCCACCTTTTACATTTGAAGACAGCCTGATAAAATATGAGATTTTTTAAAAAGATATAATTTAGCTTCCTAACACCTCGAAGAAGACCGAAAATAGGAAATAGGCTCGCTGAAGGAACTGATGGTTATTGATGACGGAATGAACGTCCCTTTTTTTGTACCCCTCTGGCTTGAAGGCAAATCAGAGCACACCCAGAGCAGCAAACCCTCGTGAGTCATGATTTAGCAGGCTGCACTGCTAAGTGAGAAATGCCGTCATATAACTGGCATGAAAGGGGTTTGACATTAAGCAAATGAAAAAAATTCCAGAGAAAGCGGCATTTTGGTGAATCCTAACCTAGGCGAGTACTGGGGAGACTCTTTGGAAGAATACATGGGTCCTTTGGTTGGATACTTCTTATGCCGGGGAGTTGAAGGGGGTGGGGGACCCACAATCATATCTATCCTGGCAAAGTAAATAAGAAAAAAGACACCAGCAAAATGCATAATGAAGCAACACGTAGAGAAAAGTTGGTCAGAGAAAAGTCGCAGAAAGAAACAACTGAAAAACAGAATGACAGGGACAGAAAGAGAGAGAATTTGAAAATACATTCTGCTGGAAACAGAAGGCTCTCTCCTACCACCTGGTTGTTGGTGAAAAACCAGAGTCTTACCCACCTCAGGGTAAGATTTGGAGATTTAGGCACCACTGCAAAATCATTAGGAGTTCCCCCCGCCCCAGATATAACAGGCAACATGCTTTACCCTCTGGAATATATTTGCATATGTGAGGTAATATCCCATTGAGGTGGCTGGATATGAAACAACATATATTCATTCTCCTTTCAGTTCCAGTGCTAGAGAACACATCCTCAGCTAGTTCAGAGAAGCATGAGCTGCTGGGAGTCGGCGAGGAATGCTGCAGGATTGGATAACTCAATGAATGGAAGACATCCATGGTTGGCAAGGTGTCAGGATGGAACACGAGATAATGTGAACACAACACTGAAAAGAGCACATCGCAGACACAGTGACAGAGGCTCTACTGATTAAAGAGGAAAGTGCATGTAAACACCCCAGAAATACGCTTGGATGCAGCTTTAATCCACCAAAGCCCTGGCTAGGGGAGGTCAGAGCCTGCCCTGTCGAGCTGAGCTGGCAGGGAGAGCACAGGGCTTTGACTGATGAAGGAAAGGGAGATCAAAATATCCGTTCTCCCAGGTGCCCCGTGACCTCCTCCCTGGGATCCACCTCATGGGTGCAGGGTCCAACACTGGCCATGGCCTTGTCTGTAGGGGGCCCTTCCAGTTGTACTGGGCAGGTGACCAGCCATGGGACCTGCTGGTGCCCAAAGTGTGGTCCCAAGGGGGGTCAGCTGCCCTCACTATCACTGATCTCCTGCTCAGTGGGGACAGTGAAACCACTGAAGCTGCCTGGTAGTCTTGGATCCCAAATCCAGGTGCTTCATGCTTTTGAAGCAGCTCCTGCTCCTCCTGGATTCTGTGTGAGAGGACGGGTGGTGGCCTTGTCCAGCCCCAGAACCTCATCCTCACAGTCCCACAGCTGCAGCTCAGGGAAGAATCCACTTTGGTCTTTGAAAGCTGCAATTCTTTACCCCAACCTCCCCAAAAAAGCAGCCAACCAAACTGCTTTGGCTTTTCAGCCCATCCCCCTGAAGGACTGGGAGACTTGGATGGGTGGTGAGGCAATCTGCCACAGCCCGCAGGGTTCTGGAGACTCAGCCATCCCACCTGGAGCCAGCGGAGATGACAACACTGATGGCCCAGTACCCACTGCGGAGGAGGCCTGGAGGCCTCTTGTTTCAGGTTACTAAAGTTAGGAAATCTCAGTCCCCTCCTCCTCCTCTTCCTCCTCTATATTCAGCTACACATCTTGGATCTATGATCACTGAATTTGTACTGAACAGGAGTGAGAGGCTCACATAGAGGAAGTTCTCCAGGATATTTTGGTCTCCATTGCAAGGGAGAATGTTCCTTCTGGGAAAAGCACATAGTGCAGCAGGGCTGAGAAAGTTACCTCTGTGTCTTGAGCATCAAAAATAGCAGAGTTAAAATGGTTTCTGAGAGATTCATGGCAGAACAGAGATTCCTCTTTTTCCCAAGATGATTTTCCTGCTTCAGTCCTGGGGTTCAGTTCAGCTGTTTGCATACACAAACCCTTTTTTTCCTTCACATTTGCTGGCTCTACCAAGGACTTGGATGGGTTTGAAATTAAAGGGAAACTTCCTCAATGGCTTCTAGGGGAAGCTGGGCTGCCACAGCCATCAAGGGAAGCAATTTCATTCTCCAAGTGTAAAAGCAAATGGTGTATTTTTTTGACTGGAGATTGCCCATGGCCAAGCCCTGCCACTGTTCTGGGTGTCCTTCAAGCTCAGCAGAACTGGAGCTACTTCTGCTGAGCCAAGACAGCCAGGGATGTTGGAGGCTTGGGTTCTGCTTTTCCCATCAGGACTGAGGGAGGAGTGGTCAGGCTAAAAGATTAAACCCTGATCCTCTGTTCAAGGAATCAAATTTATCTGTTGGGGTTGTTTTTTCATCCAGGAGAAACATGAAAAAAATGGAACCTTCTCGGTTCCATTTGTCCCTTTTCCACATTCCTTCTCCTATGAAAATGAACACACCTCTCCATAAAATCTGAGCACAGAAGCTGAAATGCAGCTCAGCTAAACCCCACCTACGTCGGTGGGCTTGGATGAGAAATTCCCATGGATTTCATTGGGAAATCTGCATGGATTTTCAGCAGACTGTGCCATTTGAGGAGGGATTCCTCCTGAAGTGGCTTAGCATCCCAGCAGTGGGAGGGAGCTGCTGCCTCCTCACTGCTCTCTGTGTCTGAGGCAGTAGGGCCACAGCCAGGACACCAAATTTCATCCTCTATCGCTCCCAGAAAAGTACCAGATAACCCACATGGGCCTTATCACAGGGGCACCAAACCTTTGCACCTCTCCAGGAGGACCATGGAGATACCCACCCATCCTTCCTATGGGATATACCATAATGCACAATCTCCCAAAATACAGCAGGAGGATGAGCCATGATTGTTGTATGTCCTGTGATGGGCAGTAAGGGAGTTTTAGTGGCAGCCCCTGTCCTGCTTATCCCCGTGGGTTCCAGCCATAAGCACTGATGTTTTCCTTCAGGACTTGTCTTAGAAGGGAAAAGAATAAGCTGTAGCTGCAAAGGAAAAGTGTCTCTCTCCTGGCAATACCTCTGCAATGAACAAAAAGCAGTGGAAAATGAAGCAAAGAGAGGGGTCGCTTGCCTGGCCTGAAGGTTTTTAATCCGGGAGAGCATGTCCAGGTGCCCAGCTGAGTACTGCTCGATGACATCCATCACGTCGTAGGGCCGAAGGCTCTCCTTAAACTTGCGTTTGGAGACGAGAAACCTCATAATGCTGCAGGAGACAGAGAGTAAAATCATAACACAGTCCCTGGGTGCAGCCTGACCTGCTTAATGGCGGATAAAAAACACTGCAGGGAGCTGCTTTGGAAGGAAAATGGAATAAATCCCAGCCATGTGGGGTTTGGGAGAGGATGCAGCAATAGGAGGTGGGAAGAGGATTGCGGGGGCTGGTGGCTGAAGCCCTGTCTGCGACGAGGGGTCCCTGATGCCCCTTGGACTGTCATCTGTGCATGTGCTCTCTGCACCACTTTTATAAATGTCAGCATTAGATCTCAGAGCTGGTGAGAATGGTCATTTGGATGCATCCCCGCAGGGGATTTTCCTGTTTCTCCATTTATTCCTTCCCTAAGCAAAAATTGCCCTTCCTGGCAAAACTGTCTGTAAAGCAGGGCAGGCCACCCAGGGGAAAAACAGCCTGCAGCACACACATGGCAGCATTTGCCAGCACTTCTCGGGCTTTACGCTTCTCATTTTTCTCTATAATTTATTTCTCTGTACCGCTTCCCCCCTCTCCCTCTCTTACCACACTGCCCTGATGCTGACTTTCAGCCCTGGTGTCAAATCTTCCGTCACAAACTCGCAGTTGCAGCTTTTGTTCTCATCAGGAATGTCTTCTCCAGGGAGGCTTGCTTCTGGGTTCGGGACAGAGAAGGAGAAACACAACGCATTACTGTTTCCTGTGCCAGTGCCGCGCAAGGAAAGACGAGGCAGATCACAAACAGCAACCCCAGGGGAAGCAGCAGAGAAATCTTTGCTGAGCATCCAAATGAGAGCATTCCCCGGGATGTGCTAAGGTGACATTCAGCAGTGCCAACTGCAGCTCTCACCCATCTCTGTATCAGTGAATCCCAGTATCATTTGGGTGGGAAAAGACCTCTAAGATCATCGAGTCCAACCATTCCACCAGCACGGCCAAGCCCACCCACTAAACCATGTCCCCAGGTGCCACATCTAGATGTGTTTTAAATCCCTCCACGATGGTGACTCCACCACTGCCCTGTGCAGCCTGTTCCAGGGCTTGACCACCTTTTCAGTGAAGAAATTTTTCCTAATATCCAACCTAAACCTCCCCTGGCACAACCTGAGGTCATTTCCTCTTGTCCCAATGCGTGACTCTTCCTCCTTTCCCCATCCTTATATACAGAATTAGAAACATTATCATGGGTGTCACAAGGGGTTTTCTTACCTCTTGTAATCATTATTGACTAATTTGGGTTGGAAGGGACCTTTTAAAGGCCGCCTAGTCCAACCCCCTGCAATGGGCAGGGACATCTTCAACTTGATCGGGTTGCTCAGGCTACTCCAAGCTAAAAGACTGGGAGGGGAAGGAGTCCCAGCACCTCGGCTGGCAGCTCTGCCCTTCTTAGGTGGGGAGGGAGAGGATGTGGGGGCCAGCTGGGAATCTGGGGTGCAGCACGGCACCCCAAGCCCTCACCTTCCGAGTTCTGCCGCGACGCCGCTCCCTTGATGCGGAACGCTTGCCGGGCTCGGCTGCGGTCTCCGAAGCTCCAGCTCTTGGGCACTTTGCTTGGGCTGTCCTCGATGCTCTGGTCAGCGCTGGGGGACCTCCTGATGCCCTGAGCCTGTGGAGAGCCTTTCCCTTTGGTGCCAGCACCGCGGGGACTGGAGAAGACACGATCTTTCAAACTGACCTTCTGACTGTTCAGAGAAACACGTTGAAACAAAGACAAAAAGGAGACAGCAGGAGGAGTCATTCTGGAAACCACGCAGTCCTTCCCCACCAGCCATTAGAAACCAAGAGCACTTCCAAGCAGCAGTGACATGTAGCTTTGCTGTTGGCTTTTCTTTTTTTTCCAATACGTATTTTTTCATTTTTATTTTTGTTTTAAAGAAAGCATTGTAGAAATGTTTCCGTCATCATGAGTGAAATGGGAATGATTCGTAAGAGAGAGAAAATAATGAGGACTTAAACAGAAGCCCCTCATGGGATGCCAGGGCTGGCGGGACAGAATGACATTAACAATGAGGTTATGATTCCTTAAATCACTGATCGACTCCGATCACGAGTTAGGAAGCTTTTCTTTCACAACTGCCTTCCAAAACACTATGACTAATAAGAAAATACCAATAAAAAACCCCAAACCATTATCTTAAAACTTTTGTGTAAACACTTCACTTCTGGTGCTCAGATCTGTCCTTTCCCTTTCTTCAGCTCCTGTATTTCCTCCCTCTTAAAACATGATCTACCCCCTTTATATATTCCAAAGACTTCCTCTTTATCCAGTTACATATTGAAACACATAAATACAAACACTGAATTGTGCAACTCCTTTGTATCCTATAAAAATTCCATCTAAAAGCTATCTGCCATCTCCATGGACGACTGCTACGGGTGTCATAAACATGTAAAGCAAAATTTTAAAACTCCAGAATATGGCATTTTATTGCCTTTTTTCCTACTAGAATCCCTGCAATTACGGTTGGAAAAGAAGCTCTCTCCGGAAGCAGAGATGATCTCATGCACTGGGAAATAGTGACCACCCAGCTCTAATTAGTTTCCAAATTCTGAAATTTGCAATTAAAGCCTTTCACCCAAATGAAGATGTGGAATTTTTATGTGAAAATTTAAGAACAAAGGGATTTTTTGAATCTTTATGAAACCACAAACTTTATAAGGACAGCACTGGGGAAAGAAGACTGCAAATAGTTTTGGATCATTTCATATTTTCTTAATAGCAATCAATGATTAAACTCCACTCATTAGAGGTTGGACAATCAGTGCAAGGTACTTGCACAAATAGCCAATATTTTATATATAGGTATATCAAAACTGAGTGAAGACGGGGTTTAATTCCCAACACTCTGTACCATTGCAGCAGCCACTTATCATTCTGCTGCAAACTCTCTGCCTCAATTTGCGGGAAGAACATTTCAGAAATTTTAATTTCCACATCACCAACCAAAGACCTGCTTTTTTTGGTGTGCCTTTCAACAACACCAAGTTAAAAGTCAGAGCCACACAGCCCTTCTTTGCCTTCAAAACTGACACAAGGTTCTTCAATCAGAACTTGGCTGCTGGTTTTGAAGCAAAGCAAAACGCTGCTCCCTTTTCCCAGCCGCCGGCTGTTCCCTGCTGACAGGAGACACCAGCTCCGGCCAGCAAGGGAAGAAGATGTGACTCGAGGACACTCAGGGAGCAGATTTGTCGAGTAAGAAGGTGCTATTTTTACAAAGTCACTTTACATTGCGAGACAACAAACATTTACAGGGAGAGAAAGGTGCTTAGGCAGAATTTTGCAGAGTTGTGCGGGGAGGGCATCCCCTGGGCTGCAGAGCAGGGCTGGCTGAGGCCATGAGCTCAGCAGCAATTTCACATTGAATGATGGATTGGAGAGAAAATAAAATTTGCTCATGACCAAATTAAAAAAGGCGGAATTATTCCAATTAAAGATGAATTTTAATTCAGGTAAGTGCTGGGGATTGAATTTCCAATGTGGTGCCCATCTGCAGGGTCTGTCTGAAAGCCATGGGATCAACAGACCTTCAGCAGAGCTGAGATCCAGGTCAGAGGTACAAATCCACATGGGAATCTGGGAACAAGCACGTGCCTAAACACTTTTCTGGATGTAAGCCTTAATTACTAATGCTACCAAAAACCATCATACATAATGAGCCAAAGGTTTAAAAGAAATTCTCACTCTGAGTTTCTTGGATTAGAAACCAGATTGAAATTTCGTCAATTGATTCTAAATAGGCCAACTAGATCTTTTTTCTTTATTTTTGTTGATTTTACAGGATACTATTTCTTGAATGCACTGTGTTTTAGTAGTACTATTACTTTGATTTACCTTTTTCAAAAGTAGGTTTTATAAAAATGCCTTAGCAACACAGCAATATCCAGGATTCAAAGTGATCCCTTTGTGCCCTATCCTCTGCTGAGTTTCTCCCATCACCAGTCCCAGCATAAAACCAGTTGCCTTTCACTGAGTACAGCAGGGCCTTTTTCTTGGAGCCCCTGTTCCGTTCCCACAACAAATGAGCTACAAATGTTTGCAGGAATCACAAAAAGCAAAAAAGAAAGGGTTGAACTTGTTGAGGGATACGAGCAAAGAGTTTCAAGCCTGACAGCATGAGGTGCAACACATTAAAAAAATCTCATAGAAATCTGATGAACAATTAGGATCTGGGTGGGTTTTGTTCCCAAGTACTCATTAAGGAAAAAAACCCAACGCTTGACGTAACTTCTTTGTTTTAACGTAGACGACGTGAGACACTATGAACAATTAATTGAATTTTTCCTTCTGCCATGCAATACCCTCACTGGAAACGACACCTGGAATCACATGCAAGTACAATCCCTGCAAAGGAGGATGCTGTTGGGGTCTGCAGGAGCTGGTAGGAAAAAATCCCAAAGAAATACAGACATACATAGGGATTTATGTTGTCAGCTAATCCAAGATCATGTTCTCACTCAACCAGAAAGTCATGCAGAGGGACGCAGAGTGTGTCAAAGAGGTGGTGTTTGGATGTCGCTCCAGGATGGTAAATGAGCCTCAGCTGAGTGGGGAGTGTTGGTGACGTGAACGTGAGGACAGCAGGAACCCAGCCACACACACAGCAGGGATGGACAGACGGACGCTCACAGTGGTGACAGCGGCACGAGCACGGGGCAGGAGCTCTGCTCGTGTCAGGGGAAGGAAGGGAAAGGGAACTGCGTCTTTGCAACCAGAGGCACAGATTAGGGGAAGCCACCAGAGCCTAAGAAGGCATGATTTAATTCTAGGTCCTCATAACCATTCCAGGTGGCATTACGAAACCAGATTTGACAGCAAAAAATTACCTTTCCAGGCTGACTTTGAGGAAGGTTTATAAATATTCAGGTTTTGACTTGAATTTAACAAAGGATAGAAACTGATCTGATTTTTCTCTGTTGCTAGTCTGAAAACGAGAGTCCGTGCTGGAGAAACTGGATGATGTTCACTGATTTAGCAGGCTTTGCATTTTGGTAAAGTCCAACAGCCCAGCACTCAGCAGAGAACTGACCTTCAAAATGAGCTGCCATCAGCCTCCTTAGGATGCCAGGGGTTTCAGCTCCTCTTTGAAACCCTCTGGTTTGGGGTTCGTTCCAGTTCTCTATAGTATTAAATCAGCATTTTTAAAACAATGTGGACTCATTACATTAGCAGTAATTTTGGATCAATAAAAAGTATCAGTTGTAAGGTCTTGTCATTGATTTTAAACTATGCTTGAGCCATTACTTCATTTTCTTCTCAGCTAGCCAGAATGAGTCGGATTAGCACAGACTCAGATCCATCTCTGCATCCAAACTCAACCTGTATCAGCGCTCATTCTTCTGAGAAGCTGTGGCCAGGAGAAAAAGGTTGTCTCCTGTTGCTAAATGAGGGGCTTTTTTTTAAATCAAGAGTTTGTGCTGAGCTTGTGGCATATGAGAACAACTCATTAAAACCAAACAGGAGTGCCAGGAGTGAATGATGGCCTTTGTGACTATCACTGGGCTCCAGTCTGCTTGCTGGCATGAGTAAGAAGCAGAAACCAATTACTGGAGGCATGAAGGAAAGGAAAATAAAACTGTATATGCAAAATTTGCCATGACCAAAGCAGAAATCAAGAGAGGGCCCGGCTCAAGCCCGGTTTGTCTCCAGTGATTTCAGAAAAGCCGTTGCTGAAAGGTGAATTCAGCCTAGAGAATGGAGTTTCTAGAAGCAGAGAACCCTGGCTGCAAGGAAAACAAAACGTCAGCCAGTGATCAAGTCATGGTGAGTAATCCCTCTCCTTTTCCTCATCCACAACCACGGTGCTAGACTTGAGTGAGAGCCACTGATGCTGTGATGGCAAAGACTGGAGTTGCACCACCACACAAGCACAGAAAAGCACAGGGCCTTGGATGAGTGGAGGGACACTGGAGCCAGACTCATGTCCGTAACGTTTGCTATTCTGCAGCATTGTGTTATAATCACCCATCTCTTCCTAATTCACAGCCCTCTTCTCCCAAACTGATGCTGAGTGCTGTCAGACCCCACATCAGCCACATCCTGCCTCTTCTCCCAGCCGTTTGCTCTTTGCCCGCTCAGCTGTTGTGCCTTTCAGGACCAAAGCAAAGCAGCCAGGTTGCACCTCTGAGCCGGCTGATCATTCCCCAACAAGCCTTTAAGGAACCCCCTCCACCCAGAGACACAGGCCAGTCAAGGGCTCTGCCAACAGCTTTCCTTCACTGCTCCGGGTGCCACCTCTTCCCATTGTGAGGTGCCCTCATCTCTGAGTCTGTCGGGAAAGCCTCTTACAAAGCAGAGTATGACAGAGCTGATAACCTGGCTTGGTGTAGTTACATTACTGTCTAAAAATGAATGTGTTATTGCATTTATTGACTAAAGATCATTGGTTTAGTACATTAAGAAACCACAGCTTCTAAGGAGTTTCCTATTAATTTACCTACATTGAGTTTTCCGTGATTGCCCCATCATTTGCAGTTATTTCGTTATGTGCATCCTAGATGAAGGCTTTTAGCACTCAGCCTGAGCTGCATCAAAGTGCTGGCATCTGCCCCAAGAGTTTGTGCAGTGGGGATTGTTGGCAGGCACCGAAGGGTCCAGGGAAACAAGACATTTGAATTATTTTTTACGTCCCTTCACGGTTAACCCACAGTTTTACTAAAGCACAGGGTGTGTAACACTAAGTTCAGGATGGATGCAGGTAACAAAGATGCCCTTGTAGGTACTCTAAAATTCAAGACTCCTTTTTGATCAGAAGAACCACAGTCTGTCATCCTCTCTTTCAGGCTCTCCAGCAGATTAGGAAGATATTGAGGTAACACTTTGTTTCATCCTCCCTTTCCCTTGCAGAACTCAAGATGGGGGAGATGAAATGAGGACCACAGTGGAAAGGAATTCAGTAGAAAACAGAAAAAAATTACACTGCTTTAGCAATTAAAAATCCATGCCTAGGAAGACATGCAAGGAAGACACCGAGATCAGAGTGGCTGATTTTCCAGAAAACAGAACTAGACATGGACGGATGAGAGGACAGACTACGAATAGCACTGCTCGTTTTCACCTCTGCCAAAAACAATCTCAGTGTTAAGCAACTGAGAGGAGGCTTTCTCTAGGGAGGAGTCCCTGCACACACTACACCTCCACAGATAAAACAACCTCACCTGGCAAATGGAAACACCACAGAAGTCTGGATCATTTTTTCAGCTAGACTATTGACCAAATCTTTGCCATTTGGAAATGTCTTGAAATGCTGCCTGTGCAACTGATGATCAACCAATATTTACCCACACTTCTCAAGGCTAACCTTCAAGGAAGGCCACAGCACCACCAAATATGTAGCAGGAGGCTGACTCAGAGGTTCAGGCTTTTTATCCAGATATAAAGGATTTCCTACCATGGAGAAACTGGTTTTTATGAACCCTAGATCATGCCCCATTCCTCTTTGTTACCCATTCAGAGATGGGATTTACCACTCTACTTCTGAGCACCTGCTACACGCAAACCTCAGCCATGAGCCCTGCCCTCTAGACTGACAGAGAATAAAAATAGCCAGCAGGTCAAAAAATAGCAAGAAAAGAAAAGATACAGGTTGAAACAATTAATGAAGAAAATCAGAGATACATATACTGTTAGAGCTGCAGTTTTGTACTCTCAAAGCTGTCGTTTGTTGGCTTTCTGAGGGATACAGAGACTGGTGATTTTGAGAATTAAAACGGACTCCAAAAAAGAGCATGCAAAAATCCGAGTTCACAAACATGCGGCATCACTCAGTGCCCTGCCACTCCTGGGCTGTCCACCTGCCTGGCTGCGGGGCGAGGAGCTCGGGGGTCCCCTGCCAGCATTCACAGCATGCAAACTCTGGGCAGTGGGAGATCAAGAAGGTGCATGTTTGCTGCTGAGGAGCAGTGTCTGGGGTGGGGGCAGAGACTCTTCCAGTGCAGGTGTGGAAGTATTTACCGCACACGTAAGAGAAGATCTTTGTGTCTGTGTATATGGCCATGGGTGCGCTAAGGGATGCTTGTCGGGAAGTCCCTGAAAACACCTAACAGTTGTCAGCTGGATGAAAAAGATGCAAACCCTGCTCGTACAAAGCCCTGAGCTAAAGCTGTCTGTCCCCCTCGGGGTCTAGAAACAGAACCATTCACAAGGCCAATGCCAACGCTCAGGGGAGCCCATGTCCCCTACGTCTGGTGGGACAGGCTGAGATTAGTCCTTCTCTAGCTGCGTAGTAGAGGTGCTAGATAGGCAAGCTGTGGCTTCCAAAGGCCACCAGACTAGGAAATGTCAATTTGTCATGGTCAGAGAGCCAAAGGAATGGTGACTGAGCAGAGGCAGGAAGCTGGTATTTCTCATGGTACTAACTGGACATTGCTGTACAGTGCAAGTCAGTTTGCAAGGATTCCCTGGACCTTGAGGTGGGATGGAGTGACAGGGAGGAAAGGGTCTTTTGAAAAAAAAATTTAAATTTTCATTTTCCTTTCCTTTTTTTTTTTTCTTTAAATAATTTTCCATCATTTGTTAAACTTCATTTCCTGGCCTCCTCCCTTGCTGAGCAGACATGGGCTTGGCTCGCCCAGCCCAAATTCCCCATCCTCATCTCTTCGCTTCGTGTGCTCTGCACAACGGGCAGCCAGGGAAGGCTCTAATTTCGGGGCGGGCAGTGGGGAGGCTCTTCCACCTTTTTTTACTCATCTAGTACCTCTATTAAGCAGAGAAGTGATCAGAACGGGTGGTAGCAGGGTAGAGGGAGAATGAGCCGTGCAGCTTTTGATTAGTTTCGTGCGACGCATTTCCCGTGGTACCTAGAGTTTCCTGAGCAGCATCCGCATAGTGACTCTCTGCACGGTTTGCTCTTACTGGAAATGAGGGGAGAGTAAAAATTAGACCTGGAAGCAAATGCCAGACAGGAAACTTTTGATTACGGACTCTAGGTTTAAAAGACAGGTGTTTTGAGGGCCGAGTTCATGACAGGATTGTTCTGTTTGAGTGTTAAGTGAGGTAAAAAAAAATAAATCAAGAGGGTTTCTGAAATTTGTTTCACTGTGGTCAGTAAATTTAATTATTAGACATGAGGCATTCAGCTCATTGAGTTGGCGGCATCAGTTTATCTACAATTAACTGCAGGAAGATTTTTCATCTGTACTGGAAACAAAAAAACACTCTGTTCTTCCTCTAAATATATTAAAAAACCCACAAATTTTTTCAAATTGTGTAAACCATGGAAAGACAAAACTGTAACTTGTTTTGTCAAATAATATCCAAAAGCTCAAATTTCTTCTTTTTTCCCTCAAAAAAACCCCACTCACAAAGAGAGCTAGTTAATCTGTGAAATATTTGCACTTTTTCTATGGGAAATACCATTATATTAAGCCTGGCATTGAAAAAAAAATAGATAAAAACAGGGTGTGGTGCAGTCCCTTATGGGAAGGGAGTTGAACATCTGTGTTCACACATCTGGTTTTCGTAATGCTTTTTAGACAGGCCCTACCACTTCTGGGGAGTTGCTGACTTTGAGGAGGCACCACCACAGCTCCATCCCAAATGGCTGCTCAGGCACTGCCCTGCCAGGAGATCCCCACCAGGACCAGGGTCCTCCACGCCATGGAGCAGCCCTCTACCTGTGGAAGGGGAATGACGTGGCCCCCAGCACCCCACCAGGCCACCAACCACCAGCAGGCAGCTCCTGCCGAGTTCATGGGCAGACTGGAAAGGTTGAAGGGCATCAAATCCCAGTCTCGTTTTACACTTGAGCTCGGCAGTTAGAGGAGCTTGTGGGCACAGCACCCCATGCAAGCTCAGCTGACACCACCCTCAGCATCCTGGGGACTCCTCAGGTGCCCACAATGGGACCCTGCATCCCCAGGTAGCCCCAGGGGCCAGGGGTGCTACCAGGGCTGTCCTGGAGCTGGCGTGAGAGTGGGACATTGAGCATGCAGAGCCTCAGGGAGATGCGTGGGTTTCTCTCCTCTGCAGTCCCTCCAGAAAGATGCAGTTCCTTCCATGCAAATAATCCGCTCCCCTAAAGGCAACTGATTATTTCCAGATTACTGTCAGTCCCAGCATGAGTCTCTGACACCAGTTAAATTGGTTAGAAGGCCAAACACCAGCCCAAGCTCATGTGGCCCATGGGGTTCCTATGACTGACCCCGGTTTCCACGGGCAGTAGAGGTTCAGGACACCTCGGACATCCTTGGCTGGATGAGCAGGGGCCCACTGAGTCAACCAAAGGCATCCTCCAGTGCGTACAAAAGCCTTAATCACACCCCTGAACAGAGATCTTGGGGTTGTGTGTATCTCGGACAGACACGTACACACACTGAGAGAGAGATACACGCACAGATATACACACACGGTACAAGGGACCCCGCCCAGCATTCACCCCGTACACGGCCAAGGTCCTGCTGAGCTCGCCGGGGTCAAGGACAAACCACAGCTGAGAACAACCCTCCAAAGAGGTTCCTCTCATTGCCTAAGCACTGAACTCATGCTGGACAAAGTAATCTGAGTTTTAGCTTCCCACTTCCCTGGAATCCTTCTGTTTCTTTTTCTCTGATATGAATGTGTTATTATGATCATTTGGTTCATTAATTTCTATCTTTCCACCCAATTGTATTTGGGAAAACGCAAGAGGAAGAAATGTGGTTGTGGATGCCTTCAGATGTTTCTCAAACCATCTGTTAAAGAGCATCTGAAGCCCACATTTCATACAGGAGTCTCCATAGCCCTGGCTAACCATGTGTCTGTCTTTTTGACATTACAATCAAAGCAAAACAAACAGAAAGGAGATGCCACAGCTAATTTCCAGCCTGATTAACACAAGAGTAATCACCCCCCCCATTACCACTCTGATCTGCTGGCTTTCTGCAGCAGGAGGGGTGAGAAAAGCCCCAGCACCGAGCAGGTCCCCTTCCCTGGGGATATGAGGGAGAGTGGATTTGTATTTGGACCCCGCATGGCAGCAGTGTGGCCTCGGACGTGGGATGGGTCCCAGTGCCCCAGCAGCACAGCCAGCCTGGGGTGGGGCAGGGGGCACTGCTCGGCCAGGGCAGGGGCAGGGTGGACACCACACCCAAAGTGATGGGCAACAGGAGGCTCTGAAAGCGTTTGTTTTTTAAAGGGAGGAAAGTAAAGAGGGGGGAAGAGGTGCATAGCATGTAGGAAAAGCCAGCGTCTCTTCTGCTCATCACAGCCGGGGCTCCACCTCTGGGGGAGGTGAGCTCCTGGCCCCCAAGCAGGTCAGCACAGAGCGTTCCCAGCACTTGGATGTGGACGCAGACAAGCTCGTGGTGGAAAAACAAAGCAGAAACCATAGAGAAAGGATGTAACCTGTCTCTCAGGTCAGTTGTCTCATTTTATGCCAAGACAAAGTCGAAAGCCACCCAAGAGAAATTCCAGGTGACCCCAAGCCGCTGCCATGCTGACTCTGTCACCTCCTCTCATCCTTCCAACCCAGGCAGCATCTCTCTCAGTGCTGTGTGGGCAGAAATCAGCACGGCCACAGCAGCACTGGGGTCAGAGGGCAGGGCCCCAACAGCCACTGGCAGAACACTTGGGACGCTCCCTGACCTCACAAGGCAATGTTTGTCCTGCACAGCACATTCCCAGCATGCTTTCTCTAAAATAAAATATATTAAAATGAGAAATAATGAAAAAGTTCTTTCTAGTCCATTTTCTGCAGAGACTTTGTGGTATATCTGTTATGAAAAGAGGGGCGTAGGAAATCAGCCACTCCCTACACATCACTAAAACAGGAGGAAGATCCAGCTACCTCCAGGTGTAAGACTGTACTTCCTCATAGCGATGGAAATGCAAAGTGGCAAATCCTTTCCCAGCTGAAGCAGTAAAAGTGTGGAGCTGGGGTCTGCTAAGAGAGACGATTCATCCCCAGGAGCTTCCTGAGTGAAGCATCATCAGCAAGTGGGTGATTAACTGTCAGGTGGGCAGAGAAACAGGATGAGTTCTCTTTTCTAAGGGCAGGATGACACACTGAGCATCACCGGGAGGCTGCTGGAAATTAGAGTGGGTGGCAGATTTGCGATGTGAATGTAAAAGACCCAGAAAATTTTATTGGGGAAAATAGGCAGTTTGGGCTCCCCCTGAACACAAGATTCCTTCCTGAGGTCTGAGACATTATCAGATGGAAAGAAAAGGACAGTGGGAGCAGGTAGAATTAGTATTGTCCTAACAGAACAGAAGGAAGGAGCTTTGGCGCTGCCATGGCAGGAGAACTGGACTATATGGAATAAACTCTAAAGCTCTGCACAGCAGCTGCACACCCTCAGCTTAAGCCCTCCTGGGCTGGGGTTTGGCAACAAAACCCATCGGTGTCACAAGAGACAGATGCACCACAGGAGCAGGAAAGAGCACTTGGAAATGACTCTCATGAAGGACCTATATATAGTAAAAAATACTCTGAAAAATGACAGGGAAGGACTATTTTTACTTCTTTCTGTGACATAAGGTTGAGAAAGTGGAAAATGAGCAGGGAAAAACCTGCAACGTCTACGAAGAAATATTGTACACAACCTAAGGTTTCAAGTAAATAAATATGAACCCTGCAAGACAGGACTGAGATTCAAAAACTAGAAATAAGGCTAGTGACTCAGAAATAAGACTATTTCTTGTGATTGCAGGGATGCTGGCTGGTGTAACCCTGCAAGGCACTGTCAGACCTCAGATTTCCTTGGCTACACAGCTGATGGGGCTGAACAGGGATTTTGTCTCATTGCACTGTAAGAAATGCGGATTTACCCTTTGATGCATCCAAAGTTTATCACTGGCTGAGACAGCGCAGAGGAGCAGCCAGACCCTGGGATGAAATTCTGACCCTGCTGATGCCACAGGCAGGTGGCCAAGATTTCAGTCTTGGTCTGCTCCCAGAGAGCCTTTCCCAAGTAATGCTCTCTACTTTAATAATGCTGGATGGAGACTGCCTTCAGTAGAGCTACACTTGAGACCTCAAGCAGAAAAAAAAAAATCATCTGGATAGTTGAAACATGATCTTGGAGGTTTGGGTTATTTGGCAGGAAAGTAGATGGAGTGCTACAAAGGTTCTGCTTGCAAAGAAAAGCTCAAATGAATGACAGAAAAAAAAGGGAGGGGGAGAGGGGGAAGGAAGGAAAGATGAAATTTTCCACCCTTTAGTCAGCACTAAATCTACCCAGATATCTTTGGTCGGCTTTTATGCCAAGGAAAAATTATTTTCTGGCCTCTTGAAAGCTAAGAGGCATGGCAGAGAGGTACATCTGCAGAATGCCAGGCTCTAGCTGTACTTCTGAAAAATGTATTCATTGTTTACAGAATTTAGGCTGTAAGCTGTGTTTTGAGGAATGAGATGGAAGATCTGAAAGCCAAGCAGATGATCTCTACTGATCATCAGTTTGTGTCTCATCAGCCAAGAAAAAAAAAGAGGTTCAGCTCCAGAATTATTTTTTAAAAGAACTGGAGAATATAGGACAAAAAAAATCCCAGAATTAAATACTCCTAAGTGGACGAAGAGTGTTCTAAAGGTATCCCAGACACCAGCCCTGTCGCTCTCCCTGGGAGTTGTGAATGGAGAAAAGCTCTACCACAGGTGAGATTTACGGCTGCCCTTGGAAGGTGCTCGCCACGATCCAGAGCACGCTCTGCACCGTGGGCTCGAGGCGTGGAGGGAAGATGGAGCAGGGAATGTGCTTCCTCCCCAGGGAATGGGGGGGACAAAGGGTGCCTCTGCCATGCCACCTCATGCCGTGCCAGACAGCCCTCCGTGTCCCACGGAGCAGCAGGTCCACGCAGCGCCCTGCAGTGAGAGGAGCTCGGGAGAAGTCGCTGAGGTGGTGACGTGGCGATGGCTTCGTGTTCCCCATGTCACCTCTGCCCAGCACGGGTGACAGGGACTCAGGCAAAGTGTCACCTGCCCCAGGCACGCATTGAGCCTGCGTTATACCGAGTCACTCAGCTACGACCCCAGCAAAGAAATAAAATAGAGAAGCGTAAACCCAACCCCTGCTGTCACCCTGGTGAGTGTCTGCCAGCTCTGCCCGTGCTGCCACCACTCTCTGCTCGACCCCAGCCTCGCTACCCTGCAGCTCCAGCCCGAGGCAGACTGGAAGGAAGATATGATTTAAGGTCCAGCATACACATAGATACATCGGACTGCACAGCACAGGAAAAGCACGGTAATACCTAGGAATGCTTCCCTCGATGGTGCCACGACATGGTACACACACGCACACACATAGAAATCTACAGGGAATGCATGGGGATGGCGTGTTGGCAGTGATACAGACCTTGGCGATGGTTCGGGCTGCTGCTCTTTCCTTTAAACAGAAGCAATAGTACATTAGCATGGTGTCAGGTGGCAAAAGATGTTGCTGCTTCACTGTTAAAACATAACGAAACGACAATACCAAACAATACAACTAAGTGGAAGTTGTGGACAGAAGAAAGGGAAAGGAGCACTTAATTCCTGGAGTTTCTGGCCCGGACAGGAGATCACTGGAGACTCACACAACCTCAGAGAAGACACATACAATGCACAGGGTTGAAGAGTTTATCCCAACCCATCCTTGTGGCTGAGACACCTGAGGGTCGTGTGATTTGTGTGAGCACAGGAGGACTTCTGTGGGCTCAGAGAGCGGCCCCCTTCCTTTGGAAATGCACTGCCCTCATGTTTCTGCATATGGGGAAGGCTTTGAACAGCTCCCATGACCTTGCTGCATTCACTTTTCTTCCCTGGCTATTGGGAGCTCATATCAGATCTCCGAATGCACAGATTCATGCCGGGTGCTGGGATTGGACATGGGTGGGAAGGAGCATGGACCCCTGCCCCGGCATCCTGACACCTCAGCTGGGGCTTATGACTCCAGAGCCTTTGGCAGCTACTTCACCCAAGTAGTTGGCAAAGGCCACATGCAGGGAGTGGGACACCACAATCCATGTTTGTGCTTTCCTATTGAGATCCAAAACTGGATTGCCCTGAAAAATCATTGAGGACAAAGTGAGCTGAACACCTATACAAGGGCAGCCAGGACACTGCAAGCCTTGCTGAGGCCACACTGAAAAAACCCCTCACCTTCACTGACCAGGCATGGTGGTGGCATTTCCCTCCAGCAGTGAGGGAAACCTGCTCTGCCTTCAGCTGCTCCGATTCACAACTCCTACACTGCGGAATGGTGCTGAGCGTGGGGTCTCGATCAGCCCTGCCCCTGAGGCCCCCCAGAGAGGGAGCAGACCGTGTTTCTCAGCAGATACAGCTCTGCCTCCCCTAACACAAGTGCCCTCTGAGCGTGGTGCTGCACCAGCCCTGGCCCTGCCACTGCTCAGCAGCGACCACTGAGACCTGCACAGAGCCCGACCCCTCTCCCTCAGCCAAAGGCAGCAGCCTGGAGAGACTAATAAAAACCTCTTCTCCCCCCTCTGCTTCTTGCTCAGAAAAGCTTAGAAGCCAAGCCTCGGTCACTAGCTCAAATACTCAAATTTTAAGCTTTCAGGCTGAGCCAGGGCTCTATTTTTTGTAGAGGCACGCAGCCCAGGGCAGGCCCCAGCCCACAGCTCCCCGCTGGCCTCGATGCCCACTGGCACCTCTCCATCCCTCCCAGGGTCTGCACACTCCCCATTCACCAACAGGACAGCCTTGACTGCTCAAAACCCCCAAGAATTACCCCTCCCAAGCAGAGGGTGAAGGTGCAGGACTCCCGTTCTTCTGGGGGATTCGTGTAAACCTTGCCACAGCCAATTTAGCAAAAATTTCTCACTGCTGCAACCCTGCCTGCTCTCACTGGAGGGAACAGAGAATGAATTAACACATCACGGGCCTGAGTACCCTCTGAGTGTGGTGAGGAGCAGAAAGGTCAGAGGAAAACTGGGATCACTACCTCCATCAGCCTCTTTGAGAATATGACTTTGCGTTGTCAGTCAAGCACTGTGACATTGCTTCAGAGCCAAGTTAGGCTGAAGGAATTCATGTAGAGCACGGGAGAGGGGCAGGGAGGAGGTCACTGAATGACCCATGGGGCACCAGCTGTCAAACCTCTTTCATCTTCAAGGATGTCCATACACAAAAAGCAGGAAGAAAAAAAAAAAAAAGGAAAAAAAGAAAAATACTGCAAAGTGTGTGCGTTCCAAACTCTCTTAACTCTGCTGCTAACCTGAATGTCAGTCCTGACTTGCTCTTCAGGTTCCTCAGGAGCTCCAGCTGGTTCAGAGGAGGGATTAGTCTAGAAGGAGAAAACAAAGAGCATTAATATCCAGACAGAGCTGATTCCAGAGCCTCCTGCCTTGGCAACTTCCCGTGCTGCCCCATCCGTTCAACCAGAACCAGCTTTGTGCCACCAACTGCAGCTGGGGGACAGCTCAGGAAGGATGGAGAGGGGTTTGGCTGTTATTTCCAACAGTGTCCTGAGGCAGAGCAGTGGGGTAAGAGAGAGAAAGTGACAGCAAGAGAGAGAGAGAAACTCGTCTGCCCCACTCCCCAAAACCAAGCAACTGCCAGGGTTCCTGGGCAGCCCGGTGGTGTTTTGGCAGAGCTGTAGTCTGGCAGGTTGGCATTGCTAAATGGAGAGAAACTCCAGCTTTGGGGGAAAATAGGAAAACTCAACCCTGCTGCTCTTGGGAATGTGGGAAGGCATGGGAAGGAGCAGCTTGTGGAGCAGAGAAAATGAGGACCTGGGGTTGTGAGCATCCCAGGAGAAATGGCAGTGTGCTCCAGGGTCAAGTTTAACCAATTCCCTATTCTCCATGTCAGGCTTTGCCCCAAAATGACGCAAAATCTTGTGTCACTCCCCTCCAGGAACCACAGGACTTCCTTCCTTTCTCAGTTTAAAAAAACTGAAAATACCTGACAATGGGAATCCTGGTTAAGAATTAAAAATCCAATGAACAAACACCCTGTGGCCTATCCTGCTTTTGTGCTAAAAGCCATTAAATTAGCTCCACATCCATTTTTGGGTTCTTCCCTGAGACCCTGGGAGACCAGGGCTTGCTCCATAAATATTTAACACTGATATTCCCAGCCAGGTTTTCGAGCAAGAGAAACATAGGCTGGAGGTGTCAGGGGGAGACTGTAAGAAATGACACTTCTAATAAAATAAAGGCAGACATTTTTTCAGCCATTATGAGACCAGAAGTTTCACACTTTAACTAAAAAAATACCAACTCAACTGGAAAAGCCTCTTCTCTGCAGGCACAAAACTTATCCTCAAAACCACAGTGGTTCAGCAGAGATTTTGTGTTCACAAGATTGAGGCAATCAGAAAATTTTCCAATTCTAAGTATGGAGAAAAGAATAAAAATAGGCCTGAAAAATTTTGGCTCGTCTCCCCAGTCGCTTCCATCCAGAGAAAAGCACATCCTGATCTGCTGAATTAATCATCCTCTTCATTCCAGACATCAGGAAGAAGCTGACCTTGATGCAGTGGAGCTGTGCATGAGTGCTGAGCTGTCACCTCCCTTCAAGCACACCGTAGGGTTTGGAGATGCATTCCAGGATGGGCGAGGTGGTGCACAAAATCCAGCACAGAGTGCACTCAGCAGGTAATGAAGGGTGCACAACTCTTCTTTGGTGAATTAGCTCCTCAGGGAGGGCTAACCCAGCAGAACACAGGACAACTGCCCCACTTCCTCCAGCTGGGATAGCAAATCCAGAGCTCTCGCTGGTGCAAGTCTCAGCTGAAGAGCTCATTAGCTCAAAAAACTGAAGGATTCAGGATTCCAAAAGGAGCTATTCCTTTTGCATCAGCCCATGGTCTGCAGTGTGCTGAAGGTGGCCACCTCTTGGGCCACCAAAGATGCTTCCATGAGAAGGTACAGACACACAACAAACACAGAAATTCACCATTTCTGTGGTTGGTTCATGGCCTGGTACACATGAGGTGGAAATAAGCAGTATTTTACTGAAATAATTATTATTAAAAATGGGTGAAAACTTACTCATATACTTGACCTGAAATTTAATCTCAGCTAAATGCTCAGCCTAACCTGTCACTGCAAAGGCAGCTTGGGGAACAGCTACTGCACCACACCATTTCTCCAGAACCTTAAAAAACAACAAAAAAGGCAGAGCTCGGCACAGCTCTTGAACTGAGCTTTGCTGTGGAATGCTGGATGCACAGCACCCTGCCCTGGTGTGGGCCCAGGGCACAGGGGATGCAGGTGCCACCATGCCAAGTGCAGAAAGAACCTCTGGCTGGGGCTCCTCACGTTTTCTCTCTCTCCTCCTGGTCCGTGTGTCACTGGTTAGCAAGGGAAGCGCGTTCCGGTTAAGGGGGAGCTGGGTGAGGGATCTGCACACCACGGGACACACACAGCTCATGCCACCCACCACAGCAACACTTCTGAGCTGCTGCAGGTCCCCCCAGCTGCCTCCATCACCCCTCCCAGTACAGCACAGAGAAAGGCCGCGCTAACTCTGGGCGCCGGCTCCCACATCCACAGGGAAAGGCGGATCCGCTGTTCCTGGGAGCACAGATAACTTTCAAGCATTAGAGGACAGGAGGGAGATCATGCCTCGGGCCAGGACACCACCAGAACCCCACGACACAAGGAGGGCAGCAGCACACGATACAGTGGGAGCTACACAGACACACCACGACACGCACGCGGACGCCACGATGATTTTTTTGAACAGTCCCAGTATGAGCAAGTAGGGAGACGGTGACAAGGAAATGTGTGCTGGAATGGGATGGGAACCTAAATGAGCCTCCCTGCAGTGCTGGAGTTCCTATGAGCAGGTGATTTTTGCCCTAACCAGGACTTTATGTCTCTGGCTGAAGCTATTTTTCATGACTGAGAACATTTATGAAGCTTATAAAATACTTCATTACAACAAATGGAATGGAACTGGCACATTCTTATTCCTCTCCCAGCAGCAGAAAAATGTCTGATTCTCAAAACAGGCTGTTGTTCAGCACAACAGGAAAGTATATTCTTAATATTATACTTGCAGTTCATTGATGCAATTTGCTATAAATTAAGCACACAGAGCAGTAAGCGTGATTTACTAAGGCTGTAAAACTTGCATCTGTGAAAACTGGAACTGGGTTTCGAAATCAGACACTAAATCACATCAGCTCTAGTGGCATTACTGCATCTAGTGAGGATTTAAACTGCTCTAAGAACAGAGCTTGGCCTGCAGTCTTGAAATGCAAGTCATTTATTGCCTATCTTAAAATATTAACTTGCCTACACCTTCAGACACCCATCTCACATAAAATACGCCTGTGATTTGCAAATCTACTCCTTTCTGCAGAACGTGAGATAATATTATTTATCATAAATCTTACACAGCCATATCCAGGACTTTGCATTTGGATTGATCCCAAAAGGTTAAGTCCCAGATTGAATAACTGTGGCTAATAACTGCGGCTAATAACTGCTTAGCTCTAGGTGGGTCTTGGAACTAAAAACTGAAATGGAAAAGTCCGGCTGCGATGAAGCATTCTTTCCCCAAAAATCAGATTGGATCGCTCAAAGAAATGAATGATCGTATCAGTTTAGCATCCCAGATCTTTCTCTTCTCCAGGTTTTACCCTCAAAAGCAGGCATGGCTGCTGTGGGGGTTTATTCTGTGCGGCCACTGATGTGCCGTGTGGTGCCACCACACCAGCAGACTCAAAGCCAGCATTACCAGGTGGGCACAACTCCTGCAGCACAGAGCCAGATAAATGACACAGTGAGGGGTGGGAGAAGAGGGCTGGAGAGAGGGAACACACGGGAGCGAGGGCAGAGGGAAATGGAAGATGAAGGGGGATGTTTTCTTGTTAAGAGTTGCATGGACTGGGGGAGGTTGGAAAGACCATCAAGAAATCATCCTTAACAAAGCAAGCTTATCAAGCGCGCTCCCATTCTCCTTCCTTACATCATCATTTTGGCAGAGTTTCCCAACACTTGTGTATACCAATAGCTAAAATGTACATGGAGGTGCAGGGGGTTAGTCAGTAGCAGCAGGAGGGCGCATCTGCTTTGGGCTTTCACTCATTCCTCGGAAAAAATTCATCTTCAAAGGTTTCTTTCTTTTTGGGGGGTTGTTTGTTTGTTTGTTTTTAATTCAAGGCTTTGCATGTTACAGTCCCAAATGAAGAACAAGGAGTGACATGACACACACTTTCAGAGTCACATGCACTTCATACCTGGAGGCACCATACGTTTGCGTTTGCGTGCTTTTCAAGTGTTTTCACCAAAGAAAACCAAAGGGGTAAGAGAAAGAAAAACAGGGGGAAAAGATGGGGTGGAGGAGAGGGGAAAAGAAACAGAATAAAGAAAATTAGCATATGAACGAAGTGTGTCCCCGGGAGCAGATGCTGTGGCCAGGCTCACAGGTGAGCACGGAGCGTGGGCTGAGCTGGCTCCCGCTGTGGCTGGCTCAGGAGCCACGGCACGCCCGTGTCACCCTCGGGGACAGGCAGCTGGCACCTTGCTCCGAGAGCAAATGGGCACCACGGGGCAGGGAAAGTGTGGGGGCCTCCCAGAGACCTTCCATGGCACATCCACAGCCCTCGGCCCCACCAGCCAGAGACTCCCTGGGCTGGGCTGCTGAATGGGCAGGATGTGCCCATGGGTTTGGTTATTTTTCAGTGAAGATCAATATATGATTGTAGTTCGGATCAAGGCCCTGCTCTTGTGAGTGACAATAAGAGCAGATTTCTTTCCAATAAATCCAGTGGCTGATGCAGAACAGGTTATTTATGGTGTCTGGGTGCACCAAGCCACTCGTGCATCACAACCCAAACCACACCTGCACACACAGAAGCCTTGTAAATATTTCAAAATTTTGTTCTGCCACATTTTGGATTTAAAGATCAAATCTGGGATTCTCTCAGAGGCCACCACATTTTCCCCAAACAAGTCAGAGTAGCTCTACTGCAGTGATTGGAGTGATGTTCTGGAGCCATGTGAGCTCCTCCAAGCCATGTGTAACAATTTTCTCATATCAAGCAGCCAAGCCTTTCCAGAGATGCCTTGGGAAGAGAGTCGAGCTAAAGGCACAGGCACCTGCTATGAGGAGCAAGCAGCTCAGTGTTGAGCAGAAAGGATGCCGAGGTAGTGGTGACTGCAGATCATCCACGGGCACCAGAGAGGGGGATTTTGTGTTCCTCCAGCCCACTTCCAAACCACACTGTGCAGTGCAGCCATGTGTCAGCAGCTGTGGCCTTAAGGGGCTGCTGGGCTTGATGTGCTGCTGTGGCTGCAGCAGCACCAGGACCAGCACAGGGCTGCCAGCTGGCTTGGGCAAGTGGGGAGGCAAGGAGAGATGGTCAGTGTGAGTGATGCAAGCTGCAGCCAGAACGTGCAGTTACTCCCTTTTTTTGTTGCTGTTTTTAAATCCTATTTATTTATTTGACAACATTCAAAATATACTCAGCACCGGTTCACTGCTTTTTTGGTAAGAAAAGCAGTTTCACTGAGGGCTGAATCTGTTGGTGCACCCACTGCTCACTCGCCCGGGTGATGTTCACTTGATCTGTGCACAAAAAGGAGCTGGGATTTAAGGGAGAAGTTGGGAGTGCAGAGAAATCCATGCCTAAGGAAGCCCAGGGTGACACTGCTGCGTGGGGCTGAGCAGCACCCACAGCAGCAGCCAGCAGAGCGGCTACGACCCTGCTACAAATCTGTCCCAGCTTTTTACTCAAAAAGCAGGCTCTTCAAAATACTTTTTTTTCTCTCTTTCTCCTCCCCAGAGTTTTTACTTAGCCCTTTCTGGAGAGCTGTATCTCAGATTTCTTCCTGCATATTAGCTCTGTGGAAATACAGGTTTTAACAAGGGCGTTGAGTACCAGGTAATCAAAAGGGTGTCTCTGCATGTCTGGCTGCGTGGTAAGTTCAGTATTTCAAAGAGCAGTAAAATCTGTCAAAGACCACTGAAAACAAGCCCTGAGTGCCTGCATTTTGCAGTGGACTTTGGGCCAAGCTCCATCCTCATCCTCTCCAGTAGCTGATCCCAGGAAGTGCTGCAAAGGTACAGCCAGAAGGTCAGGTACTGGGAGGGAGAGTTTCAATGGGTGAGCTTAACGCTATTGGAAAATGGCTTTGTCCTGTTCTGTTGGGTTGTTGTTGTTTTGGGGTTTTTAGGCAAAAGCTTGAAGTTGGTTCATAAATTTCTAGGGAAAAAGCAACCAATCAGACACACACTGGGAATGAATCCAATGAGAACTTACTGACCACAACAATGGGACTTCCAACAGGTTTCTATGATGGATTAAGAGGCTGGCTGCTGTGTTTGAAATACAGGCTAAATCTTACCCCAGGAAATACACCCAGGATGTCTGCCTGAGGGCTATAAGGCACCAGTAATATGGGAAAACAGGAAGGGATTATTTCTGCAGTGGCACAGCCCAGTGCTGGACCACAGCCCCGTGTGGGAGCAGGAAGATGGGGCACAGGGGAGCCCCATCACGCCCAAAAAAACCCCACAGAGCTACAGGAATATCTAACAAACCCATCCAACCGTTCTACAAACCCAGAGAGTCATGGATAGCCCCTAAAAACACACCAGGAAGGGAGGCATGGGCCTGCCCAGGATGCAGGGCAGCATGGGGTGAAAATGAACAGAACATTGTGCATCTTAGCTTGTGAGGAAGCCACCAGGCCCAAAGGGGACATGAAGGATGCGGTGCTTCTCCACGTCCTGGAGGGCTGGGAGGCATGGCAAGGGACTCTGTCCCCAGCTCCATGAAACTCCAAATCCCAGGAGGTTGAGAATTCCCACAGCACTGCTCTAGCCTGTGTGGTTTCACCTTAAAAACCTGCCTGGTTTTACTGCAGGCAGAGCAAGGCAGGCAGGTGCTGCTGAAACACTCTGGTGTTCAGCAGCCTCATCCATCACGGCTCCAACGTCATTCCCTGCTTGTGTCAACACACTGGGATGGATAAATGAGATACAAGAAATGGGAAAACGCTCCCTGAATCCCGAGTTAGCTTTCCTCCTCTTAGAGAAAAAAAAAGGAAAAGAAAGGAAAGGAGGACCCAATGAAAATGCACCTGGGAGAGTGCCAGGCTGGTCAAGGGAGGGAGAGAAGTTTGCTGAAAGGCAGAAGGACCATTAGAGACCAGTTGGACCAACAAGGAGAGCCTGAGAGGGCACGAGGAGCTGCAGGTAGGGTGAGGGTGGTGTTTACCTATGATCCATGGCAGCTTGGAGGGAGGTCTTCACACCTGGGCACGGCAACTGTCACAACACAATGCAACTACCAGCAGGCGTGGAGAAATAAAGGTGAAAAGAAGAGCATGTACACACACAAAGACATGGGAAGAAAAAAAAAACACAAAGCAACAGGGAAATTAAAATCAAGTCAAAAGGAAAAACAATGAAAAAATACAAAGCAAAAAAACTCCAAAAGGAAAAGCATATACCAGCCCTTAGGAGCTCGAAATCAACTTTTTAACAAAAAATAAGTAAATAAATAAGCAAAATTATATATCCAGATAACAAAAATAACTATGGAGACAGTGGCATCACGAGGAAGGCAGTGGAGGAGGAAGCTGGAGGAGGAGGTACCTGTACATGGGGACGGTGACGGTGCGTTCGTAGTACTGCCAGGTGGAGTGCAGGTCCGTCCGGGACAGGTTGGTGGCATAAAATCTCCAAGCCGCCTGTGCAGGAGAAAACCCAGTGGGACTGTGCACCCAGGCATGGCCAGAATCACCACTGGGTTTATAAACTTCAACCAACCAGGTCCTACGGGATGGATCCAGCATTCTGCCTTCTCCTTGATTTGGTAAGTGACAAATTTGGGGTGGTACCATGATACTCCCGACCATGCGAGCCAGGTTAAAAATGCTGTGCGTCCCAGGCATTCACTGCCAGGCTGAGGTCAAGGATGGAATGGGTGTTGTTGCCCATTAAGGAGTGAAAAATGTGGAGAGAGAGGAGCCGGAGAATGTAAAATGACTAATTTCAATTCTCCAAGACGTACACCAAGGCCAGCCTTCTGCATGGACATCTGTTCTTGTGAAGAAAACACTCCCAACTGTACTTTTATATCAGTATAAACATTCTCTTTGGGGAGGAAAAAAAGGGTGAAAACAGACTGTCCTAATGCATTTGTCTTGCTGAGCTGGCTGCTTGCTGAATTTCATCCCTTTTCTCTCTAGATTCCCTACCACATATGCTGTTTTTCCATGGTTGACTTCCTGGCATTTATTCCCAGACAAAACCAGTCACCAGCTGCTGTCTCACACCTTACACACACAGCCCCATTTGTCTCCTCCCCAACTTCTAAAAGTCTATGAAGCCCCCCAAAACCAGGATGATGTAACCACAAGGCTCCTTGGATGTGACCCTCACCTGGATCAGGCCCGCTGCTGGGTTTCGCCTCTTCTCAAAGTGTTTTTGTCGATGCTGCTCTTGAACCTTCAGAGCAAACCCCGAACCCAAGATGCCCTGAGGAAGAGAACAATAATTTGCTGCTAGCAGGGATTTAGTTAAGCTTCCACTTAAAAACTGTGGCCAGCTTTCCCTCCAAAGGTTTTTTCCTGGCTCATTTTTTGATTTAAACATAGAGGAAGGAAGGAACTTCCATCCCGGCAGCCACGGCAGACACTCTCCAAGGGACAGCAGACTTTGCAGGCACTCAGTGGAATTGCAAATTTTCCCAAACTACATCCAGCTAACTGATAAAATACAAAAGAACCTGAGTGTGCTGGCATTCAGCAGATTATCCCCACAGGAATCCAGATCCATGCAACAGACTCAAATGCACTGCCAAAGGGACAGGGGGAATTTGCTGAAATGGTGTAATCACAGAATAGCAGACAGGTTTGGGTTGGAAGGGACCTTAAAGTTCATCTCATTCCATCCCCCTGCCATGGGCAGGGATACCTTCCACCACCCCAGGCTGCCCCAAGCCCCATCCAGCCTGGCCTTGGACACTTCCAGGGATGGGGCAGCCACAGCTTCTCTGGGCACCCTGTGCCAGGGCCTCACCACTCTCAGAGGGAAGGATTTCTTCCTAATATCCAATCTAAATCAACCCCCTTTCATCTTAAAGCCATTAATTACCCCAAGGAACAGCCTTCTGGGGGGAAAAAATGCTTTTTATTGCTTCCATAAATATTTGTGCAGAGCCAGATCTAGAGCTGCCATCCCATTTGCTCATGCACACGATGCCCAAGTTGTCGATATTCAAACAGGCTTTCCCTTTTCCTCCCTCATTTTCTGACTCAAAAGCCACAGAGAATCACAACTAGGAGATTTCTGAGGGCATCCCATTGTAGCTGTTAGAGTGCTCTCAGCTCCAGAGGAGGGGGACAAGGCCCAGGTGATCTCAGCCCCTCCACTTACAGCAGGAAGGGCGAAGAAGGAGACGCCGATGAGTGTGAAGGTCGCCGCCAGCAGCCTCCCATTCCAGGTCTGTGGATACTTGTCCCCGTAGCCGATGGTGGTGAGAGTGATCTGCAGGGAGGAGAGCAGTGCCCAGCTCTCAGTCAGACAGCCTTAAAACTGAAACAACGCAGCCAAAACTCCCGCGACACCCGAGTGGCACGCAGAGGAGCTGGGTCACTGCGTGCCCTGAGCTGTCCAAGGCACGGTGCTGCTGGGGGACCCTGGGACCCAGTAGGGATGGGCAGCTCCACCCGCCCTGCTCACATGCTGGGTTTTCACACCAGTTGGGAGCGTTTCGGTGCCTGTTGCTGTCACAGAGAGAGCTGCCATCTGGTGCAGAGGCTGGCGGCAGCTCGGAACCTCCCCCAGGAGGGCTTGTGCCTTCGGCAGGGGAAGCGAACCGGCACCGTTCCCCCAAACTCCCTCTCGGCAGCTCAGGAAAGCTATCTGCATGCTCAGAGATCTGCTGCTGTTTATTCCCAATCTTCCCAGCAGTGCCTATCAGCTGGTCTCCCCCCCTCTATGTAAAAACAGCCTCTTAGGCTGAGAGGGTGAATTATGGCTCCTTCACACCACCTCATTTAGGGATGGGGTTTGTGCTATTGCACTGCACCAAGAGAGAGCTGGCAAGCTGCTGTCTGTATTTTGGGGAAGGACCTGAGAGATTTGTTGGAGACAGAGTCCCCTGAATTTCAAACTGCAGGGGAAGACACTTTTTCCCACTGCAGTCCACGGACATCATTAATGGGAAATGCTGGGTATTCCCCCAAGGCTTCCAAGAGGATTTGGAGAGCCTGGGACTGGCAGGGCAAGGCAGAGAGGGATGGTCTGACTAGAAACATCTTTGAGACTTCTGATTTGAAAGGCTGTCCCTGTCACACAGCCTCCACGGACAGAGCTGGCCCCAGGGATGGGAGCTGACACCATGCTGATGTGGCATTGGAAATATGCATTCCATTTAGAATAAAAAATCACTTTTACATAAATGGAAGTAGGATCCCAAAGCGCCTTTTAACTGGCCCCACTAAAAGCCTTATCAATTAGATGCTATTTTGACCAAGTGGTTAAAAAAATGCATCAACATGGCTAATCCTTACTGAAACACAAAGTCAGAGCAAGACTCTCCATAATCACTGCAAAGCTAGTTTACAATATTTTTGTAATTTCTATAGACAACAACAAGTATTAGATACACTAAGATCAACCAAGGGATAATTTTCTGAACCTGATATTTGATTTAACCTGTCTCTCAACATCTGCCTGTACTGGACCCAGGAGTTGGACACTGACAAAACCTATTTATTTTAATGAAGCTCATTTTCTTTTCTGAGCTTCTCAGTGGCAAAACAGTCACAGAAGCAGAAGGGATAAATCTGCCCATGGTTCTCCCCAGACTGAGCACTAATCTGGGCTGTCACTTTCCCCTCCTTGTTTATTTTCTCGTTATATCAAATTGGGCTTTGTTTTTATTTTTCTGTCCTAACTAAGGGGCTTGAAAAGCAATTTACTGCCTCTTTCCCTTTGTCGGAATGGAGGAGCTGCTTGATCAGCCAATTCCTCCCCAAGCCTGTTATTGGGATTTGATCAGATCGGGGATTTTCATTACATGCTTTGTAATCAAGGCCAAACTAGTGATGGAGCAGAAGAACAATAACACAAGAAGATTAGAACGTCATTAATTCTCTCTTTGTTAATCGGGTAATCCAATAATTCACATGCACACACACACACAGAGCAAACCACAAGTATTGCCCTTTCAGCAGAGATGTGACGGGGAGTGCTCGCCCCGCTGGAGTCTTTCTGCTACTTAGGCCCTATTAATTTTATAAAATTTATTCCAGCGTGTTCAACGGCGCCTTGCCCAAGTGCAATTTAAATAATTAAAGGGCAGCAATACTTGTCAAAAACAATGATCAAAGCACCCCGCGGTGTGGGATCTCTCTCTGACCTGCCTCTGTCACGACAGAGCTCAATCCCACGACTGGGAGCACACGAGCTCTCAGTTCCCCTGCAGCTCCAGCTAATTCAGAAATGTGATCCCCTAACAGTTTCTCTGAGGTTTATATAAGAAAAAGAGCTAAATGGAACAGCCTGAAGCCACTTAATAAAAATGTTAAGTAAGCACTCTCTAAGTCGATACCTCACGTAAGTGATAGAAGATGGAGGGTTAATGGACATTTTATTTTAATAACCAGCAGCTGCTCTATGGAAATTACTTACCAGACCCCACCAGAGTGCATCTGCGTATGTATCAAAGTGCTCATTTTCTCCCTTCTCGGCCAAGTACACCAGGAAAGAGGCCAGGATGAGGCACAGGAAGCCAATATACCAGGCAGTAATCAGCTCCTGCGAGATCATTAAAAGAAAGAAGAGAATAATTGCAGTCCTGGTGCGCATCTCCAAACCCTGAGTTTCTTGCTTGCTGCTGGATCTGAACTTTCCCTGCATTTGTTTAGGTTTTGGGGCCTTGGCTGGAGATCAGTGATGGCACTTTCTGAGATGGGACCATGGCTCTGCCAGGCCTGAAGACCAAATCACCCAAACATGCATAGCAAAGAGAGAAGGGAGTGTTAAGTCCTCCATTATTGCAAGAACTGGAACTGAGACTTTAAAAAGTCTGATATTTCCCCAGTTCACCCAGGGAAGTGGAGTTGAAACTGAAATAGGAATCCCCAGATCTCTGGAGATTCTACTTAGGGCAGGTCCAATCCACTAAACAAGGATGAGCTGTGAAGTTGGGGTCTGGATGGACTATCCCCCAGTCGCAGGGAAGTTTTAAGTCAGAATTCACAGGAGTGATTATTTTTGGATTAGGTTAGTGCAAGGGTGGACAAAAGAGTCCCACAAATTTCCTACGATTTTTGCACAGCACTGGAGAACCTGGCTAAGCTTCTCTGGGGAAAAGAAAGTGAAGGAAGCCGGAGAAATGTTAAAATGATAAATACAGCAACAGGAAACAAAAAATTACCAACAAACTCTTCCCAAACTGGTCCCCTTACACCAGGGATTGGTTCCATGACTGGAATCTCTCTCTCCCTTCCCTCCTTGACTGGTCAGAGTGCTCCATCAGACCCTGTGTCTCTGACTGCGTTGGTCCCCTGTGTTACCCACAGTGTCCTTCCCATCTCCCCAGGCCTGGGAGAACTTTGGGATGGAGAGCTGAACCAAAGCAGTGTCTCTGGTGGGGAGAGCAAAGGGCAGCTCCACGTCCTCGCCCGGGCCTTGCTCACCTTGCTGTGTGCGTAGACCACAGAGCCCAGGAGCTTCCAGGTGCCGCCGCGCCGGTCCATGCGGATCATGCGCAGGATCTGCAGGAACCTCAAACTCCTGAGCGCCGAGGTGGCAAAGACGTTCCCTTGGGACCCCGCTGCCAGCACGGCGATGGACGCGATCAGCACCATGATGTCTGCGGGAGCACAGGGAGGGAAAGATGAGGAGGTGCTGCCGGATCACCACCAAAGGGAATGGCATTGCCACTGCCTCAGGCTGTGCGTGACAGGGATCTCCCACACTTGTATCCCGTGCTGGAAGGACACAGCACTAATCTGAAACTGGATGAAAGGAGCCACTGCACACCTTGTGGAAACATCCTAGTTTCCTTCTCCACACTCATCATTCCCATAGAAAATGTGTCAAATGCTGCAAAGCCTGAATTTTGGTCTGATTCAGTGTTAAAAATGGATTAAAACCTTGCCAAAGGCCCCTTCCTTCCTCAGCCATAGCTGCCTGTTACCAAGAGCAGGGAATTCCCCCATCTAAACTGGGAATGAAAATCTATACATCCTCCACAGTAATCCTAAGGCGCTTATGGACAAAGAAAGTCCAAGAAATAGGCCAAGAAAAAGGTCTAGTTCAATATATATCAAAGATCCTATAAACCTCCTTCTTCTGTGATTTGCTACACAAATTTTATATGACTGTTTTTCTGCGGAATAAACTGAAATCCTGCACATGCCCATTGCCAGCTCCTGGACAGTCAAAGGCAGTCTCCATAGCGAAGGGCACAGCCATTCTGGCCATTTCTAATCCCAGAAAAAATCACTGCTGCGCCCAGACAGCCCCTCTCACAGGAGACTCGCAGAGCACTTTACAAACAAGAATTAATTAAGTCTCACAACTCCCTTGTGAGGCAGCTCAGCAGCACCAGGGAAGGCGAAGTGAGACACGGAGTCTCCATGACTTGGGAACAATTCAGTGTGGAGGCTGGACGCAGGGTTGCAGGATTCCAGGTCCTATGCTCAGCTTCTCCTGGCTAAACCCCTTTTCTGTGGCTGTGGACAGCTGTCAGTGATGCCTGAGGTATGCAGGGCACTGGGATGGCTCCTGGGTCAGCAGAAAACAGGGAGAGCCCTGTGATGAATAAGAAAAAGCATGTCCATGGATTAGGACTTCTGCCTTTGGGTTTTTTTTATTTCTCAAGGTGTCCATGAAGCAGCTGAAGTTTAACCCCCAAAATAACAAGCAGGACACTGGAGCACCATGCAAGCAAGGGCTTGGAATGGCCATCCTGGACTGGGAAATCTCATGCAGGGACTCGGCTCTTACCGATGACACAGAAAGGCTTGCGGGCAAATTTCAACCTTCCCCTCCAGCCCCGGTATCGGCAGCAGCAGCCGGCGGCCCAGATCCGCACAAAGTACTCCACCCCAAACACCACGATGGTGACAATTTCCTGCGAGGGGGACAACGCCGTTAGTTAGGGAAGAAGGATGATGGAGAGCATGCTCCAGAATCAAGGACAAACCCACGACTTCAGAAAAATACACCTCAGAAAATACATCACCAAGCTGCCTGCACCGCTCAGCAGAGAGCCCAGCCTTGAAAGATCATCAGATCTCTGCTTCTGTGTCTTCCCTCCCCCTCCCCAGAGTGGTGAGAGGTGCTGCACGTTGCAGCCTTGAACTGGAGTTTTACACCTCCTCATATTGTGCTTGTTCCCCCATCACAAGACTGGTGAACACCTCATTGTCCCCCTACCACCAGTCTCCAGGACTCAAATCTGTTAATGCTGAGGGAAGAGCAGAGATGGGAATCACTGAATGGGAATAATCCCAGAGGATGACAAAAGGGGATTTCAGCTTTTTCCCTAGAAAACTGGCATGGTTGCCTGTGTGTGCTGGGCGATCTGGAGCAGGGGTGGTGTAGATCCTCCATCCCTTGATGTCAAGAGATCTCTTTCCATCTATTTCCATCCCCACCTAAATATCCCATGCATGCTCCCTTCCCTCTGAGATCTTGTCTCACCTTTCTCATGTGTCAAACCTGGTGAAGCCCTAATTAGCCTGCAGCACCTTTTGATTTGATGTAGGGCAGGAATGGGGAAGAGGAAAACAGGCAAAAGGAGAGGAGATGGGTGAATCCCACAGCCTCGGATTTTTTTCCCTACATTTTTCCCACTTCTGACCCACAGGCCCCAGTGGTCCCCCCCTCACAAATGACAGCTTAAATTCTTGCCTCAAACATTCCCAGTCTCAGGGGTTTGTGTGGTTTTGACTTTATTTTAATACCTCACTGTCAGTCCCCACTTACCAGGATGTAAAGGGCCCCTTCTGAGCTGTTCTGGTACTCATCAATGGTCGAAAAGACAGACAGCACCAGGCAGGAGAACACTAGTAGAAAACTAGAGAACACAAAAAGGGAGGGAGAGACAAGGTCAGTCTTAATGGCAGTAAATTTTCATGCTCATCCAGCTAACTCAGGGAGCAATTTTGGATATATTTCTCTCTGAGTATTTACTGCACTGCTGCCACCAACCTTGTAAAAGGGGTAAGTCAAGCACCTGGTTTTGCCAACTGGAAGGGTTATGTGTGGACAGACCCACCGGACCATTCCCAGTACGGCCAGTGCCAATCCAGTTCTCCTTCCAGCTGGTAGCTCTGATCACATCTGGCATTTTTTTCCCAAGGAGGTGTCAGGTCTTTAACCAACATGCTTCCAAAAACATCCAGATGAGCAGGGACGTTTCTCCCTGAGGTAAGAGGGGAGCAGACTGGCTGAGGAGCAGGAGCATGGGCTGAGCATGAGCTCCTCTCATGCTCTACTTATGCATTTCCATCCTCAAAAGCTCACACAGAAGTGGTGCTGCAATTCTTGCCAGAGTAGGACATTTTTGGGTGGATTTAATGTTCCTTTCTTAGGCAGGTACTCCACATTAACTCCTCGCTGCCTGGAAAGGCTGGTGACTTTTTGGGTTTGCTGGAGCATCACTGGGATGTGGGTTGTTGTTACTCTGCTCTTTTGTGGCCAGACATGGGACAGAAGAGGGGTTTGAACCATCCAAGGGAATGTGATTTTGGTGCTGTTGGCCCTGGGGAGGGAGCTGGGCTGGTCTCTGTCCCAGCCCTTCAGGGACAAAAGAAGCTTCATCCTGCCATAAGCTGGGAATGACCCAACTTTGATATCAGCTCTCTCAGTCTCTAATTTACCACAAAACTGGGGAGATGCTCAAACCCCAGCATGCATCCAGCTCTCACTGACATCTACATCCATGGGCAGGCTCCCAAAAGCAGCCTGAGCAGTGCCTGTCACTCACTGCCTGCCCCCATCACAGCTGCCCAGTGCTGGATGTTCTGATGCAAATCAAAGAGCACCGAATGAGTGACAGGAGCTCAACTCTCTTCTGACACTCAGCGCCTGAATCCGCAGCTGCCGAGGTGTCCTGGCATCTGCTCAAGGCTGGAGGCTTCCACCCCTTCCCACTGCTTGCTCCAACAAAAGCAAGGAAATTAATTTACTCAGGATCGATTTACTAATAGAATAAAGTAGGCCAGCGCAAGGAGAAACTAAAAGCTGCATTCTTTAAGAGCATTAAATAATTCATCTGTCTGACTTTGTCTCACATTCCTACAAACTGCATTGTGAATATTTATAAGGTTTGGTTCTGCTGGTGGGGGCTGTTGCTTTTTGGTGGATAAAGGAAAGGAGTTTCACACCACCAGGTCGTGCTTGTGGCTTTGCAGTGACCATAAATGTCACAGTAACAAGTAAAAACAGGGAGATTTGCAGTATTTATTTGAACCACAGGCTGAAACGTGGTGGTGAGGTGGGGACTGCTGGAGGTAAGGGACCTTCAGAGCCATCTCAGCCAAGGCTGAGCTTTATCAACTACAGATGATGAGTCCAGCACAGAGCAGATAAGGATTATTGCCTGATTTCTCACTGCAAATTTCCCTTTTTCACAGCAGGTTTGGTGTGTAGACATTTGAAACAACCTCAGGAGAGTAAGAAAACCTCACTTGCAATCCCACTCATGATGTCCCTCAAAGTCTTGTCTAGGTCCCACTTCAACATCTTTTCTCCCCAAGCTGCTCTTTTAAAACCCTTGCTGTAAACAACCCCGCCACAACCTGCCCTGCAGTCAAAGGGACTCCAACCATCCCAATATCCTCCAGATCGCTGGGGCCATGCCCTGGGAGCTGGACAAGGGGCCCCACTGCTGCCCACACCCTGGAAGGGGGAGCAGAATCCCACACTACAGGAGGGAAGGAGCTGCAAATGGGTCAGGCTGCCCCACACCTGGGATGGCCCAGATTTTGCTGCAAACTTCTATGTTGAAGTGAGAAACAAATGAATAATAAATGAGAGAAGAAAGAGGAAAACGAACAAACAAACAAAAAAGATAATGGAAAGGCATCAAGGTAAAAGAGAGATCTACATTTTCTGATTAAAGAGGTAGAATGTGAGCTGTATTTATTTTTGTGACCAAATATCACTGTAGAGTGCCAGAGGAAGAGCTGAAAGCAAAGTGCCAATATCAGAGCAGGCTTGCACACTGTGTTTGCTCAGCTGATCACCTTGGATAGATCCAGAATGAAGCCACTCTCAAATGATGAGTCCTGGCAGGGGCACACACCACAAAGAAAAGAGGATTCCTGTACGTTAAGTAGTGACCCAACAGATACAGATGGAACAGGGGAAACAAAAGGAACAGAAGTTGCTTTATCAAGCCAAATCCCAAGGGTGGATTGTGCAAGCTGTGGTTATGGGGAGAGCTGGGACAGCTCCAGGTGGTGCTGGAGCAGTTGGACACCTGGGTGCTGCTTCTCCCCCTTCCAGCACATCCCTGCAGCCTCATCCCCGGCCTCTCCGTGCTCCTCAGCTCCCCGGGGCCAGCTCAGACCTGCTGTAATTTCCACTCGGGGCTCCCCAGGGCTTCCATTGCCAGGGAGACCTCATGCAGAGCAGGCTGGCAGGGCTGGCATTAATTACAGCACTGCCGAGCACGGGAGGCAGCAGGGAATGCACCAGCTTCTCCAGCGGAGCATGGGAGATCCACGGCCAGATCCCATGGGGACAGAAACCTCCCCCTGGCTCAGTCCCAACGGGTAAGGAATCTCCCTGTCCCAGCCACCAGCAAAGGAGCAGTCCTGCCAGCAAGGGATGCAGGCTCTGGCTCAGCACAGGGTGAGCTGCACACGCATCCCAAAATAGCTCCATGGCGATGCACAGCTTCTCTGCTTGACCGTGAGGCCCACCAACCTCTGGGGGACTGGAAAAGGAGACTCAGAGAATGACACCTTTCTGCAAGGAAACTGAATTTAGGCGTTTGAGGTCTGTATGGCTCCTGGGAGACTTTGAGGGATCTGCAGATCCCCTTTGGAGAGAGGAGTGGAAGAGGGAAGCTGAGAGGTACGTGCACATCGGGGCATGTATCCTCTGAGCTGTCACAGAGGGACAGCAGTGGGGAACAGGAAGATGGACTCTGCTTTAATTCCACCTAATCTACCCAGACAGATCAGGAAAGGCCTTCAGATAATAATGGATATCTAAGGAAAGGGAAACAAGCCAATAAATAGTGTAGCAGTCGGGATGAATCTAATTTTTAAAGCTACATATCTAATGAAAGAAAATTACGTCTGCAGCCTGACTCTGGGAAATGTTAATGTGCAATAAGGAACATTAATTAGGTCCCCTCTAATGATTTTTACATTAAAGATGCCAGTTCTGCTTAGAGCATTGGGGAAGACAATATCCTCCTCCTGAGCAGACAGGTCCTGCCTGATGCATGGCTGGAGTCAGCACCAGCATCTCCCGAACTCCACGGTGGTTTGGGACCACTGTCTCCTCCTCAGAGTGATGGGAAGGAGAGATCTGTCCTCAGCCTGCTGGAGAAGGACACCTCATTGCATCTTCTCACCCACCAGCCATTCCTGCAGGCCCCCAGCACCTTCTGCTGCTCCGACATCCCCCACGCCTGTTGCTGAGACCTTTAAGCTCAGCCAAGACTCAGTTGTGCAAATCTGACTGCTGCTAATACCAGTAAATCCAAAGACCTCCAAAGTCTGACTTTACATCCAAAGGTTATGTTGACTTAAAACACCCATGCAAGCTTCTTATTACAATTTTTAAATCCCAGCACAAAATCTGCATATCCAGATTTCATATCCACTGTGCTTCAGGTTAGCAACAGAAAAAGGATTGACTGAACTCCCCGTTGGAAATAAAAATACCTAAAATGGCATGAAACAGGAAAGATTGTCCTTCTCTTTTTTTTTTTCCCCTCCTCAGTGAAAGCACATGATGGAATCATCATAAAGCTTCTCAGGTTAATCATCTAATTTGCCTTCCAAAAGAAACCCCCTTGGAATCTACATGCCCATTTACATAAGAATTTTAAAAGGTCTCTAAATTTATTCCTGAAATACTCATATTCAAATAACACTCACTGACACTCAGAGACGTTGGGGTTCCTCTGATGGAGCACCACTAATTAGCAACTGGATTCCTGGATGTGATGGAGATGGAGACAACACAAGGAGGTGACAGGAGCTTGTAACAAGGCACTGTACTTGTTGCCCACTTTGATGGCTTTCCCCGGAATTGGGAAAGAGCTTTAATGATTTGTTTAACTAGAAGCGGCAAAGCTGGGAAGGAAGGAGTATTTCACTACAGGCATTCGAGAGCTGCACAATGAAAAGCAACTTAAAACATTTAAAACACTTGAAAATTACTTTGGGGTTGTAAACAAGGCATTGATAATTGTGCTAAAATAAAACCAACGTGCTTATGTGCAATCCAGCTGCAATCCCAGCAAATCCATTTGCTGTGAGCTCTGTAAAATTCTGCAGTTCAAGTACCTAAAACTTTGATGTAAATCAAAGGCCAGGAAAGTACAGAAATGACAATAAGTGAAGGTGAAAGAGCATCCACAGCAAAGAGAAACAGGGATTGGCAAATGCCTTTAGTTCTTCAGAGAGCCTCGAAATCAGAATGGGAGTATTTGCAGCTCAATTTAAACCTCCACTGAGCCAGAAGCAAAATGCTGAGAAAGCCATGACTTTTCCAGGGATAAAGACTTTGTCTTATGGCACCTACCCTTAGCCAGGAGCATCCATCATCTTTATTCATGTAAGCAATCCTGCTGTGACTTGCAACCTGGCTGCTCATTTACAAGGCTGAATAGAAGCCTAAATACCTCACTCCGGGTTCCCACATCCCTCGGTCTCAGCCAAAATCATCTCCCAAGGCAAATTCTGTCACTAGGAGAGCTGGCAATTGAAGTGGAGAGTCCTGCCTTTTGGTGCTGTGCCTTAATAAATGCTCTCCTTCCCAAAAATAACTCCTGATGGCATCTCAATCCCCTCAGATCTGGCCATGCCCAGCCCCATCCTGTTTGCTGAGATCTTGCTCCTTGGATGAGCCTGGAGGATCCCCGAGCATCCGTGCGAGTAGGAAAGACTGTTTGTGGTAAACACTCTGGCTGGCTCCGAGGCAGGGATTGTCATGGTTTATAAACTTGTTAATAAATCATTACCAAAGGCCTGTCTGGGACGACATTTACAGCTCTTGTGCGTTCTCAGTGCACTCAGGTGATGCCTGAGCAGCCTTGATAAGAATCCCCCTGGTTGTACAAAGCCATAAAGGGCACTAAGGACTGTGGTGTGAATGGTAGGATGGTTTGGACTGGGAGGGACCTTAAAGATCCCCCAGTTCCAACCCCCTGCCTTGGGGCTGACACCTTCCACTGGAGCAAGTGGTCTAAATGGAGCACTGGAGCATCTCCAGAGGACCAAAGCGGTGTTCCAGGGGAGGCTGCGGTGTGCACAGTGAGGTGTTAGATGGTGAGCTGGGAGGTGAGAATTCATCCTGCTACAGAGAAACAGCTCTTAGAGATCCATGTGAAAGGGCTGGCACTGGGATGGGAAGGAAAATCGTAGAATGATTTAGGTTGAAAAAGCCCTCCAAGATCATCGAGTCCAACCAAGCCAGCACTGCCAAGGCCACCACTAATCCATGTCCCCAGGTGCCACATCTACACATCTGTGAAATCCCCCTGTAAGAGCATGGCAAAGCTGCACAACCAAGTCACAAGAAAACATCTTGCCCTGCCTTCCTTCTATTTAGGCAGCACATTTCTCAGAAATAAAAGCAGCATCTAGGAAATTTTTCCTTCGACATTCACCAACGTCTGAAATCAGTTTCCACGCAAAAGCTCCTCCAGCCTTTTGCCCTTGCTTGTAACAGGAGTGCCAGAGTTCTGATCCAAACCCATGGACTGCAGGAATTTGAGCAGAAATGGGGTTTGCATGACATAACTTGTCCCTAGTCCAGCAAAGGATTGTGTATCTTCACACTTAGGAGCAAGAGTGAGCTTAAGAGCTTTTCTGGATTGAAGCCTCAGAGAGGAAAAGCCGTCTGGAAATGCCAGGGAATGGAGATCAAGATCTGAACAGTGGGAAAAGAAGTTAAATGTAAGGAATTGCTTGGGTTTTTTACAGGCTGGCTCTAATCATTTAACTGAGGCTGAATAAAAGCCTTATTAATAATAATGACTGCATGCAAAGTTCTAGCTCCAATGTTCCGCTCTGTCCTCACCCAGAATGAATCACTTGGAAGTGCTTGTCTGCGTATTCTCCTCGCCCTGCACACGCAGCCTCAGAGGAGCCAGATGTCTGGAGGAAAACCCAAAGTATTAATCAAGCCCGTACACCTGCCAGAAGAGTCTGTTCCTGCTGGGATTCAGCTCTGCCGGGCTGAGGATTTCTTTCAAAAAATTTGGTGGGGAGAAATATATTCATGCAGCTGCAGAAATGGCTCATGGGAGAGAATCCTAAAGCCCACGGTGCAATTACAGTGCATTGGGAGGTAAATTAAGAGTATAAAATATTGGACATTTAAGTAATTCTTAAAATGTATGTGCAGGCATTTATTCAGATCATGCTCATTGATTTTAATGTGAGGGAAAGTTGCTGTCTCATGCAATACCCATATTATTCAGATTGAAATCTGAGCACTGCCTCTCTTTCATCCCACAGGGTATTCCCCCAAAAGAGCCTCCGCTTCCTCCCCACCCTGGAGAAATCATTGCTAGTGAGCACAGGAATACAAACCTTCCTGATCCAACCTTTATTCCTATATGAAGATCAAGTTATTTCTGTTTCTTAAGCCTTACTTTTCCACAACACCTCAAGAAAAATAAATTTCAGAAACCAAGGAAACGCTGCATGGTTGGAGCATGCAGGAACTGAAATTCCTCTTGCTGAGGTCAAGCTCCTCTGAGTGACCTGGGCAAGTCACTCGATCTGACTTAAGCGAGCTCTAAAACTGGGTTAAAAGAGAGCTGTCCCTATAAAATGTAATGCTGCATCTCATCTAAACATTCCTCGAGGGAATGTGATATACAAAAATAGGCTCTGGTCTAATTGCAGATAGGAAGATTGTCTCCAATCAGGCTGGTTCCCGTGGCAGACAGGAATAGTAGCTGGTTTTTCAAAGGTCTGTCCCAGAAGCAGAGATTCAGCTGGAGCCCGAGGTTTCCTGCCCACGAAGGATGAGCTCCATCCCGCTGAGCTCCTTCAGCTTCACTTCCCCATCCCTTACTTTGCACAAGTTCTACCACGAATTCCAGCACCTCAGAAATGAAAATGTTTGCTGAGAGCACCCACAGGGAGCTGCTGCCACAGGGGCTTGGCAGCTCTCAGCAGCCACCTGAACTGTCCCGGACACACAGAAGGCAGCTAAATGGCTGAAAATCCTTGTGTTGCCTTTAAAAACCTCAGTTTCCCCATGGGTGAGGCCCTTGGCTTGTGCTCCTGTAAAAGCAGGACCCCAGAACTGTTGCTCTTGGGCTCCCTCCCAGCTAACAGTGAAGGAGAATGGCCGAGATACTGGCAATTTTGAAGGCACTCACATGCCCCAGTCACTTCCCAGGGTCCTTTCCCAGCTGCATTCCTCGATAATTAGAAGGCAGGGATGTGGTTTCTGAGAACCAGAGGCTAATGGATAACACCAAAGTGTAAAATGCAAGGATTACCAAAGCCCTGCTAATTTCATTTGCTCATTGCTTTGTTTAATTAACAGAGTCTTGGGGAAAATAAGGAAGTATTTGCAAACTGCCCATAGAATATATCCAAAAGTTGGTAATTTCAACATCTGTTTAATCTTACCTCTCTTGTCCCAGGTAGCAAGCAGGAGCTTACAGCCAAGGTGCAAAAGAATTGCCTTTTGATTTCAGTCCCCGAAAGATTATGATCCACAAGTTAGGTTAAAAAAAAAATAACCTGAGGAATAACAGGAATGCCACAATAATCAGGATTGATATTCCCTCTCACCCTCTCCAGCACAAATCAGGAATAATCCCCCGAAAGCCAAGGGGGCTGCACTGCCACAGGAGAGGATCCAGCTCAGCTGGGTCCAAATCCTGTGAAGCCTGAGAGAGGATCCAGCTCAGCTGGGTCCAAACCCTGTGATGCCTGAGAGACACCTAAGTCTGGTACAAGAAAAATGCAGGATTAGGTCCACCACCAGATATAAAAGGCCAGTGGTCAGTTTTGGAGCTCTGCATCCCTTCCCCACACTGGTAGGATATCATGATCCTCCACAGCAGAGGTGGCAGAACACGGCCCTGCTGCTTTCCATGTCTGTGAAGCTGCTCCTGTCAGGATGGGAACATTTCCTCCAGGAGCAGTGCCTGGCCATGAGGACAGGCAGCCCAGAGGAGCTGCCCAGGGTGAAGGGATGCAAAACAAAATTGAATCTCTGGAGAGCTCAGCATTAAGAAGGCAGCGCTCTTTAGCCCTAAAAAATTGCTGAACCAGCCCAGTTATGCCGCAGGGAGGGGAGAACATCACACCAGCTGCCAGTCAATCCCTGCTTAACTTCACCACTTACAGAACTATTTTGGGTCTCCCAGGAGCTGCAGCTCTGAATCCAAAAGTCCTTTTCCACCTTTTCCTCTCCATCAGCAAAGTTTCCCTGAGCAGTAGCCAGGCTGTGCCAGCTGTGTGCTCCCAGGGAGGGATGGGGACATCATCCTGCCACCACCCACATCGGCCCCTCCTTGGCTCACGGCAGAGAACGGCCAGCTCGTGACACCTGCACAGACAGTGCCAGCTCTGCCAGGGCACAGCCTCCCTTTGCACCTGATAAATTAAACCCCAGCACCAAAGGGCGATTAATCACTTCCATCACCTCTCACTTCTTCCCCGGCATAACCCAAATTCTGCAGGTGGATGGCCAGGTGTGGATGGGAGCAGGTGAGCACAGCCCATACATCGAGAACCTTTTGCAGATGGAGAGGCTGCCCAGAGAGCCAAACACCCCAGGAAGTGGAGGGAAGCCATGCTCCTCGCCAGATGAAATAAAGGCAACCTCAGTTAATGAGGGAGCCTCATTTGAACTGGGCAGCTTTGGGGGGCTGCTGCAAGCAGGGCTGGGCGTTGGGAGCCAGCATGTGCAGATCAGGGCTTTTGTGCTCGCCTGGATACTCGCAAAAGAGGTGACAATACCTCATCCAAAGCTCCCCCAAAACCTCCATCAGTGGAAGAGGAGGGGAGTGATGCGTGTCCCTCCCAGCTATCCCTGCAATGCAGCAGTTCACAGGTCAGCACAACCTTTTCATTTCAGTCAAGGCTACATTACCCAGCCAGTTCCCAACCCTCACACCCGTCCCTCACTGCTGCTCATTGCTGTGGACCACCTAGACATGGGCAGATGGGAATCAGGCTCAGACAGCACCAGTCTGGTGGTGACCAAACCTCTCCTGACTCCCGAGGCAATGGATGAGCCTCACACGGTTGCCCTGTCTGGCTGCCTCCCTGTCTCTACCTAAAATTTGGACCTGCTGGCTGATTTTCATCAGATTTGCCAAAGTGATGGGCAGCAGTGAGGATAAGAACCTCTTCCCCTCTGTTTTTGCCCCTCGGAGGATTCTGCCATGTGAGCTCCATGGGGCTGGCACACACCAGCCAGCCTGGGAAAGCCACGAGCTCCCAAAAAGCAGCTCCCCCATGTTCCCCCGCACAGCAAATGACAGGTTTGTTCCCTCTACTTATTTCCCTGTGCCAGTAAACACAACAATAAATAGCAAGCTGCAGGAGGCAGATGATTGTGTGGTGAAAGGTGGAAAACATCTAAAAATGATTTAAAGCAGGGAGGAGAATAGGAAGAGAGGGCTGTGGATTATAATCTCTGAGGAGGAGGAGGAGCTGCTCAGCTGGGGAAAGGCAGCAGAGGCAGGGAAGGTTTTCCTTCCCACCCTGTAGCTCCTTGCTCTGGGTGATGCTCTGAGAGAGGGTGCAGGTCCCCCTTTGCAGGTCCCCCTTTGCAAAGGTCCCCAGACCCAGCCCTGGCACGGGACCCCAGCAGCCCTGGGACAGGAGCAGGGGCAGCACTGCAGGGGCTGGACCCTTTAAAAACTCCTAAGGAAAGAGGACACAGGGCATGGACACTTTAAAGCTGAAGAGAGATTATCTAGCTGCCATTTCAACACGCTGGTAAATCAAAGTCGATGGAAGCCATATGCTCTGCTGGGAAGCATCCATCTCGTTGCCAAGGAAACATCCTTCCCATTTAAAATGGCAGGCAAAGGCTTGCAAAAACCTGCTTTTAACCCCCTTTTCTCAGGCATGATCCAAGTTCCCCAGCAGCTCCCCCAGCCCTGCGGCATCGAGCTGTGCTGCTGCCTGGGAGAGCTGCTGCAGCTGAGCCTGGGAATACAAGTAGGAGATGGTGCCTCTCCCGTGGGGTCCAGAGGAAATCAGAGCCAGCCTGGCAGCAGTGAGATCCCACGTCGAATTCCCAGCTTAGTCCCAAGCCAGCTTCCACGGTTCATTACTCTGGAAAAAAACAGGGAATCACCCGCCTGGGTCACATCCAGCAGCTCGACTCAGGGAGCTGTACCATGCTGCAGGTGCATGCTACAGACACGCACAGATGTTCCCAGCGGTGGGGAAAGACCCCGCTGCAGCAAGGGAATGACCAACAGCAGGACCACGGTGCATTTGTGCTGCTCAAACCATCTCCTGCAGAGCTGCAGGTACCACCCATTCCTTACAAGCAGCGAGCACGGGTCTGACCTTGGGAATCACGGCAATCCGCAGCCAGGACTGCAGGCTCCGGGAGCCACGGGAAGCCAGCACTGAGCTCAGCAGCTGGCTGGATCTGCAGCTGGCCCTGGGTCTCCTGCTCTGCATCTGCACCTTCTCCTGGCTCCCTCTGAGCCAGAGGTACAGTCCTGGCTCTAACATGGCCAGGCTGGTTTGCCGGGGCCTCTGTCAGCTGCGGGAGGAGGAGGTGATGGGGATGTGGGAAGGAGCACTCCCAGAGCACAGTTTATAATCTGGAACCGTGGAAGTCACGGCAACACTCTTCAGCCTGTTAACGCTAACGAATTTGCATGGAATTTTGTTTTAACAAAAGACACAAACCAGTGCCCACTGGGACAAAACTGGACATCCTCCTGCAAAGATGTTACTTCTCTGTGTTTACCTGCCACCTAAGCCTCTCATGACTTTTTTTTATGGAATCACAGAATGGTTTGGGTTAGAGGAGACCTTAAAGATCACCCCGTTCCCACCCTTCTGCCATGGGCAGGGACATCTTTCACTAGACCACGTTGCTCCAAGCCCCATTCAATGTGGCCTTGAACACTTCCAGCCCCTTTTCCTTTTAAATGGTTCTCATTTATTGTAAATCCCATAAGCAGATGAAGCCAAAACCAGAGAATTTTCTATTCTGATAAGTAACTATGCCTTAAAAACATTTATAATGGAGACCAGAGACAATATTTAATAATTCAAAACCTAGGAAGGCCTGATGGGACAAGGATACATCCTGAAGGCTCCTTGTCTGTGTGGGAAATGGTTATTGCAGCTGGAGGAGGGAGAGGCTAGGGTTACAGCCTGGGGAGCAGGGATGCTGGATTTTTAAGCTGCAGGCATCCTATGACACTGAATTCCTCTGTACCTCAGCTCCCAACAGGAAAATGGGGTGATGATTCCCCCCAGCATGCAGGGGCACAGCTGAGGTTAAGCCTAGGTCTGGCTCAAGAATTGTCCGTGGCCCTCAGGAAGCAATAAATCCTTCTGGAGTAGCACAAAGCCTGGCACAAAACCACTGCAAAGCACACCAGCAACCAGGGCTCACGTGGACCAGTGCCAACACAGCATCTTAAATGACAGCACAAAGCCACCCGGGAGCTCACAGGAGCACTGTCCTCTGGCACACGACCCCAGGCCATGCCCAGCACCACAGCCAAGGGGTTGGTCCTTCCCTAGGTAAGAGCTCAAGGCAGTTGCAGCAGTCCTAAACCCCTTTCCCGGACGCTGACTTGGCTCCAGAGCCAGGGGCAGCAGCCGGTGCGGAGCCCGCGAGCAGACGCCGCAGCACAAATCCCCCACCGGGGCATCCTGCTCCTGCCAGAGCCGGGCAGGAGTCACCTTCACTCAGTGGCATCGGAGCCAGGTCTCCCTGGCGACTCATCATCCAGCTCTGAGATATGCTTGGGCTGTCTGGGAATTATGTCAGCAGGCACTGTAAATATCCAGTGGCCCTCTTATGATCCCGCACGCTCCCGCTACCGCCCTCTTGGCTCGGAGCCGCGTGCGTGCTCTGTGCTGTGCGCTCAGGACACCAACAGTGACACAAAGCAATGAATGGATAACAGCCAGGTAGTATTTGGAGTCACAGCAGCATCAGCCTGCTGCTAAACCAGAGCAGGAACAGCTCCATCCTGGTTGTGTAACCCAGCCTCGCAGGACATTCCCCATAATTAGAGGGCCTTTCCCTGCAGTCCCATGGGGGCCATATGCTGCACTCGTGAAAGGATGCTCAGAGCTGAGCTGCCTCTCCAGCACATATTTTCAGTCTTCCCTAGAAACAGCAAAGAGCAAGAGGAAGCAGGAAGGAGAGGGGAAAAAAAAAAGTTTAATTAATCTTCATTTAATTTCTGCCGTCTTTTAGCAAATGGAAAATAAGTGAGCAAGTCCATCAGGCCTGTGCTGCTTCCCTGGGCTTTACCAGCCCTTGTGTTTCCCAGAGGAGATGCACATCCCACCAGGCCATTGCAGCCAGCAGGGAATGCCATCATGGAGTCAGGCTTGACTCCAGCCACTCCTCCCAACACATCCCACAGGGATGTGGCTGCAGGGTAGAGGGGCTTCCCCAGAAACAGATGGGGAGGCAATTCATTACCTTTATGAATTTCTTCATGGAGGTTCAAGCCATTTCTCTACAGTGGCCTGGGGTTTGGGCAGATACTCCCTGCCAAACACACACCCACAGAAGGCTGTTTGCAAACATGGGCAGCAAAAATGGCAGGTTCGATGGAGGCGCTCCCCAGGTGCCCGAGTTCTTGCATATGGATGGGTCAAGTCCAGGCAACATCTAACCCTGAATTATTAGCTGGTCTCCAAGGTTTGGCTATTCCAAAGCTTGGGTGGAGACCTGAGACTGGGATGTGTCCCACCTACTTGTAGATGTTTACATCCCCACCTCCTGGTAAAAACAGTCAGATAGAAACAACTTTAGAGTCCCATTCCCTTGTCTTATTCAGACACTTTCCCTATAACTGCAACCTCAAATTATTGCCCTCATACTAAGACTGGTTAAAACCATCACTAACTTAAAACCAAGTTTCGTACCTGCATGGTGTTATCTAAACTGACGAAGGACAGGATTAGGTTAGATGTTAGGAAGAAATTCTTCTCTGTGAGGGTGGTGAGGCCCTGGCACAGGGTGCCCAGAGAAGCTGTGGCTGCCCCATCCCTGGAGTTGTTCAAGGCCAGGTTGGATGGGGCTTGGAGCAACCTGGGGTAGTGAAGGTGTCCCTGCCCATGAAAGAGGGGTGGAACGAGATGAGCTTTAAGGTCCCTTGTAACACAATTCTATGATTCTATTTATCCCATTAATCTACTGATCATCATACCAAGCCTCAGCAGCTCTCTCTGTGTCATTTAACATGACTTGAGATGCTCCCACCACCCACAACTGCCTTGGGGGAGGGCAGGCTCTGGGCCTGGAGGGGCAGCTCAGAGAAGGTAATGAATTACATCTGTTTTCTGTTTCAGAAAAGAAAAACATCATCAGCTACAAAAGGTCAGTGCAGAAATTCTTCCTATCCCTCATTAGCTGGCACGGTACACGAGAAGCTGCTAATTAAGAATAGCATTAAAAACATCTAGATGTTAAAAGAAGAAAATGTGGCAAAGAAGAAAAATTCAGTTCAAAATTCTGATACATTACAGACAAAGAGCTCAGGAAATTCTCCTCTCTAAATCTTTTCCCTTCCTCACAGGAATACCCATATCTAAGAAAAAGACCATGACAGAGATGTGCATCCCCTACCCACAAGAACCAAACCACAAGATCACATTAACCAAGTTTCTTTAGTGCTGATACGGATTAAATGCTCCGTTCCCTCAGGCTATGGAGACATAGCCCTCATGAAGTGCCAGCAATTGAGTTCAAGACATAATGACATGAGGACTTGTCCCTCTGGCTCAGGGTGATGCTTAATTGGGTGTGAAGTCAGCTTTCGGATGAACACTGCCATTAGCAGGCTGGCTTCCGTGCAGGTCCCAGATAGGTGCTATGTGAGGGGCTCTCCTTCCCCCCCAAATTCCCAGCAGGCCAGCTTTCTGCAGTCATGGGGTGTGTCTGAAAAGGCCCATCCTGGGGAAAATGGCACAATGAAATTCCTGCTCTGGCAGTGTCTCAGAGGAGCCCATCCACGTTTGCCCATGGCACCTCCAGTCCCTGCTCAAATACCAGCAGAGACTTACAGACACTCAATACCTGATCTCTCCTTCTCCCACTGATCAAAAACCCAACAGCACCAGCAAAGCAACCTCTGGTGAGAAAAGAGGGTACAAAATCCCACCTCCCCCTCAGCCATGAACCACCGCAGAGCAAGAGCTTCTCCTGGACAAGGGCAGACATGGCGCTACGTCAGCACGAGATGTCCCAGCGGCTCCACACCCCAAAATGGACAAACATCCCATGCAAGCTCCTACCCATGCTCCAAACGGCCGTGCTCCTTCAGCCAGGAGAGATGGGATCAGCGGCACGGATCTTCCAAAGGATGGAGCCAGTTTGAGGGTTGGTTTTGTTGCTCATTCAAGCCTGGAGTCTTTATATAGTGTCAGGGCAGGATCCAAAAGCGGAAGAGAGACACCCACTCCCAGGGAGTGTAACACTCACACTGAAATAAATAGCTCCCTGCCTAAGGGGATGACTCAGGAATCTCACTAGTCCTTAAAGCACAAATCATTGCTAATAAACCCCAGAAAGCTTGGAGGAAGGCCTAGCAAGAGGTCAGCTGGGCAAGACTTGGCATTTCCAGCCTTGCCAGGCATAAAGCAAGAGGAAGGATGAGTAACCACTGAAAAATGACAATGACCGGCATTGAAGCAATGGTGACACCAGCCTAAGCCCTTCCTGCAGTCTACCTGGCTCAAGAGTATTGAGTAGTCCTTGTTATTGGGGAGAAGTTTTGTTTTTCACTGCCCCTCCTGGAAGCACTCAGGCTTAGCCACCACATGGCTTGAAGTGGCAGGAGGCAACAGAGCTTCACTCCCTGTTTGTCCAGCTATAATATACAGATATTTATATTTACCTCTTTTGCTCTTCTCTTGAGTGAAAGATGGCATGCTCTTACATCCCTTATTACATTCTTCAGATCAGGTAACGAACCTCCCAGCAAGCATCAACTCAATTAATGGCCACTTGGAGACTGCGAGCTGAGCACAAACCCATAAACGTGCAGGAGAGCGTCTCCCAGAGCTGTCATTTCGCTGCCACATATAACACTCCAACAGGAGAAAGTCAATGAGACCCATTCACAGCCCTCTACATGCTGCATCTGTAATGAGCAGTGAGATCACAGCAAAGCGTCCCTCTGTGGGTGATCCATGTCATTGGGAAGATGCCACCTTCATCCTCCCAGCCCAACATTAGCCACGCTGAGGTTCTCGGACCACGGGTTGGCCAAAGCCAACCCCACCTTGCTTCGCAAACCCAAGGAGCAGGGACAGAAACCAACCCACCAATCAAAAAGCAAATCAGGTGACAGGAAATGCTGTTAGAAAGAAAAGTGGAGCAAAGAGAACATTTACCAGCAATGCCCCAACAACTATTTCATGCCTTTTCTGTGTCTTGACTGCTCAGTGCACCAAGTCTTCCAGCAGGGACCGGGTTCTTTTTGACTTGATGGACACAACAGAAGCTTGTAGACTTCTACTCCTGTTAGGGGTGCTTGCATACTGCTGTAATATTAATAGAACAATATTTTCCCCTTTCTATTCATTTTAACTATTCTTTGACTGGTTTTTTTCTTTTTCCTTTGCACCCCCTATTAGTTTTTCCCACCACACCAACCCAAATCCACAAGGAACAGACACAGCAGGTACCCAGACACAACCTACTGCCCTCACACTAGAGACACACGAGGGGTACACAAGTTACCCTTGAGTCAGGATTTCTGAGTGTTTATTTTTTTGCTGGCATCATGATAATTGCATGCAGAGTGACAGGCTCGCTGTGGGAGCTGCGTTAGGAGTGCCTGCCCTGCTGTGCTCATCCCTTGCAGTGCGTGACAGCAGCTCCGCTGCCACCCCAGCCCTAATTTTCTCCCACACTGTCACCTCCCCAGGGCTGGCAGAGCTCTAAACGAGAGAGCAGGACTGCCAGGCAGATCAGGGTTTGTTTACAAATGAGGGATTTGTGAACGCCTGGGAAAGACCCTCCGGAAGGCAAAATCTGTCCTGAAGAGACCAAGCACCAGCCACGACGAACTGCCAGGAAGCTCGGAAGGAGAGCAGTTGCCTCCTAACCCAGTCGTTCCCTCTGCCTTTGCCTGTCCTCTTGTTTCCTTTCCCTGCCCCACCCTCCCGTGGGAGGCAGTAAGAAAAGCAGGATCTCTGAATGAAGATAGCAACTGGGCACTTCCCTCTGAAACACAACTGGAGCTGCTTAGGGGCTACAACCAGTATCAACAAGGATTGATTACTTCTGATTTCTCCCAGTCTCGCGTTGCAGACCACAAGAGTTGATCAGGGTTTGCTACAAAGGTTCCATTCTCAAAACCACTTCTCGAAGGTGGATGTCAGATCCAGGTCATCCCGTTTCAATCTGTGCCAGCCTCATCTCTCCCCTTTACCTTACCTGCTGGGGTGTCCACAGCATAGTTCTGGCTTTGAACACCCCAGTTCCCATAGGCTGTGGCAGGAGGTGGGAAATGCCTCAACTCACTCCTATTTTTGAGTTTGAAATCCTGCCAGGCTCTGCCTTCTCTCCTCCTTGCCTGGACTGGTCCCACCCAGCTCTCACTAAGGTGTGCAAGGGAATTTAGGCTCCCTCTGCCATCAGCAGAGAGAAATGGGCACCTCCAGAAGGCAAACCTGCCCACCTAAGCCAGCACTGAGGCTCCTGTGGGATTTCCATGAGGAGCCCAGCATGTATCTGAGTATCGCCAAATTCACAGTGAAAGCCCACTGCACCTTAAACATCTGGACGTTATAGGTCCCAAGACAAATCAAGTGACTGCTCACAGGGCTTGCACCCACCAGCTACTCTGATGTAGCTTTAAATCACCTCCCTACAGCAGCAAGAGTGCAAGGTGAGAAGATTCCAGAGGTCTTCTTGCTTCCTCTCTTGGAAAAGGCTGCTCTTTGACATCCAATCCACTCAAAAAAATCACTGTATGGATGCTCACCAACACCAAAACTTTTCCACACATCTAAAAAGCACATTAAGAGGCTGGAGTGGTGCCAAGAGAGACCAGAGAGTTCTGCAGGAACTCTCTGCTTTCCCTCATTTATTGGCAGTTGTACAGCCGAGAAGCCCCGAGGCTGTAACGAAGCAGCTCTTGCCATCCCAGCCAGTACTTTGTGTGAGATACTCCCCATCAAACACTGTGAGTAATTATTTCAGTGCCTCACAATAAATGCACACGACGCCCCCAAGACACCTCTGCTGTCAGGGTCACAGGAGGCTGCGTTTGCAGCTTACCCAGGATAGGGCCATGGGAACCACGTGGGGAGTCAAGGTCCCCACAGCTTCAGGGAACGGAGCAAGTTCACACAACTTGCTTGTCACACAACTTGCTCCCACTGGAAAACAAAATTTACATTGAAATATCTGCTCCTGCAGTCCTGGTGGAATCATTTTTTGCCACAGGTAACTGTCAGAATAGCCCAAGTCTTTTTGTCTTGCAGCCTGATTAGGAGCCATTTAAATATATGGTGGTGAAGGACCCAGCACCCACGGTCCTTCTGCACTACCTGGTTTTGCCATCGTATGCTCACCAGTCAAGTACACCTAAATGCACTCCAAATGCATTCTAAATACATTCACGAAACCCAGTGCAGACCACCACAACAGTCTGGTTTTGCAGTGTGGTTCCTTTTGGATCACTGGAGGCTAAAAATGGTCGCATTATTCTAAAGAAGTGTGTATCGCAGTGCTGGAGACTCCTCTCTTTGATGTACAGGGCCATCACACCAGCAGGGACAGGCCATTAATCCTTCGTAGGAACCACTCTCCACCTTTCTCAGCTGTACCACATCTGTTCTATAGGAGATTACACGGCAGGAAAAGGGACTGACACATCTCCCTGTCACCACAATTTAAAGAAGAATCTGTTCCTCAGGAGCTAAGAAACCAGCTGAGCATTTGGGCTACCTTAAAAAGGGTTATACAGGGCTAAGTGTTTGCTACCTAAGTCCCAGAAGCCAAACACTAAATTTACATGCTTTTTATCCTTGTGAGCACCACTGATGCCTGGCAGGCAAACCCTCTGCCCTGCTCACCCTGCCTTGCCAAAGGAATGACACCGTATCTCACCCTGTCATCCCTTCCTTCTGCTCAATGCAAAAGAAAAAAAAATCAAGAAACCTGATTTTTGTAACCATATCTCTTTGAGCTATGCCCATCTTCCCTTTAGTACAGGATTTGGGGCTTGCATTTTGGGTTATTCCTTTTTCCAATACATCGAGCCATAGTGAGACTCATCTGGTTGAGGTGTGTTGCAGCACAAAAAGGAGGTCACCCCGGGGATCAGCTTGTTTTTCATTTCCTTAATGTCAGTGTGGGGTGAATGTGATGGCTGGAACGTGACACATTAAAGCAACTGAAATCAGGTTGCTCCCACCAAGCTCTGACTAAGCCGCTGGAGAGGAGCTCGTGAGGCATCCCACCGGGGAGGGCTCCGGCTCCCTGGGGTGGATGCGACCCCACAGCTCAGGGCAGCAGCACTGGAGGTGAGAGCCCAGCAGGTCCATTCAACTCAGCACCTGGGGGAGATCCGTACTGGCCCCTTCATCCCACTCGACCTGGAGGTGGGAAGGAGAAGCCAGGAGAGGTTCTCTCCAGGTAGATCATCTCCAGGTAGATGGGCTGACTCTGGTGGTGTCGTACATGTCCACAACAACCCTGGCTGTGGGTGAGGGCTTGCCATGAACCACCACTCCTCAGGGCTTGGGGATGGACTGTTGAGGCTGTCAGACCACATTTACCCCAAATTCTGGTGAAGGAGATTATCTGGGAATGGATCTATGTGAAATTATCATGTTTTTATCAGTTCTGAGGAGTGAAAGGGGTCACAAAAGAGGTCACTTCTGCAAAGAGAAACCCTGCAACTCCAGGGAAGCACCTCAACCACTCTCCATGCTCCCGCCGTGCCAGCCATGGCCATGCCAAGATGCAGGCAGGACACTGGAGAGAGAGGTGGCTTGTTTGGGTGAAAAGGGAAGAACAAATGGGATGGGGATGGTACAAGGAAATTTTAATAGAATTAGACAGGGAGGAAATGTTCCTCCTTATTATAATTTAAGTCCATGCACTTGCTTAATTAACTAAATGTATGGTGCACAGTATGCGGATGAAAAATGCACCCAAACTATTTTTAACACAGTTAAAGAGACGCATTAGGGTTGTAAATTCTAAGTAGGAAATGCAAGAATTATGTTGGTTCCTGAGCACACAGCTTTAAAAGTGCCTGAATCCAGGCTGTTTTCATGCCACTGCTCCAAAAGCAGCCCCATCTTCAGCTCAGGGACCCAACATGAGCAGCTCTCCCAGGGATCAGGAAATGTATCTCCAGACACCTCAGACCCAGTGCGAGTACCCTGCTCAGGCTGGCACTGAACACAGTGATCCCTCCTGAATTAAGATGGCATGTAGGGACAAAAATCACTTTCAAGTATTACAGCCCTTCCTAAGCACAGAACAGGTTACAGAAACCAAGCCAAAAGGACTAGATGGAAAAGAAAAAAAATATTCAGAGTAATAAAATGGAAAAATTTCGGAAGTCAAATGCCCACCCGTACAGAGAACTACCCTGAGATCTAAGTGCTGCTGCACCCCTAAAAAAGCCTGACCTGCTCTTTAGACACGGCTCAACTTTTCAAGTTTCAGCTCAGCCTTGAACAGAATGAAGCCATGTGCTGCACTGTTAAGGATCTGTCAAAAAAAAAAAAAAAAAAAAAGGTGGGAGGGAATAGAAAAGAAAGATTTTGAGAGAAACATTGGGAGAAGGTGAGAGATAAGGGAGGCTCAGACCTCTGGGAACCAGAGACCACCTCCAGCTGCACTCAAAAATGGGGGCCACCAGGCTCAAGGTTGTGCAAAATGTACCATCTATATCACATATATCATACACACAGCCCCCAAGAGCAGGTCACCCAGTTGTGTCAGTGTAGGAAGAGCTACTGAGCACAAAAATGAATCATTACACAGAAATATAAAACCGTGCTTTTGCTCACAGAGGTAACGGCACTTTTAGAGAGGCAACATCTGAGATGAGACCGGGGCTGGGGGAGTGAGAGATTCCCTGGTTTGAATTTCCCTGATTTCTTATGCATGAAATGGTGCAAAAGGGAATGATCGACAGCAGGAAGAGGTGGGGAATGAAATCAGATGGATTGGATCTAGGATGCAGCACTGGAAATAAATGCAACCTGCCCAGGCATCTCAAGGCAGAGCATCGATGGCCTGGTGCAGAACCAGCCGGGGCCTCTGCAGGCAGGAATTTGTCAGAGGTACTTACCCAGAGGCACCTCTCAAATTTATTAAGACATCTCCACACTGGGAGTCTCAATAGTTTTTGTCTTGGCTTTGGGTGCAGGGAGCTGCCTGAGCAGCCCTGGAGCAGCTCCACGCCTGGAAAGGCAGCTGGGTCTCTGAGCATCTCTACAAGCTAAACCTCAGCCTTGCAGCATCAAAAACTCACTCACACTGGAAATAAATCTTCATTCAAGAAAGTCCCTGTGAGCAGCAGGAGCAGGGAAATTGGGGTGCCGGTAGTAGGGGGAGCTGACTGAGCCTGAGACAGTGGCAGGACAGGGCACCCTCATCCACAGTCTTCTTCAGGAGTCCCATTCCTGCAGGACGAGGGCTAAAGGTGCTTTTGTGCTCCAGGCTTTGGCACAAAATGGGATTTGGGGCAGGAGGAGACAGAAGTGACCCCAATAGCACAGGTAGGGCACTGCACTGGTCATCGGGACATGGGAATGGCTCCAGCTCTTCCACACAAACTTTGTGACCTTGAGGCAGTCTTGTCATCCTTCCACATCTTTGAATAAGCTTTTTATCTGTCCTGTCTGTCTGCATTACTGACTTCCAGTCACAAAACCCGTTCCAACACTCACAGACCTGGCACAGGCCATGCCAGGCTCACCCGGGCAGCAAGGGGGGATAACTGAAGCAGGAGCCTTTCCTGGGAACTTTGTGTGAAGTTTCTCATATCCTTCAGCTCTTCAAACACTGTAACAGTAAACTGCCAAGGCTAAACCTATCATGTGTGTGGTACAGGAAACTGGAGTCCACAGAACTTCCCCATACGCTGTAAAAAAATAATTATATCACTGACGCTTCACAGACATAGGTGCAATCACCACTTCAGCCCTGAATTCAGCCTCCGTTTCCCAGCAGGTGCGTGAGGGGTGGGGGCAGAGGCTGGTTTTGCACGGCTCCCTGTTGTGTCACAGCGGATACAAGTGGAGTCACAAGCCCAGAACAAACGCAGGTGCTTGGGCTGGGGGGGATGCAGCTACATGGTGAGAGCCAGGGGGCACTGGGAACAGCCCGGCACAGGGAACAGGGCAGTTTGGGGTGACCCTGCTCCTGCCCTGGGAGCACTCCTGGCTGCCCAAGCAAACGCCGCTGCAGAGAGCCAAAGAGGTCAGAAGTTGAGACAGAGCAGCTGGAGAAGCCAAAGAGGTTTGTAAAGCCCTCACAGACAAGCTAGCCCTGCTGCTCGTCATTTGGCTTTCAGCCCCTTCCATGTCTGTCACTGTCACCCCAGTGTCCCCCGGGCTGGGGTCTCACCTGTGTTTAACAGCACACAGAGCACACTGCGCACAACATCCCCACCCTCGGTGCACACACGGGCAATAACCCAGCTCGTAACGTGAACACTTGGCCCCTCCACATGGTTCTGGAAGATTTTACGACACAAACCACCCACAACTCCCAAGGATGGACAGGAGCGTGAAGGGTGCTCAGGATGCCCAGTGCTGGACAACACACTCCTCATCGTAGCTGCCACTGAGCTCCACAGATGCTCTCTCTTCTCCTCTCCCATTTCCCTGGGGGGGATGAGCTTCCCCAAGGACCCCAACTCGCTGCAGCGCTCGGCAAAGCTGCCCCTTCCACCCAGCCAGGATCTCCCCTCTCCGATTGGTCCCACCAACACCTCCCTGGAAGGCCTCAATGTACAAAATGGCTGAGGAGCAGAAAGCACATCCCAACTCCTTATCTTACAGCAGCATGGGGAAAAAACCAGAAAGGCCCCAAAAATCCTTTTTGCCGTGACTGACAGAGGCCCTGGCCATGAGGAAAAACAGAAAAACGAAACAAAAAACCCATTGGTACCAAGGGTAGGAGCACCTGAGCCTGAGCCTAGGCCTGCGGAAGAGCCCGGTGGGACTGTGGAAAGTCCCAGAGGGAAGGGAGTTGCAGTAACACCGAGATTTATCTTGACCCTCCCTTTGCAATCCTGGGAACAACGGGAAGTCATCTGCTCTCCTATGCAGCAGTGCTTCAGAGATGGGAATCGTTCTGCCAAACGCGGGTCAGCTGGGCCATTTCTGCCCAAAACCCGAATACCAGGGGGGAGATGTGCACCCAGGGGATGCTCCTTTGTTTACCGCTCGGCTGTACAGGCAGGAAGCCCCAGACACTGATTAGCATTTCTTTCTAGACACATCTCCCATTGAGACGCTTCCCATGGGGGACAAGAAATACCTCCAGAAGCCTGAGCAGAGCCCCAGAACCAAGCCCGGCCCCAAACCGACTGCAGCCACCCAGCAAGCAAAGATGGGGCCGGGGAGGGAAGGATGCTGGGGGGTGGGGGGGAGGAGAGACGGTGCCTGAGCAGAGCTTTTTGTTCCTCTGCTCACAGCATTGCTATGGTGATTTCAAGCAAGACGGAGGAACAGTCGCTACCCATCACTCCCGCTGCTCCAGCCCCCTGCACCGACCGCATGAGCAGCCCCTTCCCCCGCAAGCAGGAGCGGGCAGAGGGCGAGGGGGGCTCCTTGCATCGCACCTCTCCTGGGAGCCACCCCCCGGCTCTGCAGGGGCAGCTTCTTCCCCCCCGCCCCCTTCCCCGGATGGCCATCACCGCCCCGTCTCCGGGCACCGCCTGGGCTGGGGCGAGGGATGCGGGATGCGGGATTCGGGATGCAGCGGCGGCCCGGCCGGGCGGCCCGACTGCTCTGGGAGAGGATGGGGGGCAGCGGCTCAGCCTCCGCCTCCCGCAGCATCCCCCGGGGCTCCCCAACCAGCCCTGGCACCCGGCATCCCTTCCCCGCACCCCCTCTGCAGCTGGAGCATCCTTCCTCTCCGGCGCATTTGGGGGGCTGAGGGGGTGGAGGAGGGCACACCGAACCGGGGGGGGTCTCTGCCGTCAGGTTTGCCCCCCACCCTTTTACTCACACGTATGCGTGGTAAATGAAAGCCCATCCCCGCGGTCTCTCCAGCACATTGTAGAGGAAATTCTGCAGCTTGCGGTAAAAAGCATTCCTTTTGGGGGGCTTCCCACTGCCCGAGACCCCGGAGCGGGGCTTGCTGAGGATGCTGCCCCGCTTGGAGCTCTCGGAACCGGCGATGAGCAGCGCTCCGTCCCGGCTGGAGTCCGGGGCGCCCGGGTCCAGCCCCACGAAGCCCACCTTGAGCTTCTTCTCCGCAGCGGGCCCCGGGTAGACGCCTCCGTTGCGGGATTTCTGCACCATGGTGGCGGCGGGGGGCGGCGGGGCNNNGGCTCCGCCAGCGCCGCCCCGCCGCCGCCCGCCCCCTTAACCCTTGGCATCCCCCGCCGGCAGCCGCCTCTCGCACTCCCCTCACTCCCAAAAATCCGGGTTTGCCATTCCTCACCTCCCAGAATTTTAAAAAAGCGGCTCCGGCCGCGCCCCTCAAGAAAATCAGTGTCTGGCATTGTTCCCCCCTCTCTTGGTCCCTCCTAAAGCGGGCTCTGACATCCCACTCTCAGATCAAGACACAACATCTTCCCCCTGCCCCCAACCCAGTGTCCGCTCCCAAAACCAGGCTCTGTCACCCCCCTCAAAATCACCGCGGCGGGGGCTCCTTCTGCACGCCCGGGAAGGGCTGGGCAGCGCCCTGCGATGGGATGCCCATCCCCGCGGTCCCACGGGCAGTGGGTGCAGACATTGCCACGGGGTCACAGCACGGACCCAATCCATGCCCCATCTCCATGAGCCCACTCGGCAACAGACCTGCTCAGCCTCTCACAAATCCCAGTGTGCAAAGTCATTCCCTTTCTCCGCGCTTCCCGGAGGCCCAACACATCATCTTGGAAGCCCAAATTCAGTTTCCTTCATGCACTGAAACCCCATCATGATGTGGCCACCAAGATGTTCAGAAGCCAAACTCTCAGCATAGAAAGTCCATCTCCAGAGGTGCTTATGCAAATCAGCTCGTTAACACCCCACTCTTTATAGCCCAGTAGCACCATTTTCCCCCCTTACACCATGGCTGGCTTCTGCCTCAAGGAATATTTCCTCCTGACACACCTCCAGGGGACTCAGGAGAAGACAGGCAGACTGCAGAAGATAGGACAGAGGTGCCTGCCCCACACAATTATCCTCCATGGAAAGGGTTCTTTGCAATGCAATGGGAAGACCTGCAATCAAATAAAATCAAGCCCAAGATCAACTCCTTCCCAGTGACATTCCTATCCCTTACAATCCAAAAAATCCCAGGTGATCTGTGAACTGCACACCTCTGCGTGTTCATTGTAAGTGAAACAAGGCTTTAGGACAAAACTTTTTGTACGTAAAACAAATTGCAAGCTCAGATAAGCTGCTCCTTTCATCACAAATACCTCCACACAATGTTAGTAGGGAGGCAGCAAAATGGTGGCCCCGAGTTCTACAGCTGCAGGAGCCACCCAGGACTGTTTCACTGGAAAACCAATCCTGCCAGCCTGTATTGCTGTCAGCTTTTCCTAAAGTTCATATTTAAATGAGAAAATCAACATAACCTTTCAGAGTGTGCTTCTCAAGTCCTGGCATTTTGGTCCTCTCCTAATTCCTCAGGAGGATCCCAGTGAGAACTACTGGATAAGAGGAGCACTGAGATTAAAGCTGCTGCCTCTCACTCCCCAAACCCTCTCATGCACGTTGAGAGAAGAGCGAGCTTGGAGCAGCCCTACATTTTTTATGAACAGAACGTTTCCTGTGACCCATATTCTCTCCAACACAGGGCTGAAAGAGAAGCCATCTCTGCAAGGCAGGCAGAAAACTGAAGCTGGGTTAAATACTGAAAAAACGGATCTGCAAGTATGTCAGCGAATAAATTGCTCAATTCAATGAGGGGCCATTCTATTCATTATTTGTGAACACTTGTAAGATCATTAGTGTTCTTTAATAGGGTGGCCAATTACAAATGTGCCTGGCACTAATGTACAAAGTGCATTATTATAGATCCAGTGACGCAGTCCCAGAGCAGGAAATATCCCCCTCCACAAAAAGGCCAACAACAAACAAAGGAAGCAATTTTCAATTAACAAATTCAAGATTACAAATAGTCTGTGAGCCCTAAAGAAGAATCTAAATTCAATGCACTCCTCTTTGCCGAATTAGTTGGTCATTCACAGTGTCAGCAGCACAGCTGTGGGTATCCTGCATCTCTGAGACCACCAGAAATCGGGAGTGGGAAAGGTAAGGGGTGGGATCTCGCCCTTTCCAAGGCATGGGTGGGCTGAGGAAAGGCACTGTGTGGTTGCAGGGACTTTCAGGGATTGTTGCTTTGGTTGAGAGGGATGAAAAACGTCAAAGACAAGCTTTGAGAGCAAGTGGCATCAAGGATTGCCTCCTTTTGTGATCAGAGTGGTCCTTGAGAGATGGAAAAGGCCTGAAATCATGGATCAAGGCCTGTTCTAGCCTCGCCCCTTCTTTCTTTTCACCTTGGACTCTTAGTGCATCTCTAACTCCTTTTTTATAATATTCCATGGGTTGGCACCGCCAGTTGTAGCTGAGTGTTCAGAACCACATCCACCCCCACCTCCCACCCCACCAGCTCACAGGAGCTGTCCCTTGGTCCAGTCTCTGGTGCCTGGGCCATTCCAGCCCTGAGAGGAGCAGCAGTCTCTGGCAACAGCTGGGACACAAACACCTACCAAGCTGGGATGTCCTGCACGGAGCCTGCAGCAGGTAATTTCAGAGATGAAGTCACTTGTGTGCCACTTCTGCTGGGTGGCGGAACACAAGACACAGCCATTAACACTGGGAATTAATGAGGTATATAAAAGCAGCAGTGGGAAGGTGCTTTTATCTGATACAAGGACATTGTGTCTCCACAAACAAACAGAATTACTGAGTCAGTCCTTTGCTTTCAACACTGGTGATGGCTTTAAGACACAAACACCATGGCAGATAGCTTAGACCCTGAAGGTAGGATGAAATCCATCAATCCATGTTAAGATACAGAAAGTCCATGCTCTGTCCTCTGTCAGTTTTTGAGATGTAGTAAGAAATGACTGGTGTGAAATATATAGAGTGACTCCAGGGATAAATTTCTGCTTGAAACACTGAACGGGAGCCCTTTCTCCATCCCCAGCCAGCTGGTGGTTTGTGTGAACTGTGCTACCCATAGCCTGGGTTTTGTCACTCACAGCTCCCTCCCAGAGCTATTTTCAAACCCTAAAGCAGATGGCTTTACCTCCCCTCGTACAGGATGCTGCAACATCCCAGCAACACTAACCTGCCAAGGGATAAGACACGAACAGCTCGGTCTCTCTGCACCCAGTGTCCACCCATCTCTCTCTGCTCCAGCTCCCCCTCACCTCCCACCAGCCCATCCTCTTCTGTGAGCAGGAAACATCCCCCAAGAGCCCCTGTCTATTGATGATTCATGTGTCTTCCCTGCTTGACTCTCCCCAAAACATGGCAAATCAATTTTGACTTAGAAACCAGCAGCTCTGACCCAAGAGAGATTGGTTTGTACAGGGAACTCAGCCTGGAAGGGGATGCTTCTCCAGCATGAGGTGGAGCCCGCAGGGGAAAAAAAAAGCTGTAGGAAAGATAATTCATGTGCACAAATGGAGAAAATTTAGATTTTCTAAAATACAGATTTCCAAAGGAGAAAGGTGAGTGTGGCATCTCTGGCTAGAATAGAAGGCAAAGCTCAGGCTCAGGCAAAGCTTCCACATTTGGGATGGGGAGATGTGGGCACAGCTGCAGAGGATTTGCAGGTTGGTGAGGATGCTGGTGCTGAAGGATCACCTCGAGAGCAAGAGGGTTCAAATTGGGCAGTGAGCAAACACGGCTCTTGGCAATCAGTCACAACCGCAGTATTGCCACTGATTTTTTTAGCGCTTTTTTTTTTTAATCACCTGCAATGAAGATGTGCCAGATGGTTCTCCAGTTCTGATCAAATCTGACAGTCATCAGTTTCAATGCTAATTAAGTTTCTATCAATTTTCATCAAAACTAGAAGCCTTGATAGACAGAGGCTCCCCAATATCTCCTTCTTCCCTGTCCAAAGGGGATTTTAAAGTGTTTTCTCATCTTTACTGGGCACAGGAAAAGGTGCCCATGGGGAGGCCACCCCTCCCAGTCACTAAAAAAATCCTCAATCAGAATTTGCAAGCAACACGCTGATAAGAAGAAGCCAGGCTCCCTTCATCCTGCTGCTGACAGAGCTTCTTATTTTATATTACATATTTATTGGATGCAAAATCTCTGTGCCATCATCCATCTTCCTGCCCTGTTCTTAGACAGCACCGACCTCATTGGAGGCCGCTCCAGAAAAACCCACGACAAATCCTGCAGTGTGAGATCAGCTTGAGCTGCAGCTGGAAGTGTCTGACCGTATGAACAGAAATCTCCCCAAGGTACACTGAACTGACTTAGGAGACACACACTCTATTCTTAACTAGAAATTTATACTCCTCCTCTCTAAGGATGATTAAAATTGCTGAGGTCTAAATATTAATTTGTGCTGTGGAGATCTGGCTGTAAGGAAAACCAGTGTCTGGAAAGAGCAGCTGCTTGACCGGGCATGTGGAAGGAGAAACAAGTGGAAAAAAGCAAAATTAAGGTGAATTGTCTTGAGTTAAATTGCTTTACTCTCAGAGCACCCACAAAGCTGAAAATAAGTCACAGAGGGACCAGCACCCAGCCCATTTCCCTGTCACCTTCTGACTGCTCTGGTTCTGTCCCACTCACCCCCCACAGACCCTTCTCCTGGCAAAATCCCCACTGGCCTGGTCTCCTTCCCCATCTCTACTCTCCGTGTTTCCGTCATTGCCCTCCAGCTCCATCTCCTGCCCTCGCCTCCTTTGGGACCACGTGTAATTCCCTTTCTTCATTTATACTGTTACCTTGAAGGTATTTTTAGCCCGTGACCACAGTTGCCCCTGAGCCTTCCTTTTCCCAGGCTCTGTAAATTTAGCTCTCTTAGTCATCCCTCACCTCTCCCAGTGCTCACATTGTTCCTCCTGACCTCCTTGGGCTTTCGCCTCTTCCTGAACCCACAAGGACCAAAGCCACACCGTCAAATATCCATCACCTCAGTGCTCTTAGACCTCATCCCCCACGACAAGGCTGCTCCAGGAGCTCCTCCCACACCCTGGTGGCCTCCACAAGCTCCTTGGGGATGACCATTCAGAGATTTCCCACCAGCAGCCCCCTTCCCGTGTCTCCAAACCAGCGCTGGGCTCTCCACAATACACAGCTTACAGCAACGAAACTAAACTTGGTCTCACCTGGGAGCTCTTCCAGCCTTGCCTGGTTTCAGGAGCTTGGAATCCAGCTCAGGACTGGCTCTGCTCCCAGTAAAGCACCTCCCAGAGCCATAACTGCATCCTGGCTGGGACCCAGTCCCACAAAGCCCATTTGGTGCTTTGTTCCCATTCAAGCACCTGCCTCCCACCAGCTTCAAAGCTGAATCGAAACCTGCATGAATATTTAGGGACTGGAGGTTGTCATCTGAAAGGAACAAGCCCCTACTGAAATAGCTGATTCTGACACATCATCCCTGCATGGAGGGGCACATCAGATTGCTCTGTGCTTTATCCTGCCGTGGAAGGGAAATCAGCTCAAATAAATGGGCTCCAAATGGTCCCGGGTGTCCTGGGCTGGGAGGGACCTTCTTTTGTTTTTTTGGTAGGTGCTGGGGGCATAAAAGGGGGGTTGGTGTATAGGGCAGGAGATGCTGGGGCAGGATGTGAGGGGGATTCCAGCCCTGCTGGGGTTACAGCGCTTGGGGAGCTGTGCTGGATCACAGCGGGTCTGTGAAGGAGATAATCCCATTTTATCCTGCCCCAGGGATGGGGTATTCCTCAGGCAACACCAGGGAAAGGGGGTGCAAGGCACTGGCTGGGAGGGTCCCTGCCAGCAGGAGGGGAGCAGCGTGAGGAGATGCAAAAGCTCTAAACCTGCATGGAGAAAAAATTATTTTCTTTTTTTGTTGCAAAAGCTTTTTTTCCCCAGTTTTTTTGTTTCTTGCTGAAATGTCAAAATCTCCAGATTTGGCAAGTAAGAAAACTAAACCCAATTACTAAAATACTGAAAAGATTTAAGGCAAATTATTTTACCTCTTCATTATTGAGAGAGATTTTAAAAAAGCCTTCCAAATTTAAAAAATCTGCTTTCCATTTTTTCATGTAATTTTTTTCCATTCCAAAAATGTAAAAGAAGGAGTATTAGATTATGATTTTAGTTAGGAGGGTTGCTTTTGATCCATGTTTCAGGTTAAAAAATGGAAGTATTCTGTTGGGAAGCTGCCAGGCAGACGTGGCTGTCTCCATGCTCCTGCCTCTGTCACAGCACACCATGTGTCATCTGCAAAGCAAAACTCTTGAAGTAACTAAATTCGTAGTTTCTCTGCAGCATGGGCTTTTGCTGCAGGCTTCCTTCAGTCTTTCAGCCTGAACACCTGGGAAATCAAAAGAACGTGGAAGGGCAAGGGTTGATGATTTATTTATCTTTAACCTGAGGTCTTCAGGAAAGCTGGTGTACGAGTGTCTGCATCTCTCTTCCCTCCTTTAATAACTGCAGAGCTTTTGGGCAATTTTTATCTTCTTTATTAAAGATAGGGGGGACATTTCAGATTGCTTTGAGTGAGAATATGTGATGAGAGAGAGGACAGAAATCTCCCCGCTGCAGGAAACGGTGATGCATGGACGCGATAATGATGGACATCAGAGAACCCACAGGACATTATTCAAAACATAAATCCGTGTAAAAATGGACACCCCTGGTTCTACTGATCATGAAACTGCCTCTTTGTGGGCTCACTTTGGATCCTGTCTGGGAAGCACCTGCTAAACATCTCGGGATCTGGGTGCTGGACAAGGCAGGATCAAGCACGTTGGGCATGTTCCCCCAGGCAAAAACGCGGGTGCTGTGCCTGCAGGGTGGCATTTCCTCACTTCCAGCCTGGTTTTCGTGCAGCCCCTGTTTTGTTCTCGCAACTTTGTCTTGCTCACGCTGCTCCAGTAGCTGTTCCTGTCCTCTGGGCATCGGGACGCTCCGGCTGTGCCCTCAAAACCTCTCATTCAGCATCTCTGTGTGCTCGCCTGGGTGCGCGGGCAGAGCAGGGGAGGCAGCTTTAAAACTGAGCTGGGTCTGCAGCCTGACAGGAGCTGTCAGATGGGCACAGCTCAGCTGCCCGGGCCACCCCGCGAGAGGGACTTCAGCTGCACCTGGAGATGTGCTCAGCCTCGCCGCCCCTCCCTGTCCCCGCTCTCCGCACGTTCCCCGTGGTCCCCGTGGAGATTTATGGGCGGGGAGGACACCGAAGCTATCGACCTGCGGCAGCGCTTCGCTCCCAGCCAGCGCTCTAATGGGAACCACTCGGGGCATCCGAGGGGCCGGCGCGGCCCCATGAATCACAGCCACCTCCCTCCTGGCACGAGCCGCCCTCTCTTGTCACCGCAGTCCTTCAGGTCGGTGCTGCGGGAGAATTCCACGCTGTGTCCTTGGAGCGGATCTTCCCATCCCGCGGATGTGTGAGAGGTGGCAGGGCTGGCACAGACCCTCCTGTGTCCCCTGCACTCCCGCCCCACGCCAAAACCCAGCTCAGAAACCCGCAGCCCGTGCGAAGTGACTGCTGTCACACCCATCACATCCCCACAAAGCTGGTATTTTGGGGATCCTCCTCTTCTCTTTCCCCTACTTGTGTCCCCGTCCCAGAGCCTGGCTGCTTCCAGACTCATCACTCTAAGTGCTCGGCTGTGGCTGGCCGGCACTGCAGAGAACATTTAGCAGATATAAGGCATGAGAACAGTGCCAGACACGAGGTGATTACAAATCATTTAGACTAAGCAAAACCAGGCCATCCTAAATTTGTAGGCAGCAAAGGCGTGTTTGTGAGCAGAGCTGGAATGAGTTATTTGAAGATGCTGCAGTACCTCGACATAAAACATCGGCGTGGTGGCCAAATGGTACCCGAGGCAGAAGGAGGGGTCTGGCCCGAGCTGGACCCTGAGCTGTGCTACAGCTCCAGTTTCTCTTCAGCTCAGCAATATCTGTGCACAGGGTAAGGCACAGGCCAAGAGGAGGATGGGATGTGGTGTATCGTCCTGGCCAGAGCTGCTGCTTTGTGCTCCCCCGGCTGCAGATGCGCCTGGAAATGTGGATCTCAAACTACGGGAATGCAGAGCGAGGTGGTTAAAGGAAATGAGTCAAATCCTTCCAGGTTTGCTCCTTGGCATGTTACAAAATGCCAGGGGAGAGGAGAGGGCCTGGTTTGCCACCCTCCTCTCTGAATTTGTACCTCTGGGGCCAAGGGTGGCTGATGGACTTTGTGAAGGGGGTGTGATGGAAGCAGGATGGAGAGATGAGACCCACCCAGGCATGGGATGTTCTCTGCCCTGATCAGCCTTTTCCCCCAACTTCTGGTCTGGCCCACCCTCTGTTCCTAAGAAGGTTTAGTCTGAGGGATTTGTGTCCAGCCCCAAGGAGGCTAAACCCTGGGAGAATGCCTCATCCCCGCTCGGCCAGGCACTGCCCAGGCTGTGGGGATGGCCCCAGCCCCATCTGCTGAGAGCTGGGTGCCCAGCGTTGTGCAGATCTGCTCTGGAAGGAGGCCAAGCCCAGACATTTGGGCAGGAGAGCAGAGCAGAGGTGATTCACACCCATGCTGGGCGGAGAGCTGCCCACTGGCGGTGCAGATTTGCAAGGTGGAATGTTTGCAAGGTGCAACTGCCCAAGGAGAAGAGAAGCACCTGCTGGGACACAAGGAAACACGCTGGTCAGCGATGAAGTCACCTTCTGAGGTGGTGTAGTCACTTTGTGCTGCCTGTGCATCATTCCCACCTCTACCACAGATGATTCAGCGTCTCCACCACCCGCAGGGGATGGCAGGACCCCCTGGGTGATGTCCTCTGGGAATTCTGGGCTGAAGGGCACCTTGGCCTCCCTGGCAGCCAGTGGCATCGGCTTCCAAGGCAGCAGGAATGGAATGGGAGGGTAGCAGATGTTCATTTGCTTTTCTGCCCTAGTGGGGTGTGTCTTCAAATGCTGTTGAAATGCTTCACCAAGACTTTTGAGTCAGCGTGAGACAGACAGGACCTCACTGCCTGCATGGAGTGAAGGTTCAGCAAAATCTCCTGACAGATGAAGGGAGCCATGGGAGAGGAACTGCCCCGACTGGAGAGGTTTTCTGCATGCCAGTGACGTGTGACCTGTGCCGGGTCTCTGCAGGGACCTGCCCGTGCTAACAAGGGGTTGTGGCTGATGCTTTAACTCCCCTCCAAGTGCAGAAGGGCAGCGAGAGGTTCAAATTCCCCCAGCTCAGCATCTGCAGCTTGGATTCCACTTGCAATCTTGCAAAAGCCTTATAAATTTTTTAGAGCAGCCCCAAACGCCTGCTGAGTCAGCCAATCAGCTCCGGTGGATTAAGAAAACTTACCTTAAATTATTAACAGCACACAGCCAGACACGAGGGTAGAGGTGGGAAAGGAGAAGCACTCATTCCTTCATCTCCAGTGGATGCCACAAGAGCAGGCAGCACCAGGCTGGGGTTTGGCAGAGGAGTCCATTCACACCTAAAGGATGTTCCCACTCGTGGGATCTTCCCTCCTCCATCAGAAACCCCCACCAAGGCATCGGTGCCGTGCTGTGCACGGGGTGTGCTGCATCGTGGAGATGATGCCCCTTTGGGAAACTGGGTGCTGGTTCACATCCAGCCCCACACACCTCTCTCTTCTTCCCTCTTCTCCCAGGTCCCTGGGGTTGTTTTCTCTTGAAGAGCAGATCCCCAGCTGTACAGCAGAGCCAGCCCTGATGGTTTTTGAGTTTCCTACAACCTCGAGTAATTTTCCCCCCACCAGCTTTAAGTTTCAGGAAATACAATCACATTTGCAAACTCTGGTCCCCAAAGAAATGACAACAAGCACTTTGCATCTCCCCAGGCTATTCCTTTTGCTTTGGACGTGCTGCCTGCCAGGATCAGGGACGTGTGTCTGGATTTCCTCTGCTTGGCAGCTGTTCCAGGAGGACTTTGTCCCCGTTTCCACGAGATGGCACCGATGAGGCTGCTACGGGAGCAGCCACCGCGACGCCTTCAGGGAGGACTGGGCTGGAAAATGACTTCAAAACAATAAAAGTTGCTATGAAAAAATGCCTCTGAGCTCTGGGATGTGGAGTCCCACCATGCCTGACCGTGGCAGGGAGGAACCGGAGGAGAAATTGGTATTTTAAAATCCATCTCACCACCACAGCTCTATCGCCTGCCATGGGTCACGCACACCCACCTGCTCTGACATGGTGCTGATAATTCCAAAATCAGCTTGGGCTCACTGCAAGGTTTGCCAAAATCCACCTGTGGTCCAGTTCAGGGGGCTGTTAGGTTGCTTATCATTTTGGTAGGACCCCAAAATGGATCATGTCAAACTAAGGGCACCACTGCTTGTTTGCCTGCAAGCCCTGTGGGGCCAGGCAGTGATTTGCACATCGTGGGTTGTTGATCCAATCCCAAAACGCTGATCCAAAAGGCATTCAAACCCAAGGTTTGGCTGGAGGCAGGCTTCAGCTTCATTGATACTGTGTTGAGATGCCCAGAAATTCAGCATATTTTTCTTTTGGGAACCTCATAAAGTGGGTTTAAATCACAATATTTCTGTTAATTCTGTCTTGCTAAAGATCCTGACCCAAACCTCCCAAAATGGGAGATGCTGCTGCTGCTGGTGCTCACTTCAGGCACCATCTCTTCCTTCTGCTCCTGCAGATCACTTGGGGTGCCAACCCGCACTTAAATGAGGCTGAAAATTTGGCCCTGCTCTGAGCCATGAACAAGTCTGAGTTAAATCCTCAGGGTTTATATTTTTGCTGTTCTGCAGTTCCACCATTAATTACCTCACCACTTGAGCAGTGCTCCCAGAGTATTTTTCACAGCTCCCCTGGCATATTTCTATGGAAACATAGCTGTGGTTTTGTCAAGCCTGTATTTGCTTTTAAAAGAGCAGGAGAGGTGCGGACTTCGCACCTGCTCTTCTCTGTCCCCCTCTTGACCCCACAGTTGCCCCCACTCCTGCTGTGCCAGGGGCTGGCTTCCATGGGGCACCAGGGAGCCGGAGGTTCCTGAACAGCGTGGGAGGGATATTCCCACAGGAGTTCCTGTTGCTGCTGCTGCTTTTAAGGATGCAGGAAAATCATGCACATGAGGATGTTCTCCTGCTTGGAAATACCCAGAAAGAGGCAGAAGTTGTCTCAGGGAAAACATGCCTCAGGAGCTGGGAAATGCAGGAGGAGCTGGAAGATGAGATTAAACTATCAGTGGGAAAACAGCCTTGCCCCGTGGCTGTGCTGAGCCTGCAGGGATCCCCAGATCCCCTTCCAATTCATGGCGTGCCAAGGACACAGCACTTCAGAGAGCCCAGATTCTGCAAAGACCTTTGGCATCAAATTGATTTCTATGGATGAAGCTGGTGGATGTGGGGTGTGTGGAGAGGGGTGAGGAGCCCTGGTGGCCTGTGCTCAGTTTTGGGGGTCTTGGCCCAGGGAGCCAGTCCGTGTCCATGGGCTGCCAGACCCGGACATGGGATGGGGAGAGTGCTGGGGGAGCAGGAAGGGTGAGTTCATGCAGAGCTCTCTGTAATTCAGTTTGATGTCAGCTCCTTGAGGCTCTGCCTGGGGACACTCAGCGCTGCAGAGCATCAGACGTTAATTAGGATCATTAAGGGCTTTGTGACACAAACAGTAATGATGATACTTGTGCCTCTGGAGCTCCTGGGAAGGGCCTCGCACGATGCTGCCCTTCACAGAGACCCTGCAGGGCCGCCTGTTCCCAGCACTGTCTCCTCCTGAAAGCCGAGTCATGGGCACAGACAAGCTCAGGATGCCCCAGCACGCTGCTAATGCCTCCTTCAGGGAGGAAACGTCCCTTGGAAACATCCCTTGGAAACATCCCTGGAATGCTGTAGTGGAAGCACAACTCTCACACCACCTCCTTCCTTCTCCCTGGCCCATTGTAGCACCCACTGCTCCTCCTCACACCCAGTGCTCCCACTCTTTCCCCATCACAGCTCCTGGCTGTTGCTTTTTGGTCAAACCCAACCACTCAGCAACCACAACCCTTTGGACTGGGACAGCTGCACTGGGTGGAGTTGGGAGAGGGGCACACCTTGCCTGGGGCTGCACAACTGTGATGGGAGTCAAGACACCACCCTGGGTGAAGACTATGAGTTTTGGGGCTTCTTGTGAGACCTGAGTCATGTCTGGGCATCAGTCAGGAAGAAATGTTCCTGTTGTGTTGTTTGGAAAGGGCTGGGGGATCCACCATGTGTGAGGCAGAGCAGCATGCAGGGAGAGAAGGCAGTCTCAGCCACTGCTCCCAAAATGATGGGGTATTACAAAGACCCAAAGTGATGCTGCTCACCCTTCCAGGAGACATGGGGTGCCCTATTTTCCTTTCTTTCAGTGGCATAACTGTAGGAGGTCAATTTAAGCCTATTTTGTGTGGAAAAAATATAATAAAGGCCCTGGAAAATGATTTTGGAATCTTGAGCTGGTTAAGGAGAGTATCACAACTCCTTTGAGAGCTGTCGCTGCTTCAGGCTGAGGGAGACACCCGGGTCAAGGGGTGCGAGCTGGGGAAGGGCTGGGTGCTGGCTGACACCTTGAATATGGGCTCTCAGTTGTCCTCCTTCCTCCTCACTTCCATCCCAGGCCCTCCTGCGCCGACCCCACCACCTGCCCTAAAGTGGGACTACACAACCCCCACCCAACCCCACCCCTCTCAATGACAGACGCACACACACACAGCTCCACACCTTTTGGGTTGGTTGGTTTGTTTTGGTGGGGGTTTTTTGGGAGGGGGATTTGTCTGGTTTTGGTTTTTGTTTTCTTTTTTTTGTTTTCCACTGTGGATGTTGTACCAGTTTTATTGGTAAAATTAACATGAAGCCTCACAAACGCTGGAACATGCTTTTCCTTTTAAAGAATTTCCACTGGACCTTAATGGTGAGCATCCAGTCGTTGACATATAAACTCTTACAAGCTGATGTGCACACGTGCGCCCGGGGGAGACGGTGGCAGCGTCCTGGTGTCAGGGATGGTTTCTGCGCGATGCACTGGGAGCCCACGATTCATTTGCCAGCCTTCTGGGCCTTCTGGGCAGACTTGGTGACCTTCCCGGCCCCACCGCTCTTCTTCTCCACGTTCTTGATGACGCCCACGGCCACGGTCTGCCGCATGTCACGGACAGCGAAGCGGCCTGAGGAGTGGACAGAGGGGGAATGGCAGTGAGACACTGAGGCTGAGCTCTTCTGGGAGAGTGGTGGTGGGATCTACAACCCCCACTCATGTGCCATGTGTTACCCCTGCTCTTGGAGCAGGTTCCCGAGCTATAAATCCTTTCTCTGACCACCAGTCCTGATGCTCCCCTCAACTTAAATTACTATTTTTTAAACTTAAACCCCATCTCTTCTCTGCAAGCTCCCAGCATTGCTGAAGCTCCCAGCATTGCTGAAGCTGAAGATGTGCAATATCAACCTGGTCTAATGGAAGGTGTCCCTTCCAATCCAAACCATCCTAGAACTCAAGCATGGCACTTCCCTGCACTGAAAGTTGGCCTCCACTGAGCAAACTTCCCTCTTTCTTCTCCTAACGAGTTGTTTTAGGGCGGAGAGGAGGAAACTATCAGAATTTAGTAACTGTGAAGGAAAGGTCTCATTGCTCCCAGAGGGAAAACCCAGCCTTTGGAAACTCAGCTGAGCAGAGAGCTGCCCCACCCAACCAGCACGTGGGGCAGCAACAAAACATCCTCAGCTCCCTCCCCATCCAACTGGGAGAAGCTCAGCATGTCTGATGTGAGCTCTACACCCACAGAGCCCTCATGCTCCTCCACCGGAGACCTCCAAAGAGCCGTTCTCTTACCAAGGGGTGGGTACTGGGAGAAGCTCTCCACACACATGGGCTTGCCAGGGATCATCTCCACAATGGCTGCGTCACCCGACTTCAGGGACTTGGGGTTGTCCTCCAGCTTCTTGCCGGAGCGCCGGTCGATCTTCTCCTTCAGCTCGGCGAACTTGCAGGCGATGTGTGCGGTGTGGCAGTCGATGACGGGTGAGTAGCCAGCACTAATCTGGCCAGGGTGGTTCAGGATGATCACCTGGGGGACAGAGCAGTGTCATGGCAAGGCTGGGAGCTGGGGGGTGGAGGCAAACCAGGCATCATGGCATCACCAGCCCTGCTCACCTGAGACGTGAACTGCGCTGCCTCCTGCGGCGGGTCCGACTTGCTGTCCCCGCAGACGTTCCCGCGGCGGATGTCCTTCACCGAGACGTTCTTCACGTTGAAGCCAACATTGTCCCCAGGCAGAGCCTCGCTCAGGGCCTCGTGGTGCATCTCCACGGATTTCACCTCAGTGGTGATGTTCACAGGGGCAAAGGTGACCACCATGCCAGGCCGCAGGATTCCGGTCTCCACTCGGCCCACAGGGACTGTGCCAATCCCTGCGCAGACAAGGACAGAGTGCAGCAAAATTGAAGATGCTTGGTATGTCCCTGGGCCAGAGCCTGGATTCAGCAAGATATCTCTGGTGGTTTTCACCAAAGAACATGTTTGCTCCTTGCTCAAAACCCCCAAATTTTCAGGAGATCAACACTGGGGTCATAAAAATTACTATGAATCCATCCTTCCTACTCAGTGTTTTGTAAAAAAATAAGTAACCCATAGTCAGGAAGCCCTGCACAATACACATGCCCCAAAAGCTCTTCCCTTGGAGGAGCTGTTGCATCTCCTGCACGCACAGCTGGGACTGGGACATCATAGCATGTGTGCAACAACAGTACACATTCCTGATGGCCACACCACCAGCTGTGACAGACAACAAGGGTGGCTCATTAAATGATGGGGATATTTTATGCCTTGGGTCACCAGGAGACTTTGGGTAAATTTCCTTTTGGAGGCAGGTGAAGAATGATTGAGAGAAACAACATTGAAAAGAGATTGAGGAGGTTGGCTGGACCCATCTGCTCCTCCACATCCACCCTGCTGCCTCCACCTCCCCTCTTCCCACGGTGTCTCAGCTCCCCAAGGGCCTGCCTCCCAGTAAAACCAGATCCCTTTGCCCCAGCTGAGCTAGGGGAGGACACAGACCTCTCACCACTTTTCATCTCCACTGCAAACAACAGCAGCATTAAAAACCCTGCTAAATCCCACGTTCAACCCCTGCAGTGCATGTGTCCTTGGAAAAGGGTGGGAAAGAGCTGGAAAAGGCTGTGCCTGCCTGATCCAGCAGCCAGGGAGTCAGCAGTGCTGTCCACTTATGTCAGCAGGTCAGAGAGCTCACAGGGTATTTATAGCTGAGCAAAGTGTCCCCATCACCTCTCCAGAGGGAAGGGGACACGCGTCAGCCACAGCGCTCCCTACATGGCTGGCACAGCTCGGCAGGAGGAGGTGCCAATGATGGACACCAGCATTTGGGAAGCTCGGGCAGGTCACAGCCAAGCTGCACCAGCTTCAGTGGCCCTCCCTGCTGGTCTTGTCCCTCATCTGGGTCACAGAATGCTTTTTGCTGCCTCCAACTTGCCTGGCCAGCCATGATCTCTGGGACACACAAACTTGCAGCCATTTTGGCATCACATGTTCCCTGCAGAGAGCTCACAAACCTGCTGGTCCTCTCTGGTCCCCAGGCACCTTTGGGCTTGTCCCCTCCACCCCAGACAGCCCAAATGGGGTCTTTGCCCTTGAGCTACCACCCTTTTCTCCAGCATTATCTCTGGTTTGAAGAATCAAATCCCTCCAGTTTCCCAACACCTGGAAATGTCATTCCCAAATTCCCATGGAATGAAGACTCCAGTTAAGGCAGAGGAGTGGCAGGGCTCACCTCCAATCTTGTAGACATCCTGGAGGGGCAGGCGCAGGGGTTTGTCTGTGGGGCGGGTCGGGGGCAGGATGGTGTCCAGGGCCTCCAACAGGGACACCCCACTGGCGTTGCCTTCTTTGCGCTCCACCTTCCAGCCTTTGAACCAAGGCATCTGGGAAGAGAGCAGCAACAGAGAACCATAGAAACACAGAATGGTTTGGGTTGGATGAGACCTTAAAGACCATCTTGTTCCCCCACTCTGCCATGGGCAGGGACATCTTCCATGAGGCCAGGTGGCTCCAAGGCCCATCCAGCCTGGCCTCGAACACTTCCAACATGCACTGAGTATGCTTGCCCTCAGCACCCAGAGGTGAACCCAGAGAGATGTCCCACCAGGACAACCTCCATACAGTCAGCCCTGCCATGTCCTGGCTTTACCAGGGGGCTGGGCAGCTCCTTCCACTCCACCATCCCTGTAGGTTTATCTGCCCCCCTTTGCTCAATCTCCCCCTCTCTCTTCTACAAACGAGCAAGACATCCATTAACAGGAGAAAAAGGATGGAAGTGGTTAAAGCCAGCAAACTCACAGCCCCACTTCCAACACCAACCCATGGGCATTGCACCAGCTGCCCGGATCCCACCCTCCAGAAATGCTGCCTCCAGCACAGGACCACAGGGTCTGCAGCCAAGTCCCAGCTACACAGTGCTCAACCTTCAGTCCTGGGAACCAGTTTCCTCCAAGGCGAGCCCCAGACAGATGCTTCTCCCCACTCAGTCCTGCTCTCACCCCTCCAGGGTCTAGATTCTAAACCCTGGCTTGGGAGGATACTGGAAACCCAGCAGCCGAGGGACAGGATTGTTTTTCATAGATGTTCCCTTCTCCTGGCCTAAATTGGATCTTTGAAACTAAAAACTGGCCTGAAAAGAGGTGGAGAGGAATGGAAGTGCACTCGGCAGCAGCCATGGTTTAATGCAGGGAACTGCAGTGCTTTATTGGGATGATGCTGCACATCTGGGTGTTGTAGCAACATCTGGAGCTTGCTAACAAGAAAAATTTAGTCCTGGGTCTGAGACAACCCTAATGCAACAAGCAGAGATCAGAGTCTGCAAGGTCATTCCCCTGCCTCTGCACAGAGAGAGTTAGACAGTATTGTCCCATTCCAGTGTCAAATGCTTCCTGTGTGTCCCAAACCCACCACACACTTCATGGGTGTGGCTTTTTTCCCTCAGCACCAACACCAGTGGCACAGTGCAGTGGGCATGGGGGGCTGGGGTGAAGCAAGACCCCCAAAGTGCCCCCAGCTTCACGGCCATCCCTGGAGGATGTGGCTATGCCAAGGCTGGTTTCCTGTCCTGCGATCTGCACCAGCTTTGGGAAGGAGAGACGGAAAGACTGGATGCAGCCAGGGAATTCAGCCTGCATCCAAAGCTTGCATCCTCAGCCTTCAGAGGGTCAAGTCTGACACCACTTGTCTTTCTTGGTGGCAGTGGCAGGAGGAGCCTGGGGACAGTTTTGCAGCAGGTTCTTCCCAGGGCACTGCAGCTCTTCCTGTGCAGCCGGACCCAGCGCCAGGCAACAGCTTGGCAAAATGAAAACTCCATCCAGGCAGTGAGGGAGCCTCGTGTGATGTGCAGGATGACTCAGACCTTCCCCCATTCTGCTGTGGCGTGGTCCAAATGCCAGGCAGGGATCTGTGCCAGCAGCTGCCCCATGGCCACCTGCCCACGGGCTCTGCTCTCGAGGATGATGGCCACCAAGTGCCCACAGCTCCTGTCCCTCTGCCCCACACTGCTCTGGCACACAGGAAAATTACAGCCTCTGCCCATGATACCTGGCTGTCAGAGCCATCCCTCTCTCCAGGGAACTTCTGACACGCCAAGAATCAGAAAAAGACGAATTTAGACACCTTCTGAGAACAAAGCTCTGTGAAACCTCAGCATGGCCTCACGGTGAAAAGCGCCTGTAAAACCTAGTTTGTGCTGCCTGTGGCCACCCAAATAAAACCTCTGTCATGTATTCCCCAAATCTGCTTCCCAAAGAGCAATTCCTACTTCACCCCTCCTATGGCAAAAGCAGGATCTGACAAAATCCTGCAGGTAGACAGGCTCCAGCCCCCCAAAACAACAGCAGAGCTCCAGCTGTTTTACACTCAAAGTCTCTTTTACAGAGCAGTTGTCTTTCCCTGACTTTCCCCAGCCCATGAGCACCTCAACACCCCCACCCAACCCCAGTGTTGAAGCTGCAGCCGCAGGCCACCACACTCCCTAACACTAGAGACTGGGTGTGTTTGGGTTGCAGCATCCCATGCTGTGAAAGTCTCCCAAACCACATGGAATGGCCTCGTTCTGCCAGCTGCAGCATCACGAAGCTGCTTCACAGAATACCTCATTTCCCAAAAAGCTCTCAAATGCCAAACTTTGATGGAAGCACAGCCCAGCTGTCATTTTTTGCAGTTGGCCTTGGGATTTTGTGCAACAGGGATGTGGGCTGGAGTCTCCCACACAGAGCTGGTTCCAGCCTGATGAACCACCACATCCCCTTTGCTTAGAGGCAACAGGAGCTGTAGGGACACCATGGCTCTAATCCCCACTTTCTGGTAAGTTCCCTGACAGACAGACAAGTCACTTGACTGCCTTGTGCTTCAGTGAAACCTGTCCAGAAATTACAAGTGAAAAAAATCAGAGCTTTTTCAGGCGAGGAAGGAGAGACATCTACACCAGGTTCCTGCTTAAGCTTTCCTAGAGGTGGTGCAATATGGGGAGGAGGAGTCTGTCCCTGCACCCTCTCCAGCAGGGCTCAAGCTGTTCCAGACCAGGCCAGGTCTTCTTCCCAGTTCCCTAGCTGAGGCAGCACCCAGGAGCCAGCGGTCTCCTTAGGACAAAGGAGAGAGTTGTTTCACCTCCTGCCTTCTCTCAGGCAGCACATCACACTGGGAACCTGCCCTGAGACCCCTCTGGAGGAAGGCCACTGAGCCCCTCCTGCTCTGTGCCTCCCCTCTGCAGCCTATTAATAGGAGAATTGTTCAGGATCATCTTCCCATCCCAGCAGCTGCTGACATTTGGAGCCTGCCTGGTTTGAGGCACCCAGGAACCACGGGGTTGGGTTTGGCATGGCCGTGGCTGACCTTTATCCCAGCTCTGCTCCTCAGGGAGCAGGAATCTCCCAAGCACCCCAACAATTCCTTCCTTCCAAGCCATCCCAAGTGAGCTGCCTTTCCTGTGCAGGGCAGGAGCCGTGTTTCACGACTGTGTGAGCTTGCATTGCAGAACTCCCCTCGCTTAGGCTTGTGATCCCTGACCTTCCTCAGTTGCTGCTGGACTCATGGATTGCCTCCCTCATCACAGAGCTCTGTCCTGTAATCCACAGGTGATGTCCTGAAGTCCCCCTAAGCATCAAATTTCCCATTGGTTTCACAAGAGATTCCTGGGGTGTCTGATCTGAGCAACTTGCTCAAGGTCACACAGGAGTCATCAGGAGAGCAGGGACCTTCCTCTGGCCAGAACTTTCCAGCCCATCATTTCTTTAAAAGACTAACCCAGGGGTAGCTTTTTGTCCAACAAAACCAGTGTCAGAATAACAAGTGTTATGGGCAGCCTGTCTGCCAAAAACCTCCATCCTTCTTAAGCTCTTCCTTCTGTTGTATGAAATGATGGCACAGGCCCACCCAGAGCACCCTGCCTTTGTCTCCCCACCACCCCCATCACAGAGGGAGTAAAAACCAACTGGAAAAGGAGCAGCCCCAAATGGATGCTCTAGGGAACCGTGGGTTTGGCACAGGAAACCTGGTACTTCCTCAAGAAAATGTCACCTTTTGGAGTGAGATCCCAGCACTGGAATTGGAGGTTTGGCCACCGCAATGACACAGAGCATCGATGGGAAAGGGGACCTGAGACCCAGCACGAGGGAGCCTGGCTGCAGGGTGGAAACTGCTCCAAGCCTGACACTAGATTGTTTTACTCCCCTCAGAAAACAATGCCCTAAAAACACACCCGCTGCGCCTGCTGAGAGTGACAATTGCTGCTCTAACGTCACCGTGAGCTCTGACAAGGCAAAAACTTCAAATCCCGGCCCAGAAGCAAAGCCAGACAGATCATCTCCTGAAGATGCTCTTGTTTAGCTGCTGGGGTGCCTGTCCAGGGCACAGCACCCGTGAACAGTGAGCCCATTCATCCTGCCCAGGGCCAAGCAGAGCTCCATGACACATCATCTGTGCTGTCAGCACGGGCCTTTGTGCACAATGGGTGCATGAAATGTTTGCAGAGCATGGAGTTCATCTTCAGCCTGGGTCAGGATCCTCAGGCTGAGAAGAGAAGTCTAACACAAGGCACACTTACATTGGGAGAGGGCTCCAGCATGTTGTCTCCATGCCAGCCCGAGATGGGCACGAAGGGAACTGTGGCTGGGTTGTAGCCGATCTTCTTGATGTAGGCGCTGACCTCCTTGACGATCTCGTCGTAGCGCTTCTCGCTGTAGGGGGGCTCTGTGGAATCCATCTTGTTGATGCCCACGATGAGCTGCTTCACCCCCAGGGTGTAAGCCAGCAGGGCGTGCTCGCGGGTCTGCCCGTTCTTGGAGATGCCGGCTTCAAATTCACCCACACCGGCAGCGACGATCAGGACAGCACAGTCAGCCTGGGGGGAGAGAGCAAATGAGCTGCTGCTGTCTCCAGAGAGCGTGGCCCTGGTGACACCCCTGAGGGCTTTGAGGGACTTCCAGATGACTCCCTGCCAGCTGCTACCCATAACCCTGCTGATCCACCTCAAAACTGACCCAGCTGTGCTATTTCAGTCTTGCCAACCCCACATGGTTCTGCACTGTAGGTGGCAAACCAGGGTGGATCCCTCCTGGATGCAGGACTCTGACCAGGACCTCGTCTTGATCATCTACAGACAAGGTTTTATTTAAAACCCCCACTGAAGTCTCGCGAAAAACCTCCCTGGGTGATGGGTGTGACTCCAGACATGGAAACTGTTCCCCAGATTACTTTTGTACCCAGAACACAGAGCAGAAGCTGCCTGGGTTTGGCAGAAAGCCATGCCCAGCCCAGCTGGCACCTCAGTGGAAATCTCACTGGGCATGTAGTGGGGTTCACCCAGCACCCATCAGTCAGGGAGATGCAGGAATGTCCCACAGTGCAATGAGGGGAAACCACCCTACCTAGGAAATATAGACAATTGGGTTTGGCAATACAGTGTGGGACAAAGACAGCTGTTTTGAGGAAAAGGAAGGAGAAAAGATCTGTGGAGCCTCCTTTATCCAATAAAACCTAGTGGACTGTTGGAAGTTTCTTGTATATCTCATTTGGCTGAGGCTAAAAGAATGTGGAGATACCCTCACAGAAAGGCCTGTAGCTCACAGCATCCCAGCTCCCAGGCAGGCCACATTCATCCCACCTTCTCATGTGGGTGGAAATGGGGTGGAGAAACCACCTCTTTGTGCCCAAAGACACCCTTTCTCCCAGACACCCAGGGAGGTGCAGGACCATGGCATGCTGGGTCCCCTGGTGCCACCCAGTCTCTTGGGTGGACCCTGCTGAACACTCCTCGATGTCTGCTCTCTCAATTCTCCACCTCCAAAAGGACTCTAACAGCACCTATGTGACCTTGGGCTTGTGAACAAGCCTCAGCCTCTCCCCTCCAGCAGCCCCCCACCCCCTGGGCCCCATTTCTCACCTGGGAGGTTCCAGTGATCATGTTCTTGATGAAGTCCCTGTGGCCAGGGGCATCAATGATGGTGATGTAGTACTTGGTGGTCTCAAACTTCCACAGCGAGATGTCAATGGTGATGCCACGCTCGCGCTCGGCCTTCAGCTTGTCCAGCACCCAGGCGTATTTGAAGGACCCCTTCCCCATCTGGCCAACACAGAGGTGAGAACCAGTGAGAAACCCAAGCCCACAGCACTGGTGATGGCCTCCCACCCTCCAGGGCACCTCCCAAGCTCACACAGGGTCACATTAAAGCTGAAATTCCCTAAATTCAGTGAGAGCTGTGGTCTATTTACTAATAAATACAGGGGCAAGGAGATGTTGTTCTCAACCTGTTCCTCAGCAGGATGCAGGAGAGGTTGGAAGAAGAGCCATGAAGTGAATTTGTGAGTGGGGCTGGGTGGGCAGGACCTGAAGGCAGCAACCCATGAGGTCTCCTCCATGAACCACCACGGTCCTGCACTGCTGCTGGGAAATCCTGTACAGAACATGGAAAGGTGCTTCTTGTCACACTAAATGTCTCTGGGAGGATATTTATATACTTATCCCATTTCCTAATTTTAGAGGAGTTATTGAAAAAGGTCTGTTTCTGAGATTTATTTTGTTTTATTTCCCATGGTTTCACAGAGATGCACACGAAGGGACATGGCCTAGTGGTGGGCTTGGCAGTGCTGGGTTAATGGTTGGACTCGATGATCTCAGAGGGCTTTTCCAACCTAAATGATTCTCTGATCCTGTGATTTTAATCCATGACTCAGACCTGTGAGGCAGCTGGTTAGTGGCAAAGGGCATTGCTGCATGAGTGAGTCCAAAACTGGCAGGGGTGTAGGAGTGGAATGGGTTAAAAGAAAACGAAATGAGAGATGGTTGCTACGAGCAGAATAGAAACGTGATTGATTTTTGCCACAGAGTGTGCAAATTCACAGGAAAAGCTACTGTGAGCTGCAGCCAGACCAACTGTCGTTGCCAAATGGCCAAAATCTCAGCCAACATTGTAATGCAGGAAATCACGCTGTGGGAGATTAGCTCCAGTAAATCTTTCTGCCCTGTGACAAAGCACATTCCCTGGTAAAACCACGGTGGCACTTCTGAAGTGCCTTCTCCTTTGGGTTGCAGCCCTCTGGTGTCATGGCACCAGGGAGAGCTGGGTTTCCCTCCAGCACGGAGGTCATGCTCCCAGTCTGAGCCGGGATCCTGCCGAGGTGGAGGTGGGGCATGACAAGCCCACCCTTGCTGACCATGCTGTGTGCTGGGGCAGTCAGGGGAGCCTGGCCAAAGCAAGGGGTTAAAATGGGCTGCAGCCATCAGCTCTTGGCCTCAGATGCAAGGGGGTTTTTAAGGTAGACACTGGAATTTAGGCCATTTGCAGATGATTTAATGGTCTCCTACTGCTATGCAGGGTCAGAGCTGTGATACTCTGCTACCATCCACCCATCCATCCATCCATACATACATCCATCCATCCATCCATCCATCCATCTGTTCTCTGCAACCACAGTTTCTTCTGGCCCATTATCAATAACCGATCAGAGGGAAGCACTTCCCAGTGGCAGGTACCAAACACTCCAGTGATGAGCCTCCCCAAGAAAGAGAACACAGCATCACATCCAAACCTGCCCTGCCCACACCATGCCTGGGGGCTGGTCTGCTCCATCTCCCACACTCCAGCCCTGCTCCCAGCCAGCACAAGGAATTAATGGTGACAGCCTGTTTCATAACAGCTGAGTGCTGCGATGACTTTGCAGCTTGCTCTGGAGGATTACGGGCAAAATCCTAAAGCCAGGGGCAAGACTTCCCCTCCTCAGAGGGGATGCCAGGTCGAGGAGGCGATGCCCCATCTCCACTGGGAAGCTGCGAACTCTCACCGGGATGGAAAAATCCAGAATCAAGTCTCTGTTCCTGAGCATCCTCCTGACACGGGATTTAGTGAGGGGGTAGAGCAGGAGCTTGGAGGTTTTTAGAATCAAAGAATGGTTTGGGTTGGAAAAGACCTCAAAGGTCATCTCTGAATGACCTGAGAGCACTGAATTCCAACTCCCCTGCCATGGACAGGGGCACTTTCTACTAGACCAGGTTGCTCTGAATCCCATCCAACCTGGCCTTGAACACTTCCAAGGATGGGGCCAGATTAACCCTTTCAAGCATGCACATCGAATTCCCCCTTCCCAGGGAACAGGGAGGAGCCATCAGAGTGTGCTCATTTACTGCTGGAAATGGAGATACAGCAGGGAATGGTGCATTTGTGCACTGCATTAATAATGGGCTCTTCTCGGGCAGGAGGTCAATCAGCACATCCCACAGCCTTTCCCCCATCGGCAGCCTATTCCCTCCCTTCTGGATGGGGAAACTGAGGCACGCAGCAGACCCCTGGCTCTCCCACAGGAGCTGAGGGGGAATCAGCACCTTCCTGCTGTCAGCCGTGTCCACACACACAACCAGCTGCTCATCACGTGTGAGACCCCCCCGAGCTCAGCATCACACGTAACATGAAGACAAATGAGATCCTTTATTTAGCAAAGAGTTTCCCTCCTTTCACGGGGTGTATTCAGTTACCCAGAGCTGGTGTTGAAAAACCCGGGGTATTATCTAGCTCTGCACAATACCTTCCCTGTTCAGTGCCAGAAATAGCCTGATTTTCCCGGATCGAACCCCAGCAGAGGGACAGCTTTCTAGTTAGAGGCCACAAATAACTGATTATTTATTTTTTTTAAAAACAGAACAACTCCTCTTTCAGAGGTACTGTTACCTCTGCCCTTGAATCAGAAGAAGAAAAAGGGAGAAATCCTCGCTCTTTTCTCTTAAATAAAATAACAGACCCTGGGTTTTTTGTTGGCTTTTTGGGTGCACGCAGGCCTCCATTTCCTGTGAATGCCACCTAATGGAAGCAAACCCTTCCCCAGCCCTGCATCAGAAAATGGAGTCTGTAAGCTCAGTCAATAGGCTATTAATAGCAGCCTCCGGTGCCCGCGGATCCTGGCAAGTCAGTGAAAGTGTCTGTTCAATTAAAATCTCTGCAATCACATCAACGATAACCTTATCATGCCTTATCTGATCTTATAGGTAAAGGGGGGGAATTTATGGAAGGATATCAGCAATCATTTTAAACCAAGGGAAACGGATCATTTTGTAAGAAGGAAGAGGTTCTTTGCTTAAGGATGGGGAAAAAAGGCTGAAAGTGGGGCAGGAAAATAAGGGATTTAGCTCAGCTGCTACCAGTAGATTAAAAAGGTTAAGAAAGACAGAAAAATGTGAAATCAAGAGTGGCAGCTCTGTAAATCTTTTTCTTTTTCCTTTTTTTTTTTTTTTTTTTTTTTTTTTT
>WEIT01022935.1:227116-239719 GCA_013389985.1 Dryoscopus gambensis | reverse complement strand
CAATGAAATGTGGAATCTTAACCAGGGAGGAAAAAAAAAAAAAAGGAGAAAGGAGGGGTATCTGCATTAAAGATTCCCGGAGCGATGACGACAAGCCATCTTCTGAGTGACAGGACCTGCCCTATGGATAACACAGCCAGGCTGTTCCCGGCTCACCCACCTCTCTAGAATTTACCATCATTGATTTCTCAGGACTCCCAGTCCACATTTTCCTTCCCAAGACTGTTTCTTCCTCTTTAATCTCGGGGTTTGCCACATTACAGGTATCGGGTGGTGCTCTGCTGTGTGACAGCTTCTAAATGCACGCACGATACAATTGTTACAAATGCCCCCATTATGAGGGTCAGACAAAAGAATTTAACTTAAAAGCTCAGATTTCCAGCCAGCTTTCCTGTATCGTAGGCTACCAATCAAAGTACACACCAGACCACCTGCCTGAGGAAAACCAGAATGGGGTTTTTCAACTGGATCAAATGAGGGGTCCAGCTGATGCTGCACCTTGTCCCCAGCAGGCACTGGAAGCTGATGCTTCAGAGTGAAATCCAGGCAGCCCTGACCTAGGCAGTGAGGGATTATCAGGTTTTCCCCCTCACGAACCATATTTAGAAGGAATTTCATGCCTTGAAGCACCACGGTTTGTGGCTTTTCCAGAATCCTGGTGATTACTGCTGGTTCCCTAACCCATCTTGCAGACCTCGCCGTGGCCCTGCCCTCATTACCAGCCGGCAGCAGGGAGTCCCCCAGCTCCGGAAAAGAGGGTGGCGAGTGCCCAAATGGCCTATTTTCCCAAGGCCAGAGAAGTCGGGAAGACCCAGGGGTGCAGAGGGAGAAAAATAGATGGGAACAAAGGGAGAAATTGAAGGTAAGAGAAGGGCAGCACCAGCAAAAGGGGAATATTGCCTGCGGGATACCCGCGGGGATCAGTGTGGAGCATCCCCGCGGGTGGGAATGCGGGGTGGGGGCAGGCTGAGGGGCGGGCTCCTCACCTCGGCAGCCTCCTTCTCAAATTTCTCAATGGTCCGTTTGTCGATGCCCCCGCATTTGTAGATGAGGTGCCCGGTGGTGGTGGATTTCCCAGAGTCCACATGCCCGATGACGACGATGTTGATGTGCGTCTTCTCCTTCCCCATGCTGCTGGGCTACGCGGGGCTGGCCGGGGCGGGCGGCGCTGGGGAGGGCGGGGGGAACGCAGCTGCCTTTTGGGGGAGGCTGCGGGGGAAGAGGCAGGCGCGTCAAAAGAGCCCCCCTGTGCCAGCCCCGTGCCAGCCCTTCGGGAAAGGCTGTCCTCCCCTCGCCCCACCTTCCCGCTGGACCACGCGCCCGGGGGTGCCCGGCCTCGTCTGGCAGCTCTGCCCGCGCTGGGTCAGAGCCAGCCTGCCCCCGGAGGAGGCCAGCCGGGCTATTTCGGGCTGCCACGTCCAGCCTCCAAGTCTCAGCAAGATGCCGTGTTTTTCGGCATCCTGCCCTCCACCGCCCTCGCGGAGACCCCCAGTTCCCAGGGCTACGTCATCGATGCTTCGAAGGTGCCCTTCCTCCCTGGAAAACTCAGGGCTGCTCCCGCTGCCTTCTCGCTCTTTCCAAACCCGAGGGCATCTCCTCCATGTCGTGGGTGCCCTGGGAGGAGCCGAGGGTGCCTGTCCTCCCGGGCTGCCCTCACCACTCCCCAGCCGGCCACAGTTCAGGTGCCAAGAGGGTGTCTGCAAAATGGGGTGGACAAAAATAGCCCTCGCCTGCTCCCCCAAGCAGAGCTGCCAACACCGGGGCTGCCGAGGGCTCCTCTGAGCCTGCACTGGGGGGGGTTATTATATTTTGCTGCCACGAAACTGGATGGAGCAGAGGGAGGAGGCTAAAAACGCAAACGGATATATCCGGGGAGCTGTCCTGGCATCTCCCGGCGTTGCCATGACTCTGCAGCTGCACACAAACCGGGCACAATTAGGAGCTTTAATCTGACGTCTAATAAAATCCAATTTCACGTATCTGCCCGTAGAAGTAAAGGAGGTCAGGAGGGGTTTGCTGCTCTAATAGCGATTCAGTCATGCGGGTGATAACATTCCGAGCGAGAAGCTTCCCTGGGCAGCAGGAGCCGCGGCTGTCCCGTCCCTCCTGCCCTTGAACCCAGCCAGCCCGGATCTGGCCGTTTTGCGGCTCCGCTGTGACTCCCGGGCCCGGAGCTCCCAGTCCTGGGTGCGGGTCCCTCTCCCCCCTGCAGACCCCTGGCACGCGGGGGGAGATGCGGGATCGCTTTGGGAACTGGGGAAGTTTCTTTATTCCTCTGCCAGGGAGCTAAAGGCATCCCTGCCCATGGCAGGGGGGTTGGAACGAGATGATCTTTAAGGTCCTTCCAACCCAAATTATTGGAGGATTCTACAATTCTAAAGGCAGGGTGGGGGGAGGGGAGAGCTGGGGGGATTATCAGGTTTTCCTCCTCATGCACAACCTTTAGAAGGATTTTCATGTCCTGAAGCACCACGGCTTGCGTGTTATTTCCCACCTGCGGGAAGACGCACCTGCGGGACGAAGGAATGGTCCAGCCCCATCCTTTCCCTCCTCGGGGTACCCCCCACCCCAGGGGCTGGCTGCACCCACACACGGTGGGAGGGGGGGCACTGATCCCCCGCAGCCCCTGGGGCAGGACACCCCCCCGCATCCCGGCTGTCCCCCCCATCCCGCCGGGGTCCCGCAGCTCTTACCGGGGCGGCGGTCGGGGCGGCCAGAGGCTGCCGGCTTGGGCTCCGCCGGCTTTATCTCCGCGGGAGGGGCCCACCTATCGACGGCGGCAGCGCAATGCAGCGGCCCCCCCGCACTACGGCAATGCGGTACCGGGCGGGGGAGGAGGACGAGGAGGAGGAGGAGGAGGCGCGGGGGGGCACGGGGGGAGGAGGAGGACGACGAGGAGGAGGAGGAGGAGAAGGAGGGAGAGGCGGGAGAGACGGGGAACTGGGAGGGAATGCGTAAGGATGGGAAGGAGGTGGAAGGATGGGAGATAAAGGGATGGGAGGAAGATGGACGGATGGGAAAAATGGAGAGGTGGGGAGAGATAGAGGGGTGGAAGACGGAGGGATGGGAAGATGGAAGGATGGAAGGCTGAAGTCAGAGATGGAAACGAGATGGAAGATGGAGAGATAGGAGGAAGGTGGAAGGATAAAAGATGGAGAGATAAGAGATATGGAAGATGAAGGCGTGAGAGGGAGGTGGAGAGACTGGAGGCAGAAGGATGGAGAAAAATGGAGAAGAAATGGAGAGGTGGAGGGGTGGAAAATGGAGGGATGGGAAGAAGGAGGGATGGAAGACTGAAATCAGAGGGAAACAGCAGGATGGAAGATAGAGGGATGGGGGTAAGATGGGAGGATAAAAGATGGAGAAGTAGGAGAGATGGAATATGAAGACATGAGAGGGAGATGAGGAATGGAGGAGATGAAGAGACTAGAGACAGAGGGAAGGGAGGAAGACAGGTAGATGGAGGGAAGGGCTTTTTGGAAGACAGGGGAAATGATGGGAGGGGGGCTTGGACTCCCTGTGGCAGCCCGGGAGTGAAGGGACAGGGTTGGGAGTGGAGAGGGCCACCAAATCCCACATCCCTTGCTCTGCCCCCAGTGGGGCCAGTGGTGCAGAAGGGCTGTGCTCCCACAGGGGCTGGGAGGAGAGGGATCCCTGCAGGGCACAAGCACGACCCTGGGCAGACCCTGAGGGCACTGCCCCACATCTCTGCCTCCCTGGGAACTGATCAGCCCAGGACCAAGTGGCAAAGCAAAGGACAAACTGAGCAAAACAGATTTCTGCACCTGCAACACGGATGGGGGCTGCTCAAGAATTTGTGATTTATCAACATTATCTCATTTAACGGGAAGTGGGGTTCAGGTCCTAGGAGGACTACGAAACCATAAATAATCTTCAGTAATATAATGGCATTTTCTTTGCATAAAAAAATAGTATGTAGTGGTCAGAATATTTATATCTGTGTCAGCTGTGCATTTCCAAGGCCAATCCAAAATTTTCTGTCTGCCAAAGCCAAATATAGGTCAAAAGAAAGCTAATTTTGAATAAAGCTATGAAATAACCCAGACCAGTTTTATGGCCTGGACCATCCTTCCGGGGAATTTAACAGCTAAATTAGGTACCCTTATGAAGATACTCTTACCTTCCCAGACTAAGGGTTAAAAACTTACTCATTATGCGGATAAAAATGTTCCTAAGTTCTCATTAGTGCTTCAAGGGAGGACTTTTTTAATGAATATTATAGCTCATTGGTATTTTCTTAGAAATACGATAGTCAAGCTATCTTTTGTTTTTATGAAGCATTCCTTGCACAACATAAAATACACTGAATGCCAGGAAAAATAAAAAGAAACTTCCAAGGGGAAGGCTCTAAGAGGATTTAAAGAGATTACTCCAGCCTTGTTTTGGGACAGGGGTAGAAGCTTTACCACCCAGTTCTGGATGGGCTGGAGATGGACAGCAAGTGATAACATGGAAGAGGGAGAGGATTATAAATCCCTTATCCTTCCTATCCATATTTTAGTACTTTTCCCTTTTTTTACATGAGGGCCGAGGCAGCCTGGGAGCTGCCCTCAGCAGGGAAATGGCTGAGTTTAATAAAGAAGATGGGAATGGAGTAAATCCTGGTCACCTCTGCTGGGTGAGCACGGGATGGACCTCTCCTGTCTCCTTTCCTCATCCAGTAAAAAAAATTTTAATTTCCACCCCTTTTCCCAAGCAGGAAGAAGGGAACAGGGCAGTGGCCTGTTCTGCACTGAAATAGAGCCTGACGGCCCTTCAGCCTATAAATAGTCCAGGACCTGAGTAGGAGAGAGGGCTGCCAGACCTGGTTAATCCCGGCTCCCTTAAGCCACTTTACCCCCAGCCTCGAGAGGCTTAAAGCCACAGCTGTGTGCCCAGGTTTGGCTGGCACTGGGGGCAAAGGACTTCACTGAACACATGTGGTCCCTGGGGACCATCAAGCTCAACTGCCATGCCTGAGTGCAATAATTTTCCCTCACAAAAACCAGTGTAAATTTGCCCTTAAATGTTCAGCTGTGTAAAATAACAGAGACCCAAGCAAGCAAAATCCGAGGGCGGCTGAAGTTTAGCGCCTCGTCTCCCTCCATCTGGCATCAGATCCACGGCCCAGCTGAAACAATTCCCCTACATCATATTTAGGCTTGATTCACCCTCCCCATAAACCATCACCAAATGATTTAGGGTGACTCAAGAAAACAGAAATCCCTCTTCCCACTGAAGGGATGGGCAGGCTGCACACAAACATAGCAGGGACCTCTTACACCTTTCATCATCATCACCGCCAGCCCCACAGCCCCTGGGCTGAGATTTGATGCTTTAAACAGGACTAAAATTTCCATTTGCCCAGACATAACAACTGGAATTTATTTTCTTCCCCAAGAGGCCCCTCACAGTGTGACTGGGAGAGGGAACAATCCGCGGTGCCGGCAATTTGTACGGATCTGGGATGCGAACACCCCAGGCTGCCTGCCTGGCTTTGCCTGGCTCTGGGGGTGCTCCTGCCCGTGAGTGTTCGGCTCACTGAGCACTTGTGCGTTTGTCCTTATAAAAGGTCTCCTCTGAAGGAGGGGGTTTGGGCAGGGCAGATGGCAGCCAAGAGGAATGCCAGCCTGGATGTTGCTCCAGAAGCTCTGCTCTCACTAGGGAAAAGTTGGGGCTGGACAGAGGGATGGCATTAAATCATCGTTTCCTTTCTGTGCAAAGAAACAAGACACAGTACGTGAAAAGAAGAAGTGCAGCCCGATCTCATCAAGAGCCATCAGAAAAGCAGCTCAAAGGTGTCCTATAGTACTCCATTTTTACTGCATAATGAAGAATTCAAGATTAATAACTTTGCACCAGAACTAAGTTCAGTTTATTTCCATACATGCTTTCCTAGAAGTCTAAACACAACAAGTAGGTATTATAATTATCTCTGTAGAGATTAATTGTTATTAAAACTTAACTCAGTTCTGTCATGAAATGTAAATATTTTCCTCGAGTTAAGCCAGAAGTAAATCACAGCATTACATTTGATGTAATTTCAATGAAGTGTTTGTGACATCGCTGAATTGCAGGGGGAATATAAAAGCAAAATGTTGTCTGACAGTGGTTTATTGCTGTGAAGCTCTTCTTTGCGTCTTTGTTTTCTAATTCCACACCTTTTTTTTTTCTCTCAGAGAGTTAAATAATGTGAGATCAGGAATTCTGCAGTCTGTTTTCAAACAGGGCTGCCCTGGGCCCATGCAGGTTCCTCTGGATGTCTGGTCTAACCCGGACAGCACTTCTTGCCCTTTCCTGGCATTCTTGCCCAAGTCAGCTCCCATGGCCACATGGAGACTGCAGCGCCAAGCCAGATGTGCTCTAATGTAGACTTGGTGCTCTGAATATCCACATGTGCCCTAATGGAAACTGCTGCTCTGAATAGCCACAGCTCACAGAGAGCAGCAGACGAGCTCAGCTCCTGCCAAGGGAACTCACAGTAGCCTGTGCTCCCAAGGTAATCATCTCAAATAAATGATATTTCTGCCCATCAACATTATTAAAGCCTTTGTGTCATCAGATATATTTATCACTGTCTGTCTTCCTTTTCTTATATCACACATCTTGGTCTAACCAAATTATTAAGATCAAGCATCTTTCATGAGGCAGTGGTTACAGCCTCCCTGTCTTTTCCAGCTATACATACATAATGACTATTATTATATTAATAATAATAAATAACTGTGCAGCTGGATGACTTATTCATAAATGAATATACCAAAATGCTTGACATTATCTTCATCTTCATATATATCCAAGAAAGATGACTATGTATATTTCAAAGTCATTTTTCTGTTAGATAGAGGAGTTAGAGTTTTGATGTGTGCACACTTAAGTAAAGTCAAGTGTGTGTAATGCAAAGCAAAACTTTCCCAAACCCACACCATTTTTGCCAGAGCACAGAGCTGGCTGTGCAAACAGGAGGCTCTGCACGTGTTCACAGTGCCCACAAACACAGATTCATTGCTAAAGCTGTGCAGATATTCCCGCTTCCATTTCTTCTTCCATCCGTGCTCCGTTGCCTGACAATTTACCAACATTTTTAAATATAACTACTCGCTTCTCTCCTTTCTGGAGAACTGCAATTTTGGAAGTGCCTAGATGATTTTTTTTTCTTGTTTCCTTTATACTGAGATCATTTTAACAGAGTAGAAGAAAATGCCACATAATATTCTGTCTTACACTTTAAAATACAATTATAGTCAAAATGTGAATCTAAAAATGGACTCATGGGACCAAAGTCTGTAAACTGGCACAGATTCATTTTTCTTAGGCAGAACTGGAGTGCACTGCTGAGAATTTGACATAGCAGCTTTGTAGCAAAGGATTCACTTAAAACTGCAATAGCTTCCAAGGAAAGAGTTTTCCTGTACACCAGCCTGATAAACAAACTTGTAAATTTAGTACCAGAGTCCTTGATATTGTGTAAGTGGCTATAAATGATTCTGCAGTCAATTAACAATTCTGTTACTGATATATGAGCCAGATTTAAGCTAAATCAGCCTCCCATGTTTGCAGGGCCTTGGTTTGTGCAGCAAATGCAGCACTGAATTCAGGTGGCAATTTACCCTGGTAAACCCCACAATTTATCACTAAACTTATGCACTTGACTCTGGACAATAACAGTACTTCATGAATTTTTATTCTTTAATTTCTCTGGGCTTAAAGAAGTATTTATTTACGCAGACCTCCCACAGCATTTATGGTTGTCCTCCAGGGAAGATGGCAGGAAAAGCAGAGCCCTTTCCCGTGAGTGGCCATGACAGCACAGGTACCAGTACAGAGGCTACACTGGGGGATAGAGCCTAAAGCATAAATTATGTGTTTTTTACATCTGCAGGATGAGTGGATGTGGCGTTGTCCCACCTCTGAGTAAATCTAGTTCATCTCTAGTTCCACTTTTCAGCCAGGTGTGTGCCAATAGTCAATAATTTACAGAGAACATTGCCTGCTTTTCATGTTTCTGACTTTCACAGACGGCTCACTAGCAAGTTTCTATCTTCCCAGCAATAGGAATACAGAGAACAATTCATATTAAATGAAGTAAACTCAAAAAAAGGTCAAATGCATTTTTATATTTTTCTCATTTCCACAACATGGGATCTACCTAGAACTCTAATATCTCTAAATTTCTGGTAACAGACCCCTAATATTAAAGAGGGGAAATATCCAACTCAAATTATTTTTTAAAATGTATTTAAAACACACCAGTGGTATCTTTAAGTGAGACAAACCAGTGCATGTCCACTGATGGCAGTGGAAGCCAAGGGGTATTACAGCATCACAGATGAGAGGATATGTTACCATTTAGAAACTCAACTGGGTAACATGGAGAGAAACTCTTTTAGCACCGCTTTGTATTTCAGAGGCGTCTGAGATGAACTCACATTTCTGTTTTACCTAATGTAGAGAAGGGAGAATGGGAATGCTTTCTGAGTCAGAGAGGTCACTGGCACTATCATCTTCAGTCCTGGTTTCCCCCATTCCGTATTCTGGAAAAAAATCAGTGTTTTCCCCTGAATCCATTTCGCACTCCAGAAAAAATCCAGTCTGGGTTTTCCCTTTTGCCGAGTCCATTCCGGACTCCGGAAAAAAAATCTGGTCCGGGTTTTCCCTTTTGCCGAGTCCATTCCGGACTCCGGAAAAAAAAAAATCTGGTCCGGGTTTTCCCTTTTGCCGAGTCCATTCCGGACTCCGGAAAAAATGCCGGTCCGGGTTTTCCTTTTTGCCGAGTCCATTCCGGACTCTAGGAGAAATCCGGCCCGGGTTTTCCCTTTTGCCGAGTCCATTCCATACTCTGGAAAAAATCCGGTCCCAGTTTTCCTTTTTGCCGAGTCCATTCCAGATGGAATTGCTGAGGGAGAAAAAAGCCGGTTTTTTGTGGCTTCCCATGGCCCGCAGGCCGGCACCCTCCACCCGACAGTGCAACACTGGAATTTTCTCCAAGAAAATTCAGTGGTGCCATCCTGAGAAAAAACACAACTCAGCAACAAACAGAGCAATATCTCACTTTCAGTGTAGGAAATATACGGTACCTTTGAATTACAAGAACACTTTCCCATGGAATTAGCAAAAATATCCACAAAAAGTTCAAATAAGTAAGACTACATGAATACCAACATCAAAAGCTTAATTAATTAATTTTTAAATGGAAAACCACATTTTTTATGTGAAGCAGAAAATCAAGCCTTTTTCATTCCAAAATAATGTTGAAAATATCAGAATGTACCAGGTCTTCATAGCATTTAAAGGGAAGTTCTTCTGATTCCAACTTATTATCCTTTCTACAATGTTCAAAATGACCAGAAAATCTCACCCTACCTGCATTTATTATGTTACCAGTTCTGTGACAATAAAAGCTCATCAATTAGGATGTGCTCTATGAGAATGCAAGGTTGAAGAGGGTATTTTTCAACTTGAAACAATCAAGTTTTGATCAATTCTAATTTCTGTGCACATCAATGTGGTAACCCTGGCCCATCTATTAAGCAAAGCCCACGCTGAATGAACTTGATCATAATAGCAGTCTAAATGAAATTCAGGCCTGTAACTGGATACTAAAGGGAGAAATGACCTGTGATGGTCAAAAGTTGGACTCAGTGACACCACGAGTGGGGCCCACTGACAGAATTAGGAAGACTGAGATGTCAGGTGCTCCCTCAATATGCCAGGAGCAGCTAAACAGCAGAGGGGGTGATGCACTTCTGATACCTTGAGCATTTTTAAAATATATTCTCTGCAATATGGCAATTTCCATAAGAATTCTGTTGCACAGTATGCATTTATTTATGCACACCACATATTCATGCCTGTCAGGAGATGTCTGCATGAAGATTTACTTTAGTGGACTCCAAATGATGCCTCTTTTACTGGTTTTGAAACATAAACAGCAAAGCTTCTCATGCTTTAAAATCATCCCCATTAGCACGACCTCCTTAAGCAGTTAATTCCTGCTCTAGGATATATTTGTAGCATGGCTGGTATATGGCTTAAGGAAAAAGATCCTATAGAAATCTGGGATCTGGCCTGTCTCCAATTTTGCCTTTCAGCAAATATTTTCTGTTTGCTTCCTCATTATTCCTCAGTGAGACTCTCTGCTGTAACATAATTCTCATAGAACGGTTTATGTTCGTCGTCGCCTTGGAAGACAACAATTAAAATCTTTCCCTGCTCCTAAGTGTTGCCACTGTTGTGTGTTCTCCAAATGAGGATTGTAAATGAACAATGAGGAAGGGAGCTCATATGAACAGAACAGAACAGAGAAAAAAAAATCCTGTGCACTTTCCTCCTTAAATCACAATAAAGATCATAAAACCCCATGAAAACAAGGGAATAATCCTCAGTAGCTCGGAGCTTACACTGACAAACTGCATGAAATCTTCCTTCTGGTGTTTCCTTCCCCACCTTTAATTTAGTTGTAAACCGGCTTGGAATAAATTCTGGAGTTTCCAAATACGCATTAAAATGAGTGTGACACAGGGAAAAAATCTGCTTAGAAATAATCTGTATGTAAGGTTGCATTGTTCAAAGAAGAGTTTTTCCAAGCAATACTCTGGCTTCATGTCCCCATGAGAGAGACTCCGTTCATCATCTAAAAGGCTGTAATTAATTGGGAAAAAAATTACAGGGCGATTACTGGGACACACATGGGAGGTGAGATAGACTATTAAATTTATTTCCAAGAGGAGATGTGGAAAGTATTACATTTCCTTGTCCAAATAACCTTAGTTAATATACATTGATCAACTACTGCTTCAGGTATATGCACGGCTTATCAGTTTATCAGCACCTCAAGGTTTTGTGCCAACTGTTCTGACATGTTCTCAATAAATACAATAATAGCAAAAATGACAAAAAAATAAATGGGAAGATCCATCTTTCAGTGACTACTACCACCCCAGTAGATCAATACATGTCAAAACATTCTTATCAGCTGGAAAACATAAATACTTTTATGGCAATAAATCTTTAGTATTTTAGTTATTAATTTAGATCAGTCATGACAGACCCAGGAAATTTCAGACACGCACAGGAAAAAAACCTAAAATTAGTCCAAGGTAATTGTGAAAACCATGTGATCTTATATTAAAACTTTCACCTGTTTCATGGGTTTGAGATTTTTGTCCAGATTTTCAATGGCTATTTAATGGGGCAGATTCTGATTCGACCTTGTGAAGGAATTCTGTAAAATAAGTAAAATAAAGCTAATGTGCTGTTTTATATTACTGTCAGTCAGAGAATTGTGAAATCCTGCTTTTTGGAATTGGAACCTGACAGTTGTCATACCAAACAATACAATTTGTGCCAAATACAGGATAGATTATGGCTGCAAGCCATGAGCAATAGCAGGTGTTGTAACACAGAGCGTTGAGGTTTTTGTGGGTTTTTCCACATTTCCACACTTGATCTTTCTTTTGTTATCTAGTAGAACTGGATGTTCCCATGGCAGTGGTCAGTGTGGCTTTCTTCTTGGGTCAGCTGGGGACACGGCTCACATGGAGTGTCCCCATGCTGGGGTGGTCATACCCCACTGAAAAACACACCCTGAGGGCAGCTTGGCCCTTTTATTGCCCCATGAGCTGTGTGGGGAGATCGATATCCTGGAGCAACCCAGGGCTGCCTCCCCTGGCACTGGTTCCTCATCCCAGTGCTTAAAGAACAACTCCAGATTAATGAGAAAGAGCACAGACTGGGGGAGGAGTGAACCTCGTTGCATTGGGAGTCTGTGCCAGAACCACCCCAGGCTGCAGTGTGGGCTCCGTCCTGTCTCCAGTCCCTAAAACGGTTGGAGTATCACCCCCCAAAAACGCTCTTTTTCACAGCTGCACCCAAACTGCAGGATTTTACTGCAGACCCTCAGCACGCTGGACTGCAGAGCTCTGCTCTGGAGCATTACTGGATTTTAGGGGAGAAAAAAATGAGTAACATTTTAGGTATATCAAGTACCAAACTGCCTTTGTGGAGATACCCCAAGGCTCTGGCATCTCTCCGAGTGTTTTGTTCTCAACCCCATTCCCATTCCATACAGAAAGAAATTTTCTGCGACGTTTCCGTTCCTCCTGCACACATCTGCTTCCTCATACACACATCCATTGCCTTGGCTCTCCCAGACTCACATCCCACAAAACCAGTGGTTTATGGAGCAGGATTGTTCACTGGCACCCAAGCACGGAGGAGCTGGACTGTGGTGCGGGCTGTACTTTGGCCTTGCTGCAAGCTTTTCCTCCGAAATAAAGCGTTCTCTCCCAAAACTGATAAAGCCCTGCCAGCTTGGGATCCCTCGAATCCGCGTTTATTCATTTACTTTTCATGTTTACCCTCATGGAGGAAAAAAAAACCAAACCAAAAAAACCCCAAACAAACAGGCAAAAAAAAAAAACCAACCAAACAAAAAAAAACACCAAAAAACCAAACTTCTCCGGTTCAGAACTGGAGCTGAACCATCTCAAAGGTGGAGTGCGGGCAGGATTTTCAATCCCCCCTCTCCGGGTTCCGGGCGCTGCTGGGCCGTTCCGCGGCGCGGCCTCTGTGGGCGCCGCCGCTGCCGCCACAGCCGCGACC
>WEIT01022935.1:149533-227069 GCA_013389985.1 Dryoscopus gambensis | reverse complement strand
CGGGCGAGCGGGGTTGGGCGAGGGGGCTGCGCTGGCACTTCCCCGTGCCCCGGTTTCCCCGCCGAGGAAAGGCTGCTCCTCCCGGGTGCGGCTCGGTGTCCGCCAGCTGTTGGCAGCTGGCACGTTTGGCCCGCTGAGCCTTTTTTAGAGCTTTCTTAGGGAAGAAGGGGTCAGACTGTGGGGAAGAGTCGGCTGCTGGCAGGAAGGTGTTTTGTACCCGGGAGAGGGGAAAAAACTTCGCCAGTTGAGAACTGGAGTTGAACCACATCCGAGGTGAAAGCGGGCAGGTTTGTCCCGGCTGTGGGTGATGGGGAGGCTGCTGAGGACAGGCTGGGGCTGGAACTCCTTGCAGGAACACCCTCGGTGTGTGCCCCAGCTGAATGTTTCTTTGCTCCTTACGCAACGTCCGCCTGGGATTTTGTAACTCCAGATGTTGATCTAAGGAAGGGAGCTGGATTCCTGCAAGAAGAACACCCAGGAAGGAGAGGGGGGTCGGGAAGGGGCTGTGCCAGACCGTGCTCTGGGCGGGCGGTTGTGTATGAGGGGAGTTATTTTGGCTTTGCATATAGCTCTTGGAGCTCTGTGGGTTTAATCCATGTGCAGTGAGCACCAGCTGCCGTTCCCGTTGCAAGGTTGCACGTGCCACTTCTGCAGAAGTCACAGTGGTTCCGTTTACGACCCTGCAACTTTCGGGGGTGCAGGGGTGGCTCAGGGTGGCTGCTGACAGCTGCTTGTGTGCTCCCAGGTTTAGATCTGCACAAGAACCAAGATCAGGAACCATGGCATCCATCCCATCCAGCGGCTCGCTCATGGCCACGCACAACTATCGCAGAAGTAAGGGCAGGCTGGGGGCCGGGGTGGGCTTGGGGTGGCTGGTGAGTGTGTGGGGGTCTCTGCCAGGTGTGGGGGACGTGGCTCCAGCAGAGATGGAGCTGACCTCAGTCTGTGCTTTCAGCTGCAGCCCCATGTGAGCGTTTGCTGAGAAAAGGGGACAGCCAGCAGTGTCCCTGCTGCTGCCCAGGCCCTCCTTTGGGCCCCCCAGCCCAGCTGTGCCAGCTGGTGAGGGGGCTCAGATCTCCTTCACTTGTTGCTGAGGTTCTAGGGGATGGAGTGGACAGTTTCACCTTGCACTGTTGCTTCAGAAATGAGCTGCACAACCAGTCTGGGCAATGGTAGTTCCTGGTACCTCACCCAGGAGAGACTTTCTGGTTTAAGGGATTGCTTAAACCAGAGGGAATTAAAGGATTCCCCCTGAGCTGAAACAAGCAGCAGGCTCGTAGCTGTTGTACTAAAAGCGCATGGATTATACACAGGAATTTGCATCCTCTTGGCCTCAATTCATCTGCAGAGGCCTCTCAAAGCCACTAAATTATGTCCTTGGGGTTGCAGGATTTTTCCTACAGAGGTGTTTGGTGTTTTTCTGCTCCCTGCTCTTGGAATCTCCCCAGTATTCCCTTCCTAGTGGTTTTTATTGTCCTGGCACTAAACTGGGCAAGTGCTGGAGCGAGTTAGTGATGAGGCTGAGCGATAGCACCCAGGGACAGCCACGCCAAGGCCATGCTTTCCTTCCTGTGGCACGACCATGGGTCAGCAGTGGTTCTGAGGGCCATGATTTTTCCACAGGGCGCCTGAGCTCCACATCCAGCACCAGCTCCTGCAGCTCAGAGTACTCTGGGGAACTCATCCCCCATGGCCCAGGTAAGTGTCACCCGTCCTGGCTCAGGGGGACACTGCTCCCAGTCCCCCCTTGGGGAATCTTACTGGAGGTGGCCCAGCCTCTCCTGTGAGATGAGGCTGGGGTGGCCATGGGGCTGCCCCGGTTGCCGTGACCTGGACTCTCCCTGCTGTGCACCGTTCCCCAGATCTGCCCAAGTCTGATCCTGGCCAGTGGTGGGCCAGCTTCTTCTTTGGGAAGACGACTCACCCAGCCATGACAACGGTGTCAGAGTCCCAGGAGAGGTGAGTGCTTTGAGGTGACACGAGAGAGCACCAGTGCAGCACCCAGCGCACTTGAGGACATCCCTGCTGCATCCCCCGAGGTGCACTCTGACCCCGCGGACCGTGCCCATGCCCAGGGCTGCAGGAATAAACGCAGAGCAGTAGTGCCACATTTTGGGGTTGGCACGATTGCCCACTCTCTCTCTGCCGTGTGTTGCAGCTTGGGAGCTCTGCGGGTGGCCACAGGACCGATGGCCTGTGCCCTGGTGGCAGCGCCGGGCGCGGGACGGAGGCGCCACGTCAGCGAGTCCAGCTCGGGGCCCTCGGTGTGAGCGGGTCGGCGGCTGCTCCCTCCCCCCCATAGAGTAGCTGGCTGCTCCAAGGAAAAGGTGCTGCTTCCTCATGGAAAAGTGCAGCAACCCCGACGATTCCACTCCAGCCTTTTTTACTCTCTCCCAGTGTAACTAAGCCCTCGCTAACACGTTTTCATTACCTGGAACTCGTACAATGGCAATGAATAAACTTGAGCAGCCTCTTAAAACCTGGTGGGTTGTTCTTTGTCCGTGGAGCGGGGAGCACAGCGGTGCTGGGGGTGTTGGTGGGGCCGGACCAGGACACAGGACAGCTCCTGACCGCAGCAGCAGGATGTGGTGGTGCCACATACCACGTGCCAGCCTGCCTCCCTGGGCCCCCTCTCGTGTGTTTTGCGCATGAGCAGGATCTGGCTGGGCTGTGGTGGTGTTGCAAATGCCTTCCCTCACCCTCTTCTCTCCTTACTTGGCTACACAGCCTGTCTCTGCTGGCACTGAACTTGTTTTGCTCCCCAAACACACGGCTGCCCTGCACTGCTTTGGTACCTCGAGGGGCAGGAGCGAGTGCCAGGGCCTGAGCAGGTGTGGCTGGGGCTGGGGGAAGGATCTGGGTGCACAGTGACCCCTCCATAATGAGGAGAGAGATAAGGCTTGCTCAGGACATGTGTTTGGTGGATCTGGACATCGGGCTGGAGCTCATGGTGTTGATGGCAGCTCAAGGGCTTACACTGGGTTTGGCAGCCCTAGATCCCAGCTGGCCCATGTGCCGCACTGCCCCAAGTGCTGTTTTGCCTGATTTTTGCCTTCAATTAGTCAGTTTGGCTCTTTGATCCTTCTGTGAGCAGCCTGATAGCTGGGAAAACAAGAGCCTGCATGTGCCTGCATGAAGGGAGCACCTTTGTTCCTGCTGGAAAGCAAAAAAAAAAAGCTGGCAGAGGTTGATTTAAAGGTGCCAAATCTTCCTGCTCTGCTTCTAGCCACAGCATGAGGAGTGGGGCTGTCCCTGTGTTCATCAGGGGCTGCAGCCCCGATGGCAGCTGAGGCCACGGGACCCCTGAGCCGTGACTTTCCCTCCTGGTGTCCCGGGCAGGCAGGGCAAAGGCCAGGGAGCAGCTGGGGGCAAGTGGCTGCTCTGTTTTCTGTCTGCTGTGCAGGGGCATTCAGGGCCACTTCCAGCTCTGTTGTTTCTGACAGTGGAAAGTGTTGAGTAAGCTTTTCACTGAGCTCCACTTCCCCAGGCATGGGTCCTTGTTTTTTGGGGCAGAAAGTCTGTGTCCCCTGTCCCTCGGAGGGGCCAGGGCAGCACTGGCTCCCCCTGTGTAAGTGTGTGCACCCAAAGGGAATGGCTTCAGAGGGGTTCCAGCTGTCTGGAACAGTTTGGACCCGAGGGGCTGCCAGCACCCTGAGGGTGACCCCCATGTCCATGGCAGCAGCTGATCTGATGTGACTTCCAGTGGGGCAGCACACTGCTCTTGTTGGAGGGGCTGCTCACCCCAGGAAGCACATGGCAGCCTTTAAACTTCGCTAAACACAGGGAAATAAAGATAAAATAAACCCTTTCTGAGTAAGACAAGGCAAGGTTGGTTGGAAAGTGTGGCTGCGGCTCTGGTCCAGGGTTTTCCCACACCCCAGCAAAGCCCTCTGAGTGCTGCTCACCCCCAGGATGCCTCAGGGATCTCCTCTGCTTCTGGTTCCCAGGAAAAGCCACATATTTATGAGACACAAATATTTTTTTAGGAGCCTGGAAATCAGCGTGGACACAGAAAGGTAAAGTCAATATTACTGTATTTGCTTGTTGGTCTCATGATCACGGAGGGACCAACCCAGCAACTGTCCCCAGGCACCCAGGGGAGGCAGTGGCAGAGCAAAGGCCAATCCTACATCCCTGGCTTTCATCTGGGCACATTCCCCAGCCTGATCCAGCTCTAAGTGAGCTGCTCTGCGATGCTGTGAGCACATGGATGCTCCCCTATCCAGTTTTTGGGTGCTGGGTGGAGGTTAAGTTCATTCCCACGTTGCTCTGGGGTGGGTTGGATTTACAGCAGGGACTGTCAGTGGCTGTCCTTGTGCCTGTGGTTCCCTGTCCAGTGAAGCAAAACTGCCTGGAAAAGCCCTGCTGAATTCAAGGCTGTTTTTCTGAATGTCTGTAAGGTGTCACAGACTCAGACTCTTTTGCTGGGAGTGAAGATGCAGGGAGAGTGCAGATTCCCCCAGATGTGCTCCCGGGCAGCTTCATGGCATTTCTGAGAGCAAAGCCCTTGGCATTGCCTGTTTGGCTTGGGATTGAAAGGCTTTCAGGGCTTTTCTTGCCCCTTCACAGCATTCAGACATATTTTGGAAAAGCATCTGACAGCCAAGCACATTTATTTTTGTTCTGTTTCCATCTCCACTGCTGTGGGTGTCTCTCTTCTCAAGTAACAAGCGATGAGAGAAAACTCTCGTTTCACAATGCTATGAACAGCCTCAGATTGTGCCAGGAGAGGTTTAGGTTGGATACCAGGACAAGCTTCCACACTGAAAGGGTTACCAAGCATGGAAACAGGCTGTCCAGGGCAGTGGAGTCACCATCTTTGGAGGGGTTTAACAGACCTGTGGATGTGGCACCTGGGGACATGGGTTAGTGCTGGGCTCAGCAGTGCTGGGGGAATGGTTGGACTCGATGATCTTAGAGGGCTTTTCCAGCCTGAGTGACTCTATGATTCCAGCTGATTTCCTGTGTCCCGTGTCCTCATGCTGCTGCTGTGGTGGGATAGCCAGGGAAACATTGGGCAGTAGAAGCAAGACAAGGAAAGGGGTTCCCCATACACTGCACCCCTCCCTAAGCAATCCCCTTCTTCCTACAGGGCTTGATACTGCAGGGGCAAGCACCCACCTCCCATGGCATCAACTCTACAGGGACTGGTGTCCCCTCCCTGCTCCTTCTGTGGTGTTTTGACTGTTGATTAAATCATGTATTTGCTAAAAACTCACTGGTGTTTTCTGCTCACTCTCGTCCCTTGCAGCAGCCCTCGTGCCACCCCACCGCCTCCAGTGAGAAGTATTTCTTTACACTGCCTGCCTCTTGCTGCTGGGGGTTGTTTTGGTTTGGTTTATTTCCCTCCAGCAGCTTTGCTTCCCCCTCACCCTTCAAAGGCTGATGTGGGACCTTAAAAAGAGAAATGAGCTGTGCAGCTGAAATACATCACATTGGCCCGAGGCTGCTTCCAAATGCCACTGGGTCAAGGCTCCGATCCCTGAATCTGCAAACGGGGCACATGCCAGGCTGCAAATGGAGCAGGAGATACCTGTAACAACAGGACTAATGACAGGATTTGCAGTGCCAACTCCGGAATGGTTCCGGAAGGACTGGGACCCCAGCATTCCTGCCTTTGTGGAATGGACTTAGGAAACACCTGGTCCAGTTTTTTTGGGGGAAGGGGCCTGCAGTGCCCAGCCCAGGCTGAGATCCTGGCAGCAGATAAGAAAATTTGGCTCCCCATCCCCAGCCACCAAGTTTATCTACTTTTAGAAAGCGAGTAATGACTCAGAGAAATGCCAAAACTCAGCAGACTGTGCTGGAGGGAAAATCCAGGCTGTGGATCAGCTTTTCATGATGCAGAGGAGGAGGAGGAGGAGGAAGGAAAACTGCTGTGGGGCAGCACTGTGTCATCACGTCCCCATATTCCCCCTCCACATCCCCAAGTGGTCACTGTGACTGCTGAGTGAGCTGTTTTTGGGCCATGTGTCTGACGGGCTGGTGCCCTGCCAGCCCCACTGGCTTCTCCAGGTACCCCACCATGGACGGCTGTGCCCCACGCCAGCCCCATCACCCCACGCACACCCTTCTCCTCCTGCTTATTTTTGAGCTCCATCTGGTGGCAGCCAGACCTGCGGCTTTACTGTCTTTGTTGCTATTTGAGCAGCCTGGCCCAGAGGAAGGTGGGCCCTGCCCATGGCAGGGGGCTGGAACAAGATGATCTTGAAGGTCCCTTCCAACCCAAACCATTCTGTGATTCTGTGCTGCATCAGCCCCACCGTGCCTGCACCAGGCGTGTCCCTGCGCTTCCTCAGTGTGCCATTACCCTTCACCTGCTGGATATGGCTTCAGGCTTTAGTTTCCTGCAGGAGAGGACCTGGGCTGTGCATAGGTGTGCTCTCTGCTCGGGTGTTTGATCCGGCTGCAAAATGTTTGTGCAAGGTGAGGATTTCCTTTTGCAACCATGTCCAAACCCAGCCTGTTGCTTTTTCCATCTGAGAACACTCAAACCAGGAGCTGCTGCCTTCCCAGGATGGGGCTGCAGCTCTGTGGACACGAACAGAGCAGGCTTCATCCCACCCCTAAACCACATTCCTGCCTCCCCTTTCCAGGCCCCTCGTGCTTGGAGACTTGTTCAATTAACAGCCAGGCTTGTTTCTGCTCTTCTGCACAGCACAGACGCTGCCCAGGCATGGGGAGTGTTGCATAAACTTTATTAACTTTATAAATTCCAGCGTTGCTATTGGCTCAGTCCCACTGGTCACCTGCAAACTGGCAAAATGGGCTTGTCAGGAGGAATTCTAAACCTCTGCCAGTTGCCTTTCACCCACAGCATGTCTGCTCCTGCCACCAGTGCCACAAATGTGTTAGGGCTCCAACAGCCCCACTCAGGCTGCCCCTGCCTGCACCAGCCTGGGGCCTTGGCATTGCTCCCAGGGCTGCTTTTCCATGTGTCCCTCCACTGCTGCCAAGGACAGCCCGACCTCTGGGAGTGTGCACGGGCAGGGGGCAACAGGGACTTGGCTGGAGCAAACTCTGCCCTGGCTTAGGAGGGACCAGAGGCTCAAGGTCCCCCTGCAATGCCATATCCTGGGATCAGGGAGGAGCTGGGGGTGGTGGGAGCATCTCTTGGCTTGCCCCATGGGTGGGACAAAGAGCAAAGCAGGGTGAGGTAGTGTTTTACCTTTGCTGCCTGCACCTGGGATAGGGAGGCATTCAGTGTTTGAACCCAGACATATTTTTCTTGGAATAACCACACAATGGTGAGTGAGACAAGGATCCAGAGCGGAGCAGCCCCGTCAGGAGCTGACTGTGCAGAGCCCTCGGGGCATGTGGGGCTGCTGCCTGGGAAAGGGGTGGCAGAGGCACACAAGGGTGCTTGGATGAACAGAGTCCAAAGAGACACAGGAATGGTTTTATCTACGGCTACAAGAGTGGGACTAGTTGCTCATCAGTGCTTCCTTGAACCTGTCCTTGATGGATTCCTTGAATCCATCCCTGAAAGTATTCACATCCAGGTTGGATGGGACTTGGAGCAGCCTGGGCCAGTGGAAGGTGTCCCTGCCCACAGAACTTTAAGGGCCCTCCCAACCCGAGCCGTTCCATGATTCCTGGGAGGGAGCGGAGCAGCGTGCTGAGGGAGGAGCATCCAGCAATGCCCTGCCAGGACTCCTGTGGGTGGATGCACACACATTTATTGATAAATACACCAAACACACACTGCCAGATAAATCAAGCAGAGCCACAACTGAACATGAACTGCAAACCTTCACGTTGGTGTGGGGAGCAGCAGGGATCTCCCACCCTACTGAGTGAACGAAGGTGTAAACTCTGAGTGATGCCTCCATGGGGCTTCTCCAAACTGTTAGACAGCCGAGTGCTGGCAGCGAGTTCTCCACAGCTTGTTGCTTTTTCCCTTGGCCACCTCCCTGCACCCTGACTGTGAGGGACCACATGCTGGTTTTTGGGGGGATGTGCTTTCCTCGTAGCCCTGTCAGAGGGCAAACCAGAAGGAAGGAGCTTCTTGGCAAGAGCTGGCCTCGAGGGGCTTGTGCAGGAAGGATGGTGGGAAGGGGTCCCTCAGGAGAGGGAGCTGAGCAGCCGCCTGTAGATGAAGCCCAGCTTCTCCCGCAGGGCCAGGAAGGTGGGACGCTCCTCCGTGCTGCTGCTCCAGCACTCCAGCATGATGCTGTAGATCTCGGGAGGGCAGGGGCTGGGCCGGGGGAGGCGGTAGCCCCTGGTGATTTGCCGAACGGTTTCTTGGTTTGTCATTCCTGCAAGGAAGGGGAAGATGCCCCTGAGTCTGATGTCCCCAAAAGGATGCCCTGAAGGTACACCTGCAGTGGCCAAGATATCACTGGGGTGCTGTGAAATGGTGTCTCTCTGCCAGAGGGGTGGTAGAAGAGAGGATATGGGAGATCAAGACCAACTTCCTGCCCCCAGCTCCTGCACCCACTCTGCACTGAATATCAGCCACTCAATATCCCTCTAAGCCATCCCCTAAGTGGACAATAACTTGCTCGTGCGCCAGGAGCTGCTTCCATATCCCTTGGGGAAGGGACAATTCATGACACTCTGGCTTTTGGAGACCATGTGCAAGCTGCCCAGCAGGTGGATGGAGGGCATGGGAGTGGGGTGGCAGCCGTACCTTCATACGGGATCTGCCCGTACGTAAAGACTTCATAGAGCAGAATCCCGTAGGACCAGACGTCAGATTTGAGGGAGTAGGTGCGGTAGTTGGCTGCCTCTGGGGCTGTCCACTTCACTGGGATTTTAGTGCTGCTGCTGGTGGAATAAATGTCATCCTGAAAAGCAATAGGAGATGGGACATGAGGGATGGGGTGATCAACAGAGATATGGCTTTTGGGGAAAGTGGACAGCAGGGAATGCCTCCAGCATGGGGCAGTTTTATGAGCTAGGGTGGCGGGAGGGAGGGAGGGACCACAGCATCCTGCTGAACTGACCTTGAGGAGCCGGGCAAGTCCGAAATCAGCAATTTTGCAGGTGAGTTCCTCTCCCACCAGGATGTTTCTGGCTGCCAGATCCCGGTGGACAATGTGCTTCTCCTCCAGATACCTCATCCCATCTGCCACTTGGCAGGCGATGTTGAGCAGGTGGGAGGTGCCCAGGGACTTCCCTTCAGGACCTGTTAATCCAGACAATCCAAGCATTGAGGGCAATCACCAACATCTATTTTGGGGGTTCTGGTTTGGAAGGAGACCCTGTGCTGGCAATGTGGGACATGGGAAACATGTAAAACTTCAAATTTGAACTCCGGCCTAACTGTCCTGGTTGTGCTGTATGGGAAGTTCAGCACTGCCATGTGCTCCTCAGGCATGGGACAGGGGCTGGGCTCTGAAAGGCACCAAGGACACAGAAATCCATGGCTTGTTCAAAGCCAAAGGTGACCTTCTGCCATGCAAATCTCCCTCCAGGCTTCTCAACCTGTTGTACCTGCGAGCTCCAGCTCCTCTGGCACCAAACACTGCTGGAGCCCCAATCAGAAACAAGGTCAGTGTGGGTGGGAGGGGGAGCACCCTGTAGAAAAACAGGTCTTGGTAGGAGTGGTTTGTTTTGTTTCCTTTCAAGACTGATTGTGCTGGATCAGGAGAAGAAAGGCCAAGAAAATTAAACTGGGTACTGAGTGGTCCATGGCCTGTTACGAGCTCTGCACACGAACAAACCCATGGGGAAGTTTGGCTGTCTCATTCCTAGAGAAGGAGGAGTTGCCCAAACACGGCAGTGAGATTTCTGTGCACTGGTGGGAGCTGGCAGACCGTGGGTAGGTGGAGAAGGAGAGATGAAGGTCCCTACCAACATGCTTGGGCTCCCTGGGATTGATACAGACCCAGCCCACATGGACACCCAAAGCCTCATGCCAGACTTTGCGATCCCAAGACCATCTCCGCCAGGTGCCCACGGATTGCTCTGTGTTCCTACTGATCCAAACAGGACAGAAACCAGGCTGACACTCTCTTAGGGTCGCCATTTGGATTCATAGGGCCAATCTGGAACACAGGAAGCAGTGCCCCAGGAGCCCCTATGCCATGGGGCCAGCACAGCACTCACTGTTGAGGTAGCTGTGGAGGTTGCCTTTGCGCATGAGCTCGGTGATGATGTACACGGGCTCCTCCAGGGAGCACACGGCGTGCAGCTGGATCAGCTTCTCATGCCTCAGGCGCTTCAGGTTCTGAATCTCCTTGGTGAAGTCTTCTGCTTTCATGTCGGCTGTGGGAGAAAGCCAACACAGCCCTTGTGAGCCACTTTCTCACATGGATGTTGAGACCTCAGCACCTCCACCTGGGATGAGGACCTTTTTTACCTCCTCACAGCCCCCTCCCGCTCTCAAAACTCAGGTCTGCACAACCTGTGTCTCAGAGCCGATGTTTTCCACGGGGCTATGGATCCCATTTTCAGGATCATAGTTCCATCAGGATTTGATGTATCACAAACCCGTTTGACTTGACATGATGTCACTTATCACAAGCACACTGCCTTGTGTTTTATAGGGATGCAGCCCAAGCTTAGGTTTGTGCACAGAAATATTCCAGTGGCTCCTCGCCAGGTCCTACTGAAGTTTGCCTGATGAAACAGTCACAATGACCAAGAGGATGAGGAAGTAAAGGAGGGTGAATGATACAGCAGTGAATGAGAGACTCAGTTGGCCATGGTTAACATCTGATTCTCCACATACCTTTGATGATCTTGATGGCCACTGGCACCGTGTTCCTCCACAGCCCTTCCCACACCTCTCCGAAGTAGCCCTCTCCCAGCTTCCTCCGCAGGGTGAACTCCCAGCGCGGGCGCTCCCAGCCATCCCTCTCGGGGGGAGTCTGCCAGATGGACACGGAATGGCACACTCGGACCAGCCAGCCAGGCAGGACCTGCTGGTGGAGCCCGCACCAGCCCTTGATGCCCACAGAGGAGCAGGGCATGATGCTCCACCAGCTGCGTGCCCAGGGGCTGAGCCTGAGCACGGCCCTTCCCTCAGTGTTCACTGTGGGCACGAAGCACCTGGGGCGTCCTCTGCACGAGCCCTGCTGGGAGCCCAGGTGTGCAAGGGGGAGAGTTTGGAGACTGCGTGAAACACCAGGAGTTCAAGTCATAATTCACTCCTCATCAGACCTCAAGAGTGACTTCTCTCCATCTCCACCAATAAATAAAAATGAGTGAATTAATATTATTGCGTATTATGGCTGGTTTAGACTTCAGCTCGTTAAGCGTTTCTTTTATCCCACACCTTTCAATTTCACTCTTGGATTATTCACATGGTTAATTGCTATTTCCAAGTCATAATCAGCGGATGGAACTCTAATCAGGAAATGAGTTGGCAATTTGGGATTAATACTGTAATTAGACTTATGAGTGCTGCACTAATTGGTATGAAAACTTTATAAAAGCCATGTATTTTGTCTTATATTCTCAGGAAAAAATTGGAAGCACAGGTATTTCCAGAATCCATATTGAAGGGGATTATAACAACTTGGTTCCCAGTCCTTGAGATGGAGAAGACACTGCAGAAAATTCTGTGCATTTTGGCTGGTCAAAAATGCATATAAATGCCATGCCCAGCCTTAACATGGCTGATCAAAGGTGATGCTGCCAGCCATACTAATGGTGGGCTTTAAATTTAGTGTAATAAAGCTCAAAACCCTAATGGATAGCCTAATTATTTCTAGCTCCCCTGGTTTCCCTTTCCTTTTTCCCGTGCCGGTGATCCCAGGGAGCGGGGCTGAGCTGTGCCCGGCGTACGCACCGCGGGGCTGCAGGGCTGCAGCAGGGGGCTCTGGATGACCTTCCAGTGCTCCGTGTAGAAGGCGAGGAGCTCTTCCATGTTGGGAAAGGGGTGTCCCTTCTGGATGTAGAGGCTGCCCCTGGGGCTCTTGCAGATTCGGAAGTGGCTGACCTTGGCGTGGTTGCGCACTGCGGGGAAGCCCAGGTTGGGGGAAACTCAACTCAGGCAAAGATCAGCCCCTGCCCGCCTCCCAGCTGACTTCACTCTCTCTCCTTCCCAGATTCCCAGTCTTTTAATTAACCTAAAGCAACACAGCTCTCCCCTGGACTGCTCCATCCCACTCCCCACATCCCTTCTGCTCCCACCTCCTGGCCCAGAGGACTCCTGGCCATTGTGAGCCGGGCTCCTTTGGACCACGGAGGTGATGCTTTATTATCAGGGATAATTAATAAGCTTTATTGTCAGGCATAATTCCACCACAGGCTGCTCAGAGAACAGTGGAGCTGCTCAAAGAGGATAAACCAGGGGCAGCTGTGACTCCCACAGCCCAGAGACTGAAGGTGGGATGTGGAGTTTGCCATGGATTTCCTAGGATTGCTTTTATGGGGATAAAACCAGATAGTAATGGCACTCTGGTCCAAAACCCCCTGAATTCAGATTTCGGTATGCGGGAGCAGCCCAGGCCCTGGTCATCTGGAGTGGCAGCATATTTTTAAACAACTGTCAGATGACAAAAGCTGCTGGAATGAAATCCTGGGAGTTAGTGCCATGGAACCATCATTAAGCTGCAGTGAAATGTTTATGGCTTTCATACCCCAGACAGGAGCCACACACTTTCCTTTGCCACAGTGATTCGACAATCCATCCCTGCTCTGTTAACTTTCCCCTTGCCTTCAGAAAGCAGGCGATTCCCTTCAACAAGGTGCTGAAAAGTGCTTTAAACTCACTCCCCTGTTGTTCACTCCGTGCTAAGCAAATCAGGAGCTGCCCCTAAGGAACAGCCTGCTTCCTTTCCCTCTGCTAATTTTATCTGACTAATTGCCACAAAGTCACCTGAGAGAGAGTATTCGCCCTTGCTGCTCTCGCTGTCCCGGACGAGGAAGGAGCCATGCTGGTTGGGAGGCGAGAGGAGGAGCTGCTCCGCTTCGTTTCGGCTGATCTTGCTGAAGTACCAGCTGGGGAGCAGAGCAGAGGGGTCAGAGCAGTGCAAGGAGATGCTGCACAGATGGGTCTGTATCCATTTCAGGGGATCCTGTACCTCCTGAGCCAGAGAGGAGAAGCAGCCACTGTTTGCTCATCCCTACAGCCACCAAGCAAGTGGCACGGTGGCCAGTCCGTGTCTCAGAACCTCTAGATGCGGCTGCCTGCATCAGGGCTGTTCCACTGGGTGGGCTTTACAGGCACTTGCTGCAGTTTATTGCAGCTCACTGCCTGCAGACCATTTCGTGGAATCAGAGAACCCCAGAATGGTTTGGGTTGGGAGGGACCTTAAACCTCATCTCATTCCACCCCTCCTGCCATGGGCAGGGACACCTTCCACTAGACCAGGTCGCTCAAAGCCCCATCCAACCTGGCCTCGGACACTGCCAGGGATGGGGCATTTCCTCCATCACTGTCTGGACACCGCTGTACCAAGCTGTCCGGGCCTCAGCTCCATCCCACACCCGTGAGGTTTGCACTCTTGGGCTGACAGCCTGTGGTAAGGAAAGCACCAGCCACCTGGTGCTGTGTGGAAGGTGCTCTGGTGAGGCTGCCCCTGTGTCCTGCCATGAGAGCAACATCTGCAGGCACAGGATCACTTTGCACTTCTTGACCTGCAGCTCATGGGCAGAACTGGCTCTGAGCCCATGAGCGAATGGCATCAATGAAAACATCGCTGGCAATTGCCTTCTGCTGCTCCTGAAGTGCTGTTTGGGGTATTCACAGCACCGAGCGGGAGGGAGGACCCAGCCAAACCCCTCTTCTGTGTCATATCACTGAGATTCATCACTGAATTCCTGTAAGGAAAGGCAGGTTGGCTGGCTGGGTCCTGACACAGAGGGAAGCACAGGAAGAGGCAGCCCCATCCAGCCTAAGGCAGCCAGGACGTGAGAAGCCAAAAGTTTCGTCATTAGCTGGGATCGCCAGCGTCTGAGAAGCTGCGCAGGAAATTATATGTGACGAGGTGAACAAATTACCACCCAGCTCCGACCTGCGGCTCCGCCGAGTCTGTGCGCTCACGGCTTGCTCCGGCCGGGAAGCCGGGCACGTTCCTGCCGTCTGCCCTCCCACGCCGTGGCATCGCCCTTGCCCCTGTCCTCGGCATGTGGCTGGGCACCAGCTGCTCGCGGATGGTGCTCACACATGCACACACACACAGGAGCACAGGTGGATGTACAAACACACACACACGCTCCGCCGAAGCCTGTCCGACTGTCCCATGCCGTGGGAATAAGGCAGGGAGCCCACCCCGCGGTCCACACCGGTGTGGTCCCAGCAGGGCCCAACCAGACCGGATTTGCCTTCCTCAAAGCACGCGCAGGGAGGGTCTCTCCCATCCCACCGGCTCCCATCACTGCCCCTGCACATCGGGGACTCTTCCCGGGCTCCTCCCGCTCCTCTCCTTTACCCCGCTCAGCACCGGGCGAGCGCGGAGGGGTCTCCAGGGTGCCACGCCCGCCCCAGCCCTGCGCTGCCCGCGCTCGGCGTGACTCAGGTACAGAGGGAACAGCAGTGTCTCGGGGCGCTTTTCCCGGCGTGTCGGGACCAGGCTGCCTTATGCAACGAGGAGCCTGGGCTTTCCCCAGCTGCCAGAGGGCTGAGACATCCCCCGAGCTCCGTGTCGGCTGGGAGAGGCACCGACCGGGAGGAAGCCCCCAGCCCTGGGTAAGCAGGATGGCAGCAGCAGTAGAGCTCTGGGCTTGCTGGCAGGTACCAATCCAAACTGCTTCTTCCCGTGCTGCCAAGCCCTTTGGAGCTGGCAGGCCTCGGGTACAAGTTTCCCCAGCTCCCTCCCTTCCTTCTGTCTCCCCGTTAACGCAGGACAAGAGGGAGAGCAGCCGGAACAAGCAGGAGCCTTTGCACCCCTGTCCATCATCACACCTCATCGCAGCCCAGAGCCACCCCATCCCGTGCGAGGGTGATGCAGCCGGGAAGGGACACCGGCATCTCTCCCCGCTGGCGCATCCCCCAAATCCCACTTGCTGTGCCCAACACCTCCACCCCACTGCCACGAGCTGTAGGAGCTGCAGGGCAGGGATGCCCAGGGGAGGGCAGATCCCCGCTCAGTCCCAGCGCCGCTGACGGCCAGAGCGGGGGATGAGGATCTGGTGCTCCCCGCCGCTGTGGAGGGTGAGCACTGCCTTTCCCTGCGCTGTGCTACCCTAGCCCAGCCTCCATCTCCCCGGGGACCCAGAGCGGGGGATACTTACGGGCGGTGAGCGGAGGTGCCCTGGCTGAGGTTGGCCACGTAGGCAGCAGGGACGTAGCCCGTGGCCGGCTCCCCCAGCAGCCGCCGGGCTAGGACATACTCGCCCTCTTCTCTGAGGACACGCAGTTTGTCCCCTGCGCTTATGCTCAGCTCCTCGGCGCTCCGGGCTGTGAAAGCGTACAAAGCGATACAGAGAGAGGACTTGGGGATGAAGGAAATGGAAGTCGCCTCCGAGTTCAGCGAAACGGAATCAGAGCCAAGATACCCCAGCGAGCAGCTCTCCGTCACGGAGCGGGGACGGAGCTTGTTCCAGAAGGATGTCAGGAAGGTCAAACGCTTCCTGACGAACTGCTCCATGCCCGGTGAAGCGGTGGATGCGGTGGGCTATGCCACCGCGCTCCGGGAGGCCGGGGGAAGGGGGGATGCCGGGCTCCTGCCGCCGGCCGGGAAGCTCATCCTGCCGGCCCGCGTTACCCGCACGCGTCTGGGCGCTCGCCGGCCCTTCCCGGCGAACTTCCTATTTCTGAAAGTGAAACTGGTTCATCTGGTGAGACGGGTCTGCAGGCGGGACGAGTCTGCAGGCAGGAGTCCCACGCTCAGACCCACGGGCACATCTGGGAGACAGGCACAGCTGGAGCCGAGCTTGCTGCTCTCGAAGAAGGAGAACGGCTGTTGCTTTATTTAATCATTATTTTAAAGTGTGCTCTTTGCTTCTTACCGGAGCGCCATAAACACAGCTCTCTGTTCTTCAAGCAGCTCTTGTCACAAGTGGCTGACTCCAGTTAATAGTCTTCATCTCACTTGTGTGGGAGGATATTTTCTTTTTCCATAGGACAATAATTACATCCACAAATGTGGGAGAGTTAAAACAGAATTAAGGAAATAACCTTAGAAGAGATCTGAAGTGTTTGGATATTTCTTGGGTGGATATTGTGGGGGTTTATAACACCAGATCCTTTCTTCCTTCAGTCTACAATGGCCTCCCAGAGTTACCCCACTCAAGCATTTGCCGCCTCACACTAATTCCCTGTTGCAGAGGATCGCTAGGGAATTCACATCCCAGATCCACCAGGATCTGGTGCTTACTCAGCTTCCATCAGAGATGGGTTCCCCTCAGAATCACGAGATCTTTGCCAGATGCAGGGCCTGGATCAGCCTCAGGATCAGCATGGCATCCAGAGCCAAGCCCTGGAATGCAACCCCCAGCTCTCACTGAGTCAGCACAGCCACACATCCCCAGCCCTGGTCACACTCGGACACTGACATGCTCCAATCCCCCTCCCAAATCCCACCACCCACAGACATCAGCCAGAGGACAGAGATTCCCCCCTCACTTCTTCCATGTGCACTTTAAGCCACCTGAAGATTGCTGCTCTGGTGAGAAATCCCAACTCCAAGCCCCCAGCCTCCACCTGGACTTTGTCATTTAACAGTTCCATCTAATTAGTGGGAGTTTTGTGCCTGGTAACCCCACTCCTGGCCTTGAGACCATTATTTTGAGCCTCCTCTGCTTGCAGTTGGTCTGTGTATCTCATTTTGGATGTGTAGTTGGGATTAGAAAGAGGCTGCTTAAAAAGAAATATGAAAAATTAATTGTAGGAGTCTGGGCTGCCGACTGCAACCGTGTGGGGTATGAGGAACAAGCTGGACCCACCCTTGGGTCAGCAGCTCTAGACATGCTGTGTCCTGCATGCTGGATGTCCCACGATGGCCAAAAAACCTGCAAAAGGATTTCCTTGTCTGGGTTTTGGACTCAGCAATTTCCTCACCCTCTCCCAGGCAGAGACGCCCAGGGCAGAGGGCAGGAGTACAGAGCACTCCTCAGCACGGCCTGTGCATTCCTGAACTGATGAGAACTGGGAAGAAAGGCAGTCTTTAATAAAATACTCTGCTCCCTCCTTGCCCAAGTAGCACCTGAATAAATGGGTAAGCCCCCCAAGATCTGCCCCCGTGCCCAGCTCACAGTCTCGCCCCCAGTGCCACACAGGGATGTGCAAAGTCTCCGTGCATTTTTCCCACTTCAGCATGAGGAGAGGAACTGAGGATGGGGCACAGAAGGGTTTGCAAACCAAAGGGAAGGGACCTCCCCTCTGCTGTCCTTCTGCAGCCCTTGTGACAAGCGTGCTCCTCACATCACACTCCATCAGGAGCAAGAGGGGCTGCCTGGTTGTGCCCTGAAAGATGATCTGATCAGATCCAGCACGGAACATTTATGCCTCACTGTTTTGCATGAGGACTCACTGGATTTCTGGTCTGCAGAAGGAGACTGTGAACTGATTTACCTTCATTGACCTTTGCCAGATTAGATTCTCCAGCGGTACGAGCGATAGACAAGTGCAGCCGATTTCTAGCATGCAAGGCTTTGGATCTTGATTTGCACCTAAATGAAAGAGTACTTCCAAATGACAAACATCCCTGAGGACTAAATACTGCCTCTGAGCTGAGCCTACCAGACATGCAGAGCACAGACTCATCCCTGCAAACCTCTGTCTGCACAGGACACACTCGCACAGCTGAACCCCATGCCAGGAAAGAGATGATAAATCACAACCTTTTTCTAGGATCTTTTTTTTTTATTATTTTCCTATTCAGTTCCAGGAGCATCCCTGCTGCCTTGAATCCCTTTTGGTACTATAAAACACCTAAAAAAAATAAAGAAGGAAAAGCATGTTTGTGGAAGTTTCTGGTCCTTGTGCTGTGGGAAAGAAAGTGGGAGGAGGCAGGAAAAGTGATAAAGATAAGGAAGGCACAAACATCTGATGGATCAAGTATTTTCTCTTCAGTCCCTGTGACCACTTTACAAGGATGTATTAAAAACCAATCTGTCCACAGATTTGGGGTTGTGGTGGGTACACAGGAACTTCAGTTCTAGCACCACTAAAAAGCACCTCTGAAGAGCACCAAAACCAGCAGAGCCGAGCAGCAGAGCTGCCTGCGCAGCCCTGGTTTGGCTGCAGAGCACCGGGTAGCCATAAACACAAACAGCACTTTGCATCCACCCGCGTGTCAAACACCGCAGCGTGGCCTCCCTAATTGACAGAAACCAGCAGCTCCCCTCCACTAATGAGAGCGCCCATTACACCTAATTAGCTGAGGTTCTGTTCCAGGTCCTGTTACCTTTACACTCGAAATACATCTTCCAGCAAAGAGATGGAAGGGGAAAAAAAAAAAAGGAAGAGAAGCAAAATTCCAATTATGCCCCTAAAGGGGGTAGAAAGTTGGGGAATGCAGGTCATGCTGAGGAAAATGGTTTTGAGGAATGGTGGGTGACTCTGGGGTCATGGGATGTGCCACTTGTCACCAACGACTGGCAAAGCACAGCTGGAGATTGAGGGTCGCCACGCCGTGCCTGGCACCCCATCCTGGAACACCCAACTCTGAGGTTCCTCTTGGTCTTTTTGATGGTGTCAGAAGATGGCTGGGGTTTCTCCTGGGCTTCATGTTTCTTCATCCTTTTTTTTTTTTTTTAGTGGTTTCTCCAGATGTTTCCTGGCACCACAGTGCATTTGAGAAAGGTTTTGCCTCCTAATGACTTGTTTTGGATGGGTGCCCACGGGACAGTTCAGACAAGGAGTGGTGGGTGATGACAGCAGTGCATGGGAAGAGGAGCAGAGCAGAACAGTGGTATTAAAGCAGCTTCAATTTGTCTCTGTTCCATGGGGACTGTGGAAGAAAGAGGCACCTTGGCAGACTCTGGGCTCTCATCATCGAGGGCAGAGCTCATCCCTGGGAGACTGACAAGGGCAGGAAGGGTCCAGGGGCTGAGGGGCTTGTAGACAGTCAGTGCAGAGGGTTCAATACAGGCAAAAGTACAGTGGTCCTGGCACAGGGAGTGGTACGGGACGTGTGAGAGCAGGCACAGCATCGTGGGGTCTCATGGTGGCTCTCTGAGCCCTGTAGGGGTGGGTTGGACTGGCTGGTGGAGAGCAGGAGTGCAGGTCACAGGGCACCTGAAATGGCACAAGAAAGCAGAAAAGCTCTGTGGGAGCAGCTGGAGGCAGAGTGAGCTGTTTGTACAGTGCCTGGCAGGTCTGGGGCAGGAAAGCCTCTAAACCCAGAGTAATACCTTTCAGGGACCCCATAAACACAGGGCTCATCAAGGATCTGAAACAATGGCAAGGAAAAGCCAACCCATAAGTCACACTGCACTCTGTGTCATGTTTATGAAGCAGAGTCACTGTTTGAGGAGAAAATCTGTAAGGACCAGAACACCAAATCATGTTGAAAGACAGCCTGGCCAGCCTCCAGGCTTCCCTTTCTGCATTCTGCTGAGTTTATCAGCACAGACCAGCCTCTGTTTGCCCCATCCTTTAATCTGACTTCCAGAGAATAAATGCTCCTTCTAGTACAGACTGCCTGGCAGAACCGCACTTCTCAAAATTCCTCTGCTCCTGTCTCTGGAGAAATCCTTTGCAACATATAAAAACAATTCACCACCTTCTCCAGACTGGCAGGTGCCAGGGAGCTGTTCAGCCTCTGTCTCACAGCTGCAGACATCTCCATGGGAAGCAGGAGAAGGGAGCTCAGGCTGTGCTCCCCGTGCCCATGAACACCTGGACTGGGGTTCTGGCAGCTCTCTGCCAGGACTGTGCCACTGCTGAGCAGCAGCTGGTGTCCCCAGGCTGGCAGGGGCTGACAGGGACTTTACACAGACACCTCACAGCTGTGCTGCCCTGGCTCGGGCAGACAGAGGACTGGTGCCTTCAGGAGTGAGGAGCACAGTGACTCAGATGGGGAGGGGGAAATCTCTGCTGGTTTGTAAGGAAATGATGGATTGCTCCATCTGCACAGATGTCCTTGTTCCCCTGGGGAGGAACCAGTCCATCCACTCCATCACCGAGCTTTGTGATATCTCTCCCCACAGAGGTCCTTCAGAGGCTGTTGGATTTGGGGTTATGACATTAAATGTTGTTAGAATAAACCTGCCCAGAGTCCCAAGAGAACAGGCACAAGAGACCTCACCCAATCCACCTGGTCCATCCTATACTTATGTCTTTCCCCATCTTTGCCAAACCAGTTCTTAACAGACCTCCAGGAATGGATACGTCCCCAGACAACCCATTCCAGTGAGTCACTAATCATTACCAGCAGAAACGAGTGTCTAACCTGCTGCGTTTAAGTCTATTACCTCATGTCCCATTCATCACCTCATTGCTCCATTCCTTCCTGCATGGGAACATGGCTGGGGTGTCCCCCCACGCTGACCCTGTTGGGCCTCAGCCCAGAACAAACACACTGACCTTCTACAAGGAGGGAACATGGTCATCTTTTTCTCCATTTATCCCCAGTCTTCTTGCCCTGTCCACGTGTGCTGGTGTTCCTGTGGTGCCACCTCAGCTGGCTCTCTAGTGCATTCACCTGGGGGTGAGAAAGCAGCAGCTCTGAGAGAGTCTGCACCCCTGCACAGGTAATCTTTAACCTGTCCCAAATACGAGGAGTCTGCACCGCTGCACAGGTAATCTTTAACCTGCCCCAAATATGAGGAGTCTGCACCACTGCACAGGTAATCTTTAACCTGTCCCAAATACAAGAAAAAAAAATGCTGGCTCAAGTTTTCCTCACTGACTTCATGGAAGAAAAACATGGGACACCAAGCTTTACCTGTTTCCTTAGAGAAGTGACTGTCTTCTCCAGTTCAGCCACAAGGGACTCAAGATTCTCTCTGGAGGAAGGGCTTGGGGAAGGTGCCTCGTTTCTGGGGTTGGGGATAAAAAGTGAAAGGGGTTATGCAAACAGCAGCTTCCTGGGTGAGGGAATCATTCTGCCTTCTCCAACACCAGGCTCCAAGTGAGCATCAAAGGCAGGGGCCCAGCTGCCAGATTCACCTGCCACGAGATGCCAGCCAAAGAGCCCCTCAGCCCAGGTATTTACACATCAGAGCTGGGCTCTGCACTGAGGTGTTGGAGGACTGGCTGAGTTCAGCATCTCTCTACTGATCCACCCCGACCCCAAACCTCTGCAAAGCGTCAGATTCAGAGGCCTGAACGGACTGAGTTATTAAGAACTTCTGCTTCATAAAATGGAGGTAGAAGGGGTGATACTACACCTGGGCAAGGCAGGCTTGTGCTTGGCAGGGTTTTCCTCCGGGTAGCTGAAGCCAGGAGATCTCTTGCTTCGGAACCGCTGCGAAAGAGCCCTGAATTGCCCTCGTGTCCGGCAGTCTGGGGAAGGAAGGGAAAGTCTGCAGTGAGCACTGGTGTTTCAAGCAGGACTGTGTGAATTTCAGCAGCACAAGGCAGCACTGCTCTCCTGCACCCTCCACCCTGGACATGTCTCCTGGGCCAGAGGAAAGGAGGCAACAAAGGTGTGGAACAGGGTGTGCATCACTCATGGATTCCCATGTCACAGATGGATATCTGCACCCGGAATGCAGCACAGAGGGACCATGGCAGGATCTGTGGTTTAATGGCAGAGATTTAGGCTCCCAAAGGAATCTGTGCAGTGGCACATGGTGAGGATCATGTCCTGTTTCAGTCTCTCTCCCAGTCAGAGACCAAAGCCCTCAGTGAGCTGGGCTTTCAGACCGATTAAATGAAGCTAACAGACTTCCTAGAGAGGTGGCCAATGTCCCAAGCCTCTCAGGGTTTAAGAAGCATTCGGATGTAATAATAATAATTAAGACGTAATTAAGACATCATTAATAATTTGCTTTAACTTTTGATCAGCCCTGAATTGGTCAGGCAGTTGGACAGGATGATTGCTGCAGGTCCTTCACAATTGAAATATTTTATTCTTTTCTATTCTATTCGATTCTATTCTATTCTATTCTCTGTTCACCTTGCACCCATTTGCTGACACAAGGTTCTCCTGGTACAGCCAGAAATCAGCTACAATTTCATAAAAGCTGCTGTGGTCTGTGACAAATGCCACCCAGAGTGACCCCCACAGCGGTCAGTGCCAGAGTATCCCTCTCCTTACCCTCACAACAGTCCTGCCACAGGCGCAGGTCCACAGCAGGAATCTCCTCACAGCTGACCATGCCCTGCAGGTACGATGCCACCCGGAACACATCTCTCTGCAGCTGCTGGATGTGGTCGCTGTTGTCACAGATGACACGAGCAAGGGACGCCTGTCTGATCTGAGTCAGCTGCGCCGGCGTGAAGACTCCGGGGTTCTCATACCAAAATCTGAAGTGGGGTGTAATCACAGCATGACTCAGGAGTGGGAGAAGAGGGAAGGAGTGAGTGAGTGAGTGAGTGAGGCTGGGAGAGGAAGTGGAGAGTTGCCTGACATCTCTGTGGCAGCACCCACACCCCGCAAAATGAGCGTCTGCTCTGGTGTCAGGTGGCTGCAAACACAGATGGCTTTTTCTGAACCCACAAACCCCCATGCTCCTGCCCTAAGTGCATCACCAGGCAAAGATGTGTCTTGTTCACACAGGCAGCAAACAGAGATTATAAAAGAGCTCCAGTGGACATTTTCTAGCATTTTCATGAGATATTGGGAACATCCTCTATGATTCCCAGTGTTCTGCAGTGAAATGAGAATCACTAAATCAAGAAAGGACACCTTGACAGTAACTGTGACAAGTGCTTTTGCAAATACACTGGACAGAGAACCCTCTTCCTAATATCATAAGACAATAAATAATAAAAAATTACAGATTCTGCTTCTTCCTGTAAGGCAAAAAACCTCTCAAACAGAATAACCAAAGGATTTGGGATGACTCCAATGATAATACCTGTCTCCATCCCTCAGCCTTCTGAACTGAGTCGTTAACAGGCACATCAGTGTTGGTCCCACTCTGGTACCAGGGACAAGATCTTCCACCATCAGCGCTGGAAACAGGTCAATATTTTTGGTAGTTCCATATAAACTGCAGGATAACAAATATAAAATAAAAAGAAAAAATTTAAGAGGATCTCAAAGAGTGGAGATAATATAAATCTGATACCAACATGGAAATTTATATGTCAGGAACTCCCCCTCTGGACAGTATTTTTAATGGTTTTATCTAAAAGACAATGGGATAAAGACCTGCCTTGGAAGAAGCAGCCAGGGCAGATAGGACGCAGTTTACTCTGACTGGGAAATAGCTCCGAGGCTCAATCTGCTCCCAAACTACACCACAGCAGTGCCTGACAACATTCCACCCAGAACCAGACTGGTCACTTGGAGAAACCTCATTTGTCTTACCCCATTGTTAAACCACAGTTATTACCCTATCTTAACATCTGTGGGGGGCAATATCTGGGAAGGTTATTCCATGGGTGTACTGGAAGGAGCAGGAACTTTTCACTGACTGGTCTCCAGTAATTTTGATGCTTCCACATCCAGGCTACAGTACCTCCTGAGCTTTTCTCTGATCTCCAAGTTCTTTATCTCATTTCTGAGGTCCTCGAACTCCTGTGCAGAGGAGAGGTTGCAGAAGACCCTGAAGTCATTGTAGGGTGGGATGCCGTGGTCGCGCCCTCTCTGGATGTTGATAGCGGCCAAGTCCAGTGACACAGAGTGTGCCATGGAGAAGAGTTTCTCTGTCAGCTCCATGTTGAGGAGTTCAGAGGGCACCCGCATCTTCCCAGGAACCCCAAACAGCCCACGGAGGAGGGGGTCGATCCCCCCTTCCTGCATGATCCTGAAAGGGGAGAAGAAGGCCTTGTGCAGGGGGATGTGTCCTTGTCGGATGGGCTTGAAGGTCTCGTTCAGCCGGTACAGGATGGGGTTGATCAAGGTGTGCCCGAAGCGGAAAGCGGCCGTGGCAAAGGCGTTAAGAATCCCTGCGTTGACGTTGGGGTTGTAGCCTTTGTACTCACCCAGCACCTTCATCCCAGCCTCCCCAAGGACCTTGGGCAGCCACTGGGCATAGGTGATGTGCTGCATCTGGGCACCCACGATCTTTCGTGCCTCGTGGTACAGGAGATCCCCGTCCCAGTGCGGGTTGAGGGTGGCCAGCTCGGTGGCAATGCGGTTGTGCTCCCTGAACCACAGCGTGTGCACGGCCGTGAGCCCCAGCTGCTCATTGGCGCGGTGGTCTCCAGCCAGGAAGCACGGCACGGGGCTCTCGCTCTCATCCCTCATGCACTCCGTGGGTGGCCCCACGGCAAAGGGAAGGAGATGCTTCCCCGAACTGGGCACAACTTGCCCTCGCTTCAGCAGCCCTTTCTGGCCGCTCAGATCCCGCAGCTCCCGCGATTCCTGCTCCGTGCTGCCATAAACATTGGAGGCATCAATGTAGGACGTCAGGTGGTTGATCTGCTCCCTGGCATAGACAGAGTTCATCAGCAGGGAGGTCATCCCGCTGCCGCACACAGGGCTCGAGCGCACAAAGAACATGCAGCGCCCGTTCCGCACGCGGGGGTCGTTGGCGGGGACCGTGATGGAGAAGCAGGGAGGGTCGTTGCTGCACACCTCGCTGCAAGGGGCTCCGTCTGAGAAACGGGACATGCTGATGGCTGCCACCGTCTGGTCCATGTCGTGGTCCAGGAACTGGCCCCACTGCATGAGCATGTGCGTGAACTGGTCATCGGGGGTGATGGTCTCGGTCCCGATCATGGCAGTGGAGACAAGGCGAGGTAGAGGAAGGGGCAGATCCCTGGCATCTCCTGCCAAGGAAAACCCTCGGGGGAGGTTAAATCCATTCTGGTAGGCGGGTTTGAGGAGCCTCTGGAAGGCTGTGAGGGACGCACCCCACATGGGGTGCTGGAGGTTGTTGCAAGAGCCGTCGTGGGTCCTGTACTTCTTGTGGAAGCAGATGTCGGAGCAGTTGGGCGTGCGGCGGTGGGCGGAGCAGCCCGACAGGTTGGCGATCATGGTCAGGTAGTGAGGGGACACCAGGTCATTGTAGCGATAGCCTGCAGAGGGAAGGGCAAAGCACCAGGTCAGGCATCACCTCCTGATTCCCGCTGCCCCACGGAACAGCTCTGTGTGAAAACCCCTGCCAGGATGCGCGTGGAGTGGCCGGGGCTCTGAGCGTGCTTTTGCTGTGGAATTTATGAGAAACAAAGGAAGCACAGGATTGCATCAGGCCCACAAAGCAAAAAGGAAGGAGGAAAGAGTTTAACTGCACAGAGCTGGAAACCAGAAATGTTGTCACTGGCAGAGCAAACTGTGGGGGTGGTCTCAGTCCCTATTCTAGGTTTATTTTATGGCTCCCTGGGTTATTGCTGCCACCATGAGCTCCATCACCCACCCAAGCTCTACGTGACGAGCAGCAGGAAGCCGTGGGTGACTGCCAGGGCACTGCTGCACTGTCTGAAAGCGCTGAATGATGCTGCATTGTGTGCATGCTGACAGGGCAATGAGGAGGAGAGGCTGGCAGTCCAACCAGCCCAGACCAGACCTGCCGCCTGGAGAGAGACTCCTCGCACCCTGGAATACATCCAGGCAGGAAAAAATATTTACAGGCCCCAAACACACATGCCTGCTACATGATGAATCACACGTATAGGTAGAAGCATGCAGTGTACAGGAATGTTTGCTGTATATCAAGGAAGTCCCAGGTAGCAAGTTTTGGGGTCCAGCTGCTGCATGCTTGGGCCTCATTGGGTATTTTTGGTGTTACGTTGCTTTGTTATTTGCTATCCCACCTCAGCAGAAGGAACCTGAGTTGCTGGGACTTGCTGAGTTTGTAGCTAAGAGGTCAAAGTAGTAGAGACAGAGGAGGGATATCCCACTGTATCCTCTGTAACAGCCCCCAAATACCCCAGAGTTCGCAGCATTGTTCTCGTTGCCCTTTGGAGGACAGGAAACATCTCAGGCCGTGCTGTTGAGGGTCTGAACTTCAGACCCACAAGGATACTCCTTTACCAGTTAGTTGGTTAATATTTTTTAAGGAACAGGGCTTTCATAGCCATCTAAGAAACCCTTACAAAACAGGGGACTAAAACATTTTCCTGGGTATCAAATTGGTTTGGTGAACACAAGACCAGCCCTTCAGCTATTAAAAAAACCATGAGGTATAGAAAGAATTGCCACCTAGGCGACACATTTTTTCATATATCCAACATTTACCTGGGTTTTTGATATACCTTGGCACATTTTAAACTTCCTGGATGTCTACACATCATTGTTTTCATTTCATCCTGCGTGTAAAATTAGGAAGGGAAATGAAATCTCTCCTACCTGTGCCATTCAGGTCCACGATCAGCCCTTGCTGCACGTGTTCCTGAATCAGCTGCAGGGTCCTTTCAAAGATCTCCCCTGCCCTGGCTGTCTCGATGGTGTAGGGGTCCCTCGGGTAGCGGAACAGAGCCAGGAGGTCATTGGGAGTCTTAGGGCGTCTATTTCCAGGAATTAAAAGTGATGCAGGATCATTAAAATTAATCAACTCTGCTCAGGGCAACGAGACCCTACAAGCAGCAAGAGTCAAGCTCTAAGCCTGGTCTAGTGCTTGGCCCCCAAATTAGTGCATAAGACCAGCGTGGCTTGCCTGCACATTGCAGATGATTAAAGAAAGGATATTTTTCCCCAGGAAAATGCACATATTTAATTCTCTCAGTATCTCTGGGTTTTTTCTGCGATAGCAATTTATTTTTTCACTTTTCAACAGCTGAAACCCAGAGGGTTTTGGGCTTAATTCAAACTATCTATCCTTCCAATAAAAACATATATTGGGGTGGAAGAGGAGGGAATCATATTCACTCGAGAATTTATTTTTTTATTGAGGAAATGGTTAGAATTTTTATATTATTATTTCTGTTCACCCCCCACAAAGTCAGCTGCATTCATAAAATGACTACTCTGATTATTTTCTTTTTTCTTCACTATCTACAGAACCAGCTGACAAAATGCAGATAGAAGTGACATAAAAGATGACACTCCTGTATCTCATTTTTCCAGAATCCCAAATGCCTGTTGGGAAGCTCTATCACATCCTACATGGTGCAGCTTCAACCTCCAACACTCGAGACAATCCCGTGGCTTTCATTTGCAGGTTGTCAGTGATAAAATGAGCTTTCAGAAAGCTTCATTTCTTGTGGGTTTTTAGCACTTTGCTGCAGGCCCCAGCTCTTCCCACACTTACTTGCTGAAGAGCTCGGTGCGTGTGGAGTTGATGGCGTGGTCCACGCTGCTGATGGCCTCGCGCAGCGACGTGGCCACAAACGTGTCCCCACTCCGCCCCATGTCCGTGGCTTCCCCCGGCACAAAGAGACAACAAAACACCCTCAATTTACTTTGATGTTATTTGGCCCTCCCAGCTCAAGAGAGCGCCAGCACCAGCCCCAGAGGGACCTCACTGCAGAACAAACTGCGTTTCCGTCTGCAATATCAGCACCATGAATTTCTTTTTAAGACGGATATTCTGAAGAACATGAACTGCCTGAAAAAGAAGGTGGCTTTTTCAGGAGATGTCTGTGGGCACATATTCAGAGTTTTCTCCTGTACAGCTTTGCAAAAACAAAATGTCTGTTTTGGTTAGTGGTTAAACTGCAAAAAGGAAATGTAAAAATCACAGTGGCTTAACCCAAAATAATATATTTACTTCCCACAAAGGTAATTCTCAAATTCATGAAAGTAATTAAAATATATTGCTCATCTGTTAATTTTCTGTTTGTGGAACACCTTACTTACTAATTATTGGTAGTAATTAATAGATATTTATGATGATAATAATGGTTCAAAGTTAGCGTTAACACATCTGCTACATCATTTAAAATCAAAAAAAACAAAGTTCTTGTTGGAATACCTTCAGAAGTAAAGATATCACTTCTTTAAAATTACTACAGGATGCATTTTTTAAGCCAGGCCATTTGTCACAGCTGAACAAATCAGTTCCCAGTTGGCTACTGGTGTATGCTACAGCCAGCTGGTGAATGAGGCAACAATCAAGAATAAACCACAGAAATCATCTCAGGAATGATTTCAAACAACAAAGACATTTCAGACCATTTTCAGCTCCTTGCTTACAACACCTGTATGGAAAATGTTACTAAATTCCTCTAAGAAGTGACTCACTATCCACTCTGGCTATTGCTGGAACAGCTCTTTACTTATATTTTAAACTTTTTTGCTTGCCTTTGATTTCTTTTTTCCTTTTCCGGTTTTCTTGCCCTCTAAGAGGTACTATTTCCACTCCTGACCTCTGGTTTGACCAGCAGAGGACAGTTGCTCCTCCTTGTTCATTGCATCTTCAATAACACACAGAGCAGGAAAACCAGACTTAGTTCCCATTCCCAAGAGTGGTGCACGGTCTAAGGTGGGACGTGATGATCTTGGAGGCCTTTTCCAGCCCTACTGACTCTATGATTCCATGATTTTATGACTGAGCAGACATTTAAACCCCTGTATGTGCAGCGACAATGTTGTTCTGCTCCTCCCTCCCCCGGCATGCGAGGTTTTGGTCAGATGATGATTTGTGAGTGTGTCGGCACATTTTAATAAGTTTCTTCCTCCCAGCAGAGGCAATAACTACATGGACCCTGACAGCTGGGCTTGCAGAAGGAGGTTTAAGACAACACCTTTGGCTTTGCAGGGAGCAACTGCAGCTCAGCTGAGCAAACAGCGAGGGGCAGCTGGGAGGTGCGTGGGCTTTCACAATGGAGTGACTCCGATCCAAGGGACCTGTCTGCAAAGAAGCTGAAGAAATGATTTCTTACATAATTATCTGCTCAAAGCGTAGCTGTCAGCACAGCACAGCACGGCACCTCCTTGCACAGGAGCCAGAGAAGGCTCGGGGGGAGCACGGGAGATACGGTACCGGTGATGGTGAGCTGCATGGCACTCGAGGTGAAGCCAAAGGGGTTCCTTGCTATGCACTCGTATCTGCCCTGGTCAGCCACACCCAGGTCCTGAATGGAGAGGGTCCCGTCCGGGCTGATGTGGAACTTGCCACTCTCTGTGATCTGGATGCCCTCCTGTCGCACCATCAAAAGAGAGACACCGTGTCAGAGCAAGGAAAGCTGCCACTACCCCAGCCTTCAGCCTGCTCAGCAAACCCAGGGATGGATGTGATGAACAAATGTGGCCACCAGATGTTAGCATTGCTCCTCCAGAGAAACCAGAAAGAAGTCCAAGGACACCTGTTCCTGATGGGACCCACGGTGACGAGGTCCCTGCTCAGCTCCTTCCTCTGGCCCAGCCCAGGAGCTGCCCGCAGGGCACAGACACCCCACAGAGACACCCCACACAGCCAGGCTGGCTGGAACAAGTCCCAGGCCCCAGTGCCCTCACAGAAGTTTCATGGCACAGAATTAATTTGAAATGTTTTCCATTTTAGGACAACCTAAAACTGATGGATTTTTGCTGGCCTTGAGCTGAAGATCCCAGCGTTTGCTGGCTCTGACAGCATCACTCAAACCCAACCTCTCAGCCTGGCTGGTGGCAGAAGTGACTTTAGCTTGTACTTTTTTTATTCTCCTCCTTCCTAACATCTTTCTGCTGCCCTGCCCCAACCTAATGCTTGCTCTGTTGCCCTCCCAGGCTCGCTGTTTCTGCTCCCACTGTGAGATTTTGAAGGATCAAAATGATCATGGCTTTGCCCCATCAAATTTGAAGCAAATAAGCATCATCCAATACCATCAGCAGGAGCCCCAGATATAAGGACAAACTACTTAGAAAAAAAATCAAATTTCAGGTTTGTTTTTTTACCCAGGGATGGTCAATCAAGTATTTATAACATCCTGGAATGTCAATGGCTCCAAGTGACTCTTTTGGAAGGAAGAAAAGGAGAATACGTGCTGCGAAGCTTCGAGCCTGAGAAACTGCAATGTTCTTTTAAAAACCCCAAATCAGTGGAAGTGTTGGTCTTTATCCACATGTATTACAAAACTAATGAAGCTGGGAGAGGTGTCGAAGGAGAGAGTTGTTTAATTCTCCCCCAGAGGAGCCGTCCCTCTCCCCAGTGACGTGAAACCATCACGTACCTTGACCCAGGTTATGGTGGGCCGAGGGTCCCCCTGGGCAGCGCAGGAAATGGCAACGTCCTGGCCTGTCTCTGCCACCAGGTCTTGGGGGGGATGCAGGAACACGGGGATCACTGTGCGACACAGGGGAAAAAGTCACTGGGGTGAGAAATGCATCAAGGAAAATAGAGAAATCTGTGGGTGAAAAAACACCTCAGCATGGAGAAAGCAGAGCTGCTGAGCTGCTGCTCTTGAAAGGCCTCTGCAGAGGGGCAGCAGCTCAGCCCGTGCTCTCTGTCTCACTACCAAGCTCTCTGTTCATTAATTTATATAATTTATGTTCATTATTTTCTGCCCCTCTGTGTCTCTACTTGGGGCAATTACACAGGAATGTGCTGCATCATTTAAAATCCTTAATTCAAAGGCTTTCTAGAAAAGATGCTCCAGCTGAAACGGGGATCATGACTTGTTTCAGAAATTATCAGATGAGGCTCTCTCAAAGCGTTAGTCAGGCCAGATTAAGTAATTATATTGATCTTGCTGATCATAAAATATTCTGTGAATTCTGTGTTTGAAGCTTCACTAATTTCATGCTTCTAGAGAGCTTCCTTCCCTCCAGTCTGCCATTAGTAAAACTCTGCCCTGTTTGTGAACAAGCAAGGAAGTTTGCTTATTTAGAAGAATTATTTATAAGGGGAAAAAAGAACAAAATTAATCAAAAACTTTTAAAAATTAAGAAAAAAGAAATTAAGCCTTAATTAAGGAAAAGCATCCCTGTGTGACTTGTGTTTTACAGTGCCTTGATTTTAGAAAACCTAAATTTAGATTGAACCTATGACCTGGAAGGGAATGTTTAAGACAAATGTATCCAGAGACAGGATTAAACGTTCGCTAGAAGGAAACATTGTGTTTTGCAGAATATTTTGTTTAAAAAATAATTTGGGTATTCATTTTGCAGGAAAGACAAAATTTTAAGTTTTATATATATATATGTATATTAGTAAGAATTTAATTAATACACTTTTTTTTGCAAATGATCCAATTTTTCCTTTACCAAAGCAATTTTCTCGATGACAACTCCCAGACTGCAGCAGCTTACGCCAATTTACAAACCTTGGCACTCTGGAAACCTCTCTAACATTTCCCACCAGGTGATGGAGCCCTCGTGGCTGGATGTCCGTTCCGAGGGAAGAGCAAAACCCCATCCCGTAGGAAAGGGGGCAGCTCCCTGCCTGCTCAGATGGTTATTTACCATAACACCAAACCAGTGTCACACCTGTGCCAGCCCCCTGTGCCCGGCTCACCTCGCGGGGTCACCGAGAGCTGCACCGCGAGGGTCCTGACGCCGATGGCGCTGATGGCGTGGCACTCGTACTGCCCGTGGTCGTGCAGGGCCACCCGCCCCACCCGCAGGGTGCCCGTGGACAGGACGCTGTGCCGCCGGTCGCTCGGCAAGGGCCCACCTGGGCGAACGAGCAGCTCGTTAATTCCCTGTGACCGTCCTCATCCCACCGATTCCAAAATGAGTTTTGCTTTTATGCATTCTCCGTGTCTGTTCGCAGCTCTGCAGACTGTTACCGCGTCGTTATATGGTTTCCTAAGCCCAGCACCTCTCCGGTTTCCTAGCCCCAGCACCTCTCCTGTTAGACAAACAAATTCCTGAGGGCCAGTTCTGATCTAGCTTCTTGTGGGAATCAAGGACAAAACACCTTCCCAAGACACTTCCTCATTTGTTAGACATAAACAACGAGCAAGGAGGGGGGCTTCTAAAGGGGTCAAACCAAGAGGCGGAATTACTTCATTAGCTGTGTTTATAATTGGGGATTCTTGTCAACTATGCTAATTTCCTGAACATATAAAACTGTACTTGCCCTGTGCCCCAGTGCTTCGACGCGTGTGCATTTTCGACACATTTTTGGCGTGCAATTTCCCATATTTGCACCTGGAGGCTCCAGTTAAAGACCTTCTTTTATATTACTTCCTATATTAATATTGTCTCAAAAGTGTGTTGTTTTGTTTCTAGATTTTGAAGGCATCACCATCACTGGAAGGGTCTGTGTGAGCTACAAATTTCATTTCCTTCCCAACATCAATTGCTCTGAGATACCACCTTAACACAGAGTTGTCTGATCAGCTAAGAAGAGCTGGAACCCTTCTTCTTTCTTCCTAAGTATTTTCTTACTGCAACCTGCAGATTTTTTGACCCCTGATGGATAGTAAATCACTCTTCAATTATCCAAACTGTCTGTTTCATCAAATAAATGGGAACATTTGGCACTGTCTTTCTAAATTTGTTGGTCTGATTTTCTGGTTTGGAAACTGTTGTTTCAATAATTTCTTTATTTCAGGAGAAAAGTTGAAAACTAAATTGCTTTAACAAACAAAGTAAAATTATTAAAACTCATCAGTTTAACAATTTTTTTTAATATTCCATTTTCCTCCATTTATTCTTCCTCTATTTATTCACTCCAAATATGAAAATCCCCCCACGCTGTCAAAAGTGGCTTTGAGATGAGCACTGCTCCACCACTTCCCCTCCTCTTTTCCTGCTTTTAGCATGTGAAAGCTCTGTAAAGCCTGGCTGACTTTTGATTTATGGATTGCTGAGTTCAAACCTCCTTACAAAGCAGTTATGAACCTTACTTCTTGTCATTGTGCTCCTTTCCACGTGCCTAAGATGTATTTTCTGGGAAGTGGAGGAAAACAGGTTAAAGGAGATGCAGAACATGCTGGCAGAGCAGAATTTCAGCTGGTCCTTCTTAACTCCATGTCAGGGCCATTGCTGTGGAAGCTGGAACACAACACCCACAAACTCTCCACAGCACTAAACCATTAATTACGGCTTGTGAAGCATAAGGAAAAGCTGGAGGACCTCTGGGCCAAGCATTATTGGCTTCTGTCCCAGAAAGTGTTGGCTGAGATCAGTTCAGTGGAGCCAGCGCTAACAATTATTTGAGACTTTAAAAGTTCACCACCACCTGTTGTCCCAAAATCCTTTTTCCTAAGCTAAGAGAAAACTCTGAGGTGTGTCAGTCAATGGTGCTCTTCTGCAACGTGCTCCCCTAAGGGCAGTAAATCAAGGACAATGACAGAGAGCCGACACATGGTGGTACTGCAAAGGGAAGTGGTGGAATCATCATCCCCAAAAGTGTTCAGAAAGAGTATAGATTTGGCATTTAGGGACATGGTTTAGTGGTGAACATGGCAGTGTTCGGTTAAAGGTTGGAGTTGATGCTCTTAGAGGTCTTTTCCCACTCACACAGTTCTGTGCTTGATATCCACTGACTAGGAGTGTCCAGACCTTGCCTTTTCAGAGGAGGTGGGAAGCCACTGCAGGGAGAAGTGTGAGGCTTTCCATGGGTTTCATGCTGATGAAAACCATCACACTCCTTCCTTGTGACAGAGACTTAAAAGGCTCCCTCCTCAGGGACCATCCTCAACACTATCCTTGGTGACCTACAACACACCTCCCAGTGGGAACAGGTCTGTGCTGTTCACAGGTTGTCCTGTCCCACCCCTGCCAGTCACCACGCAGAACCAGCAGCTCAGCTATTCCCACCCACAGCCCATGGATGATGGCATGGGAGAGAGAAACCACGAGTCAAGTGAGGCAGTACCTGCCCTTGTCCAGGTAATCACTGGGGGAGGGTGACCCTCAGCAGAGCAGGGGAAATCCACGCTTTGTCCCTCAGTTACTGTCTGATCAGTGGGAATGATGAGAAACCTGGGAGAATCTGGAAGGGAAAGCAGTGACTGAGCAGCAGGAAACACTCAGGCAGCAAACTCAGGGAGCTCATGGGAGCAGAACCAGACACAAGACTCAAATACACCCCACTGACAAAACACTGTGTCCCAGAAATGTCACAGAATCTTCACAGGACCAGCCTGGGAGCCCTCACCTTGCACTATGATCCTTGCCGTGGCCTGGATGGATCCCTCGGAGTTGCTGGCATTGCAGTTGTACTGCCCCTGGTCTGAGAAGGTGACGTTCTGAATGAAGAGCCCTCCAGAGCTGGTGATTGTGAAACGGGAATCCTGTGGCAAGGGAGAGCCCGTGCCAAGGGTCCAGCTGATGCGAGGGTGGGGGTGCCCAGAGACCCCACACTCCAGGGTGACACTTTCCCCAATCAGCACTTCAGTGTTCTGTGGCTGGATCACAAAAGTGGGTTTGGCTGGAAGGAAATGAGAGCTTTAGAAACCGGCTCTGCTGCCTGCTCACTGATGGGCAGAAGTTGCCTGGACTCCTCTGCAACCCAGCAACCCACCCTGGTTCTTCCCTGATGTCCAAATCCTCGCTGTGAGCAATGCCCCCAGCACCTTCCTACCACCTCCTCACACCCACTCACTCAGTGCTGGAGCATCCCCATGCCCATGTCCCCTTCACCCTTGTGCTGCAGAATTCATCCCAGACTTCAAACTCCCTCCCCAGTCCCAAATTACCTTCCATCTCTAAGTACCCCTTTTCCCACTCCAGTAGGAACCCCTTAAGCTCAGGCCTCACTTGGCTCTCAGTCACTCTCTCCCCCAGCACACCAAGAACATCTTGGCACATACAAAGCTGGGACTGACTCTGATTTAGCTCCACTCCCATCCCAAAGCCAAGCCAGGTCGTCAAGGGATGCACAAAGCTCAATTACATGGGGTGCCAAAATAGCGCAGCACGACTTCCTGTGTCTTGACCTCCCCAGCAATGTTCTTGGCCATGCACTGGTAGACGCCTTTGTCCGACTCCTTGGTGTTCTGGATCATCAAGGTACCATCTTGCAACAGGTTCAGGCGGTTGTCATCTTTCATGTCAATCTTGTTACTGAAAAAACAGCCACAAACAGGCAAAATCTGAAAGGAATAAAGGCTGGCGGTTCCCCCTCAAGCTGCTGGGGTTTCTGGGGGCTTTGCTTGCATGGCAGTAAGGTGGTGTTTCCTGGAGCTATTCTGAGACTTCGTGAAATTTGCAGCAAGAGTTCTGATTCACAGCACTGAACTGCAGCTCCAGCTCCGATTTACTCCGTGGGTGAGCTGCTTTTTCTCTCCCCACTGATTACACAAGACATTTACAGCCCATCAGGAGAGCACTCTGTTCCCATGTCACAGCATCGCTGTCACTGTCAGGGCGTCCTGGCCCGGAAAGCCTGTTCTCCTTACTCACTAAGTGCAAATTTAACAATGAATTAATATTGTCCTTGTGTGCAGCCATTGCTATTCAGACTCGAGGATCAAAGGCCTCAGAGGAGCAAAAAGCTCTGAGAAGACACCATGGGACCCCAACACAGCTTGGACTCCAACCCAGCCTGAGAGCTGTGAAACATCTTCCTTCTTTCTGCAATGACCTGCGACTCCTGGATCCCAGCCCGTGGCAGAAGGTCCCAGTGCTGCATCCCATTTGTCCCAGCACAAAGGAATCTTGGATGGCTGCAGATGATTGAAAGGGAAGAAGAGACCTCTCTCCCCCTAGGACAAAGGCTGAACCCACTATGCAATCTAATCTGCTTGCTGGGCATTTATTTAATTCCCCTGGTGTCTCCTCACTCCAGCCATATCTCGTTTGTGGAACATTTATTATCATTACCCTTCTTACAATGCTGTCTTTGGGAGCCTGCCAGCATTTCCCTAACAAAACCTTCCTTCCAAAGGGACTTAACTCAGCCATAAACTTTTGCTCTGGGCTGAAACTCTGCCCGGTGGGGGGTTTGCTGAAGAAGCACACATTGATCATTTTTATTAATAACCGAGCCCTGCTCAGGCTTCACCAGACAAGAAGCTCGTAAAGCAGCAAAGCAGCTCCACTTCCACAGCGGGCAACTGCCTGAGCACAGAATATTTTACTGTGTAGCATTTCCCAGAACACTCTGGCATCTAGCACATAACCTACACACGAATTTTCAAGTTCTGTCCTTCAGTGAAGCACGGCAATTTTTCCCTTTGGAAAGAAACCTCATACCTAGCACGATCAGCCTTTAGTGAGAAGCACTTCAGCAGTTCAGCATGGTGGCTGACAGCAACATGAAACACTAATTTTATTTCTTTCCTGATCAAAAGACAATTGCTTTCAGCCTGCAGAGAATGTTTATAGGAAAGTTATAAGCTCTTGGAATCCATTACAAACACAGATGAAATATTTCAAATGCAGATGAGAACACCACTTGGATTACGTGGTCACCAGAGAATGCTGGTAAAAGGAAGGTAAATATAACCCATGGAATAACCATTTCTTTTTTCTTCTTTTCTTTAAGGTTGTGTGAAACAGCTTTTGTAATTACAGGCAGACACTGAGGAGCTCAGTGCTTGAAAACCTTTGCCACCCCAGGGCTCCTTGCGTGTGACTTACTTGTTGTGCAGCCAAATAATGGCAGGCTTTGGGTTGCCTTCTGCCCTGCAGGTGAAATAAACTGTGTTTCCCAAGAGCACATCAACGTCGTGGGGTTCTGAGGTTATTCGAGGCCTCTCTGCAAAACACCATTTGAACACAACCCAGTCCAAAGCAGCACAAAACCACCTGCAGCCCAGCTGGGGGCATGGTGGGCCACACAACACCCATCCTGCAACACCCATCCTGCAATGCCCCAAGAAACGGGCACCAGCAGAGCCCTGGGCACAGCAGCATCCACTCAGACCCACCCTAAAACTCACTAACACCTGCAAATGTCATGAAGGAACAGCATCATTCACCTGAACCCACCAAAAGCCCTGGGGAATTGTTGCTGTTCCTATTCTCGGTATGCTGGCAGTGGATCAGTTCCCACAGACCTGGCTGTACAGTGGCTCATTATAGAGCTGGTCCCTGTCTCCCCACAAAGAAGCAAAGAAGTCAGTAGCATCCTCACTTGGGTTTTTCTGCCCTTGGCAGCCTGCAGCTTCCAGCTCCACCTGAACACAGAGCCAGCTCCCTGCAAACCACACCACTCCCCTCCCAACAGGATTTCATTCATTATGGCCCTGATTCATCATCCTATCCAGCCAAGCCTTTCACTGTGTGCTTCACTTCGAGATGTCCTCAAGCACCAAGCAAGTTAAACATTGAACGGATGTGCTAAAATAGGGAGGAATTCATGGACAAGCCCTGGAGTGCTTGATCTTGATTCAGCGAAAAGCTTCCCCATTTCACAATCCGCATGCTCACCAGCAATCCAGTAAAACCAGCTGGATTATTCCTAAAATTGAGAACCTATCACTTCCTCCAGTGGAAGGTCAGTGTCCTCACTCCTTAGACCACAAGTTAATGGCTCAGAAAAAATCCCCAAAGGCAAACCCAGCACAGCCCAAACCCAGCACAGCCCAAACCCAGCACAGCCCCACAGTACAAAACGCCGCTGCAGGGCAGATCTGCCCCTCTGGCTCACAGCTGCTCAAAGCCATGGGTTAATGGTACCAGCAGCTTTCAGACCGACTCAGATATCAGCCACCTGCATGGGTAGAGCTTTGTGCTGAACTCTGTATCATTTGTCTTCCCAGCTGGCACACCACCAGAGTGAAAGCCAAATGCCAGCAAAATCTTCCCACCAGGTGCTCTGGCTGATTCGACAGACACCCCACTGTGTGCCCATGCCTAAACCAGAACAAATTTGCACAAACAGCTGTACTGTGGCACTGGGAGTGTGCTGGGGATGGTTTTGTGCCACTCCATGTGTCCCCAGCTGCTTTCCTAGGCCCTCCCTGTCCCCACTCTGTTGAGGTCACAGACCCATTTGTGCCAGCTCAACTCTTTGCATGGCTGTGCCCTAAATTAAGCTGTGAAATGGTCAAGATCTTCTCCAAAAACAAGCTGAATTCGATTGGGAGCTCTTCAAAATCCAGCTGAACTCACACATTTGGCTCACAGCAGGGCCACGCACAGCTGGACTGGCATATCCGGGAGGGATGCTAGCAGCCAGCCCATGTGAGTGGGAATTTCTCAAACTGACTCTACCAGCAGCGAAGTACCATGGAACTACAGCCAATGCTTGTGCCAACCTCCACTTAAAAATCAGAGTTTTAACTTACCTCCACTTAAAAATCAGAGCTTTGTCTTTTTTCTATGTGAAATAATTAACTCAGGATTTTTCAGAACAAAGCCTAATTTAAAATTCTAAATTTAAAGAATAACAGCCTAACAAGAGCCGTCAGTTACACCACAAACAAAGCATTCAGCTACATATTTTCTATGCTCTCCCACAGGTTTCCAGTTCTGTTTCCAGCCACTGCAGCTCTCCCAGTGTTCCCCTTCTGTTCAGCCTAATGTGGGGTATTTCCTCTGGCTGCTGGTTTAGCCACGGTTGCAGCAGATCCTAATAAACCAGATCTAATAAACCAGATCTAATAAACCAAGACAACACCCACCAGCCAAAACAGAGCTGCCTCCAACACCTCTGGGAATGTCAGCTTCCTCCTGCAACCCCACTGGGATTTTCCCATTTCAGCAGTGAAGGAGGGAGAGATCAGGATGCCAGCAGAGGGAAGAGGGAGGAAAAGGGATGGAGGAAGCAATTCCCAGCCCAAAGCCCAGCTCCCAGGGCTGAGGGCAGCCGATGGAGGGGTTTGACCTCTCTCACCACAGTTGAACTCCTGGGCGGTCAAGGTGACGATGGAGCGGCCGTGCAGGTCCCGAGGAGCCTCGCAGGTGGCAGCTGTCTGGATGCTGCCCTGCTCCGCGTATTTCTTCAGCAGCTCTGCCAGCCACAGCAGGTCACAGTCGCAGAACAGCGAGTTGGAGTCCAGCCGCCTGCAACAGCCAGGAAAGGGCAGCTCAGTGCCCAGCCTCCGACTGCCATGCTGCCTCCTTCTCCAGGGCACAGGAGGGGCACAGTCCTCTGCAGTGAAGGGTCACTTGGGTGGTTTGCCCTGCGTTTGATTATATCCCAAGTGAAAATCTGAGATCTCTCATTGGCATGATGGTTAACTAGGATGCTTAACCAAGTGGAAGGGTTTAATTGTAAAACTAACATTACCATCAACCATTCCAGTTTCAAATAGAAATGATTCATTTAAACTGGATTATGCATTTTTTGACTAATTGAGACACTGAAATACTGGGGTTTACCCTGGGATGGAGATTTCAACCTTTACTGAATTCTGTAAGAACTGCCTCTGTTACAGCTTTTCTCTATTAGTTCCAAAAAACCTCCCCCTTGATTTATGTGTGGATGGGATCAGACCCTTTCTGTGAGGGGCTGCAGCATTTCTGCACAACTGGAAGGACATTTATTGCTACAACACAAGCCTGAACCATGGCAAATGGAGCTCCAGTGACCTCCCAGCGCCCCCAGCTCTTCCCTGCACTGACCTCATTCCTACGAGCAGTGCTATCCATGAGGATAAATAAGGACTACAGCGGGATTAGTTTGTGCCTCCTTCCCCACTGACAGTTTTACAGTCGATGGGTCTGGGCCATCCAAAAAAAAACATGGAAGAAAAGTCTAACACTTTCAGGGTCACATATTTGAGAATGTGAGATTTCACACAGGGCCATGACCGAGTATTTATAGACACCTCAGCTTTTTCTCTGGCACCTACAGACAGCATTTCACAAGACATTCCCTGTTAAAGAGAAGTGAAGCATTTTACCTGCTTGCAGAAATCACTGAGCACTGCAGTGAGAAATACATTATTTTACTGTACTTGAAAATCATGGCAGAACACCAAAATTCTTTACCTTTTGCATTTTTTTTTCCCCCCAAACACATCATAGAACTTATTTCCAGAGATCATAAAACCAAAGCAAGAAAGAACTAAGCTTAAGAGACGGACAGGTTATATGGGAATAGCACCCTGGGGAATTCCTGCATGGAAAGAGAATCATGTACCTTGGCACCCTCTGGCTAATTTCAGTCTAGAAAACAGGCCTTTTCTTTTATGACTATGACTTTTCTTTCCATGTTAGATCCTGATCTACAGACGTGTTCAAGGTCATATCCGTGACCTGGACTTTTTACATTTTTCAAGGGTGTTTTATGGGTTCAAACTGTTGTGAAGACTTTCCAGGAATGTTCCTTCCTGTGGCATTATTAAGCTGATTATAATTAGACACTAGCATAAAGAAACTTCTAACTGCTTAAATAAGCTTTCAGGTCCAATCAAAACTGTTTTATAAACTTAGCAGCGGCCTTAGAAGTGCAACAACTAAAAGCTTTGCCAACCAGGCACATTCTTCCTCAGGTCCTGCCCATCTGATTGAAGATAAACAAGTCCTCTTTGCAGGCAATGTTTTTTACTTACAGCCGTTTGAGGGATTCCAGTTGAGAGAATGTCCCTGGATGAATCCTGGAAATCTTGTTGTTGTGCAAGAATCTGCAGTGGGAGAAGCCATGCCAAAACATTATTCAGTATTTGCACTGTGAGGATGATAACACCCCAGGTCACCACTCGGTTTAAATGCAAAGGCTGCTCATCAAAATGGAGCTCAGTTTTTAAATTCCGTGTTTGTTTCCATGAGCTGGAGGGATTTCATCCCTTGGTGGGTGTGAGGTAATATGCCAAAGCCGAGAATGGGTGTGGGCTGGAAGCAGTGACTCAGGATGTGATGGAACAGGTTTAAACTGGACCCTTCCACTTTCTCTGCAAAGGGAGGAGAAAGGGCACAAAATCCCCTCAGACTGGACCCACCCTCTGTTTCCTGGGCCTGGGTCAGCTCCAGTTTAGAAGGGACCTTTTCCTTCCCCTGCGCAGGTGACGCGACAATCTTACAAGGGCAGCCACTGGAGTTAGACAACTCCTGCCTTAGACTTTGTGTAGTTATTAACCCAAATCCATGGGCAAATATAATTCGGACAATGGCCACCTAAACTGGGCTTATCTCTGAACAAAACTGAGGCAAATTGTCACTTCCAGAATCTTAGCACACACATAAAACTCCCCAGTTCTTAGGGAAAAACCCTGATTGCACTAAAATGCATCAGTGGGGACGAAAAGGGGATAATTATTAATTCCCATAATGGTGGGGGAATTTACTTATGTTGGATACATCTAAAACTCATAAGAGTCCATTGATAAAAGATATGAAGTGGTTTCAGTAGGTGGTGGAACAGGAGAGAACACAAAAGCAGCACAGCTGGAGTGCAAATGTCTGCACACACACGTGTGCGCCAGAGTTCGGCCTGGTTGCCCAGCTTGGATGCTGAAAAACCTTCCTTTAAAATTTAAATCCAGAATTTTTGTTGGATCCAATACAGTGACTGAGATCAGCCATGTACTGATCCAGGTCTGAATTTTCCTAAGGGTGTGGGATCCCACAACTTTATTTCCTTGGCATGTATGGATATAAGGCACATTTCCACACAGCCTAGAAGAGTCTGCTGGTTTCTCCATGGAGTGGGAACCACACATGGACTCTTGTGCTGGTGGCTCCATTACTGCTAGAAGCAATCCTGGGGAGCAGGAGACTCCATTTCCTTACTGCTTTCAAGAAGGGTGTGTGTTTTTCTTGTTAGACTTTCTTCTGACTTTACCCCTTTTCCACCCCCTTTTTTTTTTGCTCACTCTGCCCAGCAGTGACTAATGTTGCTGACCTTATGCTCAGAGTAAAATTTCACTTGGCTTGACCAGCTGTAGGACTTTCTGCAGATTTACTCCTATTTAGATGGAAACCTGAACATAACATAAAACGGGAAATTCCCTTCACATCCTCAGTCACCCTCCTACTCGGCAATTATGTAAAATCTCTTTCTTTAAAGAAGTTTCTTTTTGCATTTTGAAGATCACACTCCATGCTACCAAAACGGCTACACTAAATAAAGGGGTTTTCCCCCTTCTCCTCACCCTCTTAGTCCCAAGAAATATCCTATCTCTACTCACAGCCTTTCAAGTTTAGGCAGGTCACTAAAAGTCTCCAGCTCCAGACTTTCCAGGTTGTTGAAATGCAGGTACCTGTGACACAAAAATCACATAGAAATCACACAGAAATCACACAGGTTGCAATTCAAGAGACAGATCTTCCCAGATCAATCCACCAGTGCCCCCCAGACAGTCACACTCATCTCAGGGTAGGTGTTGAGAAGCCAGAATCCACTTCAGTGTCTCCAATTTCCACATGCAGACACAGTAGCCAACATGGCTTTCCTGCTAATACAGACTAATATTTTTTGTTCCACTAAAATCCAAAGGGTGACCTCCCACTCCAGAGGCCTGGGGGACCTCCTGCCTGTCCCAGGTCACCCCTTGCCATCAAGAAAAGAAACCTGGTGCCTGCAGAGCAACTCACCACAATACCTGAGCTTCTCTGTTGCCATGAGCTGACATTCACCAGCACAGCTGACACATTCCTGATCTTTAGATGGATTTTGTGCAGTCCCAGAGTTGCCTAAACTCTTCCCCGTTATTTTACACAGGCATAAATTTCACAGCAGGCACAGATTAATCACAGATCTACAAATGCTCATTCTGCTAATGTAGCTGACTGTATTGAGAAATAATTGCCTAAGCCTCCACATGGCTGTTTGATTTGTAATGGAAGGATCATGATAAATGGTCCAGTATCAGAGCACAAACTGGGAGAGGGTGACTCAGATTCTGCACTGGAGGGTCACAGTGGGGAAGACAGAGATGTGCTCTAATGGGTCTCAGATGTCTGCTGGGATTGCTTTGGACCTTGAGGAAAGCATCTGATCCTGTCCATCAATTGGGTTATACTTTTTCTTGAAAAGCTGGCTTGTGGGGGACAGGAAAACAGGGTAGGATTTGAGCAAAGCTAATTCTTTTGGAGCTAAGCCTGCCTGGGATTGAAAACAGATGGGACTTTCAGCAGGTTGTTTGTTGGTTTTGTGGGTTTGTTGGTTTTGTTTTTTCTTTTATTCGTGACATCAAGTCTGGAACGCTCACTGCTAAAATATCCCTGTGGGCAGCATCAGCTCTCTGAGCTCAGCTTAGAGCCAGTTTCAGCTTCCTAAATTTTCTCCTAGGCATCCTTGCTGAGCTGGCTGATGACAAACCACACTGTACACAGCTTGGTGGCACACCTATTGTTTGCACTGCCTGAAACTTCCAGTTGTGCTCTGTCCTCTTGTGCTGTCAGCCTGGAGAACAAGCTGGATCCTATTCCTTTTACAGCAAAATCCTTGGTTACATTCCAGCCCCATAAATGCTGTGGCTGGGAACAATTCAGGAATTAGACCAGTTTCACCTTTGGTTCCTGTTCTCCAATGATGCAAGTAATTCCTATATTTCAATTATTTAGGAAGAAATTCTTCCCTGTGAGGGTGTTGAGGGCCTGGCACAGGGTGCCCAGAGAAGCTGTGGCTGCCCCATCCCTGGAAGTGTCCAAGGCCAGGCTGGACAGGCCTTGGAGCAACCTGGGGTAGTGGGAGGTGTCCCTGCCCATGGCAAGAGGTTGGAATGAGATGAGCTCCACGATCCCTTCCAAGCCAAACCATTCCACATATCTATGATTCAAATATCCAAGCTCACGCTCTCTCCACCAGTCCCAAGTAAAAAAACCCCAATCCAAGTTTAGGAAGACACTTCAGAAGAGTCAGACCTCAGCCTGCCCATCTCACCTCGACCACGGAGCATTAAGAGTCAAAAAACAAAACTTCTTTGAATAAACAGCAGAGTTTTGCCATACACAGAAGGGGAGCAAATGGGGACTGCTGGAGTATCACTGTGATGGACTCCAGCTGCCAGGAAAACACACGAGGCTCCCTTCATCCCAGATGCAGCACAGAGTGCCACGCAGCTTGAGGGAGGGTCATTACTGTGCTTGTTTGGATCCATCATCTTCCCCCACTGCAATTTCCAGATGCTTTGCAGCATGGGAGCTCCACCATCCTGGTAGCTCCCGGGAATACTCGGCTGCCCCAGCTCTCAGCTTGCACTTCATCCATTCATTCCCAGCAGAGCTCTGGATGAGAGAGAAACTCAACCAGCACCCTCAGTTTAAGCAAAGGGCCAGATCTGACTCTCTGCTCAAGGAATGCCCAGACACAAACCCAGCAGAGCAGCTGCCTTCTGCTGCCAGCCATCCTGCAGACCCCTCTCTCCTCCCACTCTAAGATCCTTGCAAATAAATGCCATCAGAAGCACATCCGGGTTCTTCCTATGCTCCAGAGGTTTAGGGGCACGAGAAAACCTATGGAACGTCAGTAGGAAGAGACCTCAGTACTAACTAACCAAAACCAACACTCAGACCGACTGCTTCCAAATGAACCCGGGGTAGTCTGGCAAATCTGGATGATAAAAGAGCAGAAGCTCCATCCTACCCCTCGCTAAGTGCCTGCTGCTCTCCGAGCCTGGGAACACAGCACACAAACAAGGCTCCTCTGTACTTACAGCTGTTCCAGGGAACGGAGCCCGTGGAAGGCATGTTGCTGGATGCTCTGAATTTCATTTTTATAAAGGTAGCTTTCAAAAGGAGAGAAAGGAAACAGCATTAGGCCAACTGTTCAGCAGTTGTGTTCTAAAAAGTCACAGGAAACAGCAATGACCCTCAACCCGAAGCAGAACTTGCTGCCTGGATTCAAGGGCAATGTTTTATACCTCTGACACTGAACTCCAAACACAGAAAATACACCCTTGACTGGCAAAGCACTAAAAGTGGGTTGCTAGATTTTAAAGAGGTTAAGAAATTACTGAGGTACCAACTCACAGGTATTTCAGGTTCTCCAGATCTTCAAAGGATCTTCTCACAATTTGTTTTATCTGGTTGTTGTTCAGCAGCCTGTTCAAATCCAGAAAGAAAAACGCAGCTGGTGAATTCAGCACATGTGAGATTTGTGGCATCTCTGTTCTTGGATGCCCACTGAAAAATCCTGAGCCCAGGTGTCACAGAATTTAAGATTTATTGAGATTGGAAAGTCAAAGTTTGGGTACTCACACCAGCCAGGTCAATGAGAGGTGCCAAGTGCTTCCAATACTGCAGTGTTCAAAGAATTTTCCTTACCTTTTTCCACAGTTTTCACCCCAATTTTACAATTTTGTCCAGGAAAGGGATGAGGGAAAGGGACACACACAGACAGAAGTGTAGGGGAGTGAGATATTAAACCACTGCTGCCACTCTTGTACAACCACGATGGGTTTTGGAGGTGCCTGGTTGTGTTCAACAAGTGAGCAGGGCAGTGCAGAGCCAGTTTTTAAAAGTACAAATGCAGTTTAAAACACCAGTTCTCAGTGGAGTTATAGGAGCTATAAAATGGTGATGGCTTGGCTCTAATCACTTTGTAACCGATACCTGCAAACAAGAAAGAAATAAATTCAACTTTGACTCCTGAGGCTGCTCAGAGACAGCCTCTTTTGATCTCAGGAGACTTGTGCCAGATTTTAATACAAAACCTCTGGGTCACACGGCCCTGGAAAGCCACGAGTGACCTGTGTGTGCAGTTGCCATGACTCTGCATGCAAGTGGTGGCCGGTGCCAGTGACCAGAAACAGCCCAGCCCTGTAGGAGCCACGCTGTGTGCAGCACTGTAACCACACAGCCGAGCCCTGCAGAGCACCCTCCTGCAGCCCCTGCCAAGCCCAGCACTGAGAAAACACAATAAATCACTTATAAATAGCTCTGTAATACACGAAGTTTAGCTGTTCATCGCGGCTGCCCGGCCGCGCTCCCGCGGGTCTCTTGCTGCAGTGTCCTCGTGATGTTCAGATCTGAAAGCTCAGAGCTGGTGGAGCTTTTAGAGATGAGTAGCCCAGGGCAAGGATTTTACCAGCCACACTAATTTTTAAAATTCCTAAATGGAGTTGTGGGCAGAGAGGGAGTCTGTCACTGTGTACTGCAAAGATTTCTTTTTCTGGTGCTGTAGGAAAAACAGCGATTCCCTGTGCAAGCAGCCTGACCTTACAATGTTGGGTCACATTCAATACATGCACTGGATGTGCATTTCACAAGTTCATTTTTGCCATAGCTCTGCTCCTCAGGAACGATCTGCCATCAGGCAGCAGGTGAGAAGACAGTTCAGCATTTTCCCAGCAGTAAAACCCAATTTTCTGCCCCACTTTTCTGGAGAAGAAAGAGCAGCCAGCCTCTGCGACTACGAGCCAAGGTCACTTCCTGAGGAAAAACAGTTTGTGCAGGTAAAGGATGGAGAGAAAAGACAAGGAGATGGGGAGAAATGGTAAAAAAGCTTGTGGGAAAAGAAGATGAAGGTGAAATCAAACACCTCAGGGATGACAGAAGAGATAAAATATGCCAGAAGCACACATGTGGGATGGCAGCTTCACAAGATCTCTCCAGGCACCTGAGTCACACCAGCGTTCCACCAGCTTGTTCTCAGGTGGAGAATTACACTGAGAGTCAAAAAAAGCATGTGAGAAACTTAAGAGCAAACAACTTTGGAAGTCAGGTAATAAGGGGTTGAGAAAAACCTCATTATCCTTGATTTGATTATCCTTCCTGGATTATCTGCCCTGATACCACGGATGTGGGTGTCACTGCACATCAGCAGGGCTGGCCCAGGCAGCCTGAAGAGGTTAAGGTGTTGCTGGAAAGCTCCTGCACAGCTGCAAGCAATGGCTCCGTACGCACGGCTGAGGTCAAACAGCCCGAGCTCACTCATAAGGATGCAAAAATGATGTCAAGTCCTTGGAACACACGATCCTGCTTTGACAGCCAGCTATGCTGAGTGGAAATACAGTCCCTGAGCATCAACCCAAAAATTTATTTGATGACTGAACGCCCAAGGGCTGGAAATAACTGCCTGAGAGCAGTGTGGGAGAGGGCTTTTGTCTATTTACCCGCAGGACAAAGACAACACGGGCACCAGCCGTGCTTCCCTCCCTGCCCCTATCAACTTTCATCTCTGGCCAGAGCAGGATGAAGGCAGCTTGTTCTCTGTGATCTGATCCTTGGCCCCACTTCTGAGCACACAGTGGGCTGGCAGAGGGGTGCCAGCACCGACGTCATTCCCGTGGATGTGAGCACCTGTCACACAACTGGCACTGGCCATTTGCCTCCCCGGGGACAGGTGACAGTGACCAGGTGAGCAGGGCCACACCAACAGCCGGAGCAGCCCCACGCAGCACCACGGTCTGGAGCCCTTCACTGATTGTTATCTTTAATGCTCAGAGTTCAGACCAGGACTGATGTCCACTGGGATTTCAAATTGCATTTTGTTGTCTGGCTGTGTTTCGGGGCTATTTAAAAGCATTATCCCAGTCTGTTTTGTTGTCTTGGCTATTTTGTACAGTTCAAGGGAGCGTAATCACTGACCCAGCCAAATAAGATAAATCCTGGAAGTTCGGATGGCAAGCAGCACACAGGGCTCTTATCTCATCGTCTGATACTTAAAAATGTATTCATTGCCTGATTCAAGAATAAAAACTGCATGGAAGAAGCTATCTCTGCTTCCTGTCTCAGGATTCCCCATTGTAATGGAAGGATAAGTCCTGGAAAACATTCGAGAGTGTGATAACTGATGAAGGCCATAATAGTCCACGTAATCCAAAATGCCGCTCTCAGAGAAATCCATGGACAAGGCAGCACATCTGGCTCCTAGAAAGACTTTGGATGGCTCCTGCACAGCTGTCTGCTCCTCGACTCCCATGCAACTCACCCAGGCAGAGAAGCGCGCAAAATCCTGGCATGGCCTGGCCACCGGTCCCGGCTGCCATCCATAGCAAAAATGCCCAAATTCCTGCTACCCTGAGAGGGCTGAAAGCTGAGATCCAAGATCTGCTGGGAATAAATGCTCTGGCAGGCAGAGGCTGGAAAGATCATTATCACTATCATTATCTTAAGCGCACCCTGTAGCAAAACAGGCTAAATTAAAAGTATCAGAAGCACGTTTCCTAGCAAAAGGATGGGGCATTTCCCTTCATGCCAGACAGAGAACTGGACTCCAAATGAGTAGGAGAACTCAATCACACAGATTTTATTCCTGCAAATTCTTCTGGGATGTTTGAGATATACAAGTGCCAAGAGATCTGGCCCTGATTCACTAAGAGAACATTTTACATTCAGTTTCCTTTAGGTTTTATATCCTGACTGCCTCTCCCTTCTCCTTCTCCACCCTCTTTCCAGGTTGCCAGGCACAGGCTTAATTTGCATTAAACAAATGGTTTTCTGTTTTGAAGAATGTATTAAATGATGTGACAGTACAGAATTCAGACTCAAACCACGTTTTCTTTCCTCTATTCACTGGACAAACCACATGCTACAGTCATTGTGACAAAACAGCTATTTTTTTCCTCATGCCATTAATAGAAATCATCATGTAGTGTATTTAGAGGGGGAGAAAAAGTGAGTTTTATGTTCAACCACGCATTCCCCCTTGTTGACAGAATGATCTGGAATATCCATTTCCCATATTTAAGGGAGAAATTTCTATTCTGAGATCCAAGCAGGCTCTGACATCCCCTCCTTTCTGGCAGGAACACATTCTGTCAAGAGTTACTAGAGAGTAAAAGACAGAAACTCCATGTTACTGCTGTTGTTTGCCCTGAGATCCTTCTCAAGCAGCACCTGAAGCAGAGCTGCAGGGCTCAGCAGAAGTGCTTCTGCTCTCACCTAAGCAGAAAGAGAAATCTGATGTGAGCAGTGGCAGGGCACAGGGCCAGGCAGAGGCACAAGCAATGTTGTTTCCACAGGGTCCCTGTTCTCTGGGGTGCTCTTGCTTCAGGAAGAACAAAATACAAGCTGGGGATGTTAAGAAACTTTGGTCCCTGGGTTGGACATTTCCATGGACGGTGCTGGAGAGACCCAGTGAGCAGCCACCCTTTGGCTGCAGTTTGAAAATAGAGCGATGGACCAACCGGGCTGACAGGGCAGCACTGACCCCCGTGGGAACACGTAAGGAGAGGCCTCGCAGGGGTGTCATCATCCATCCCCACCCAAAAATGACCTAAAGGAGCCAAAACTGGAAAGCAGCGAGAGGCTGTGCCTCACTGCGGGCTCACAGAGCTTCCTCTCTCTCCCACAGCCCAGCACCTGCTCTGAGCTAATGCTGGCTTCAGCCGTGCAGCAAGTGATGGCAAACTGCAGCAGAGCAGCTGTCCTGGAGCTGGGGGGATTTTGTGGATGGCATACATGAGGGGTTTTTGCCTCACTCTCCCTGTTACCCTATTTTTTTTTTTATTTTTTTTTTTTTGTACCAAGGGGATATATTAGGAGTTCAAAAATACACACCACATCTGCACAGATGGGAACAGAGCAGAGCCAGTAGGAAGGGACGAGGAAATCTTACAACTAAGATGTTTAGCCCAAGAGAACTTCTCCAACTGCACACAGCCAACACGGAAGCTCCCAGTGGTGCAGGATTTGGGATAATTGCTCATTACCTGTGGTGCTGTACCAGGAGTCCCCAGCTGGAAGCAAACAGTGACTGTGTCTCTTCCACAAACAGGGCTCCTGTTTTTAACGCTAAAGGAGTGCTCGGTGATTTATCAAATCTCCCACAGCAGAGGAGAGCAGAGAGGAGCCAGGGTTTGAACTGCTGAACAGCCCCACTGGACATCCACACAGGCTCCTCTCCTGTCAACCCATTTCCCTGCATCCAGCACAGGCTACAAAGGTTTCCTTTTCAGGGTGGTTTATAAACTGTCAAACTTGGATACAAAACAGCCACCCTGCCCTAAAGGAGATGGAGAACAGAAGCTTCACCAGAATCTGTTGCTCTTCCTCTGCCATTAGTGCAAAAAGCTCTTTAAAAAACATTTATTTGCTTATGGAAGATTTATTTAAATTCAATGGCAGGAAGCTGCAAGCTCAGAGCTCTGCATGTGGAACCTGGGCTATTCTGTCCTCCAAACCTCTCACTTCAAATTTTCTGCACAAATTTTCCCAGGAAGTCTCTGAGGGATTTGAAAGGATTTATTCTCTTTATCACTTGAAAAGCTATCTAAGTCCTCGGGCAAAATTTACCATCTAAGAAACATCAGCAAATTCTTCAGCTCTTGTCAGTTTTGATGTGGGAATTGGACAAACCAAAGTTCCTGGAGAGAAATTTGCTTCAGGAGTGTGAGGTCCAGTGTTCTCTCAGTCAGTTATCACTCTCCTTAGCCGTGGGAGTTAACTACAAGTGTGAGAATAACTGAGTGTTCCAGTGTGCTGGCCAGACCAGGAAATACAACTAAGCATAAGAAGTACAATCTAAATGGAAAGGTTTCCTTGGCAAATCCGGTTGATTTTCAGAATCCAAACATAAAAATGCGGTATTTTGTTACAGCAGCTTTTCACCTGATCCAGTATTCCAGCTCTGACAATGGCCATAGGACATTGTTTAGGGAAAGCAGGAGTGTCTGCCCAGCACCTGCAAAAACACATTGTTCCTACTGGCTTGGCATCCCAAAGCATGAGATCAGGGATGGCAGGGAGTACATTCATGCCTATTCCCTCTGGTACCACTCACGGACTTGCTGTCCTTGAGGCCTCTGTCCAGGAGAGTGTGGAGCCAGAAAGGAAAAGGAACTGGAGAAATTCATGGAGCACAAACAGGTGTTAGAGAGAGACTGAGGTCTTTCCCCCTCAGCCAGGCTCCATCTGTAGCTACCTCTGTGCAGAGCAGAGGAGTCAGAAAGACAAAAGCAAAAGTCCTGCACAGGTCAGAGACCTGCCCAGTCCAAGGTGCTGGCAGGGCAGGAATTGGGACCCCTTACAAAGCTGGGCAGGTTGGGGGGAGTATCTCTCCCAGTGAAGCCCTGCCAGCATCCTCATTTTCCCCAGGGCTCGGCTGAAACTCGCCTGGTGGTCCTGGGAGCTGCTGCCAAACATCTGCCTGCATCACACAGAGATGACATCATCTGGAACCCTTTGTTTCCTCGACTCAGGAGAGCTCCAGGCGTGGAAGAGCAGGGCTGGAGATCAAGAGGCCGCAGCAGAGCTTTGTGATAAGTCAAAACCCGATGGACTTGGACTCTGTTATCTCTCTAGATATTTTTCTCTCATTTCTCACTGTGTCTGACCCTATCTCAAATGACAGAAGTCCATCCAAAGCATCCTTTCTTCCCTGTTATTTTTGGCCATTAAGTACCCCACGGTGCTGTTTGTGAGGCTAACCTGGGCTGTTCTGGATGAACAGCATCGGTGGCAATACAGATTTTGACCGGCCCACTCCATGACCACCTGTCCTGGGCCACAGCCAGGGCACTCTGGAGCATCCTGCAGTCGTGGCTTGGGCACTCAGTCCCACACACTGGGTGGAACAATCTTTGGCAAATGCTGATTTTTCAAAGATAACACTTGAGCAGGTCTCTATAATGAAGTCCTGCTGTAATCCCACTTTTCCTACAACTAGAGTTGACTGAATGCCTCATTGCCCGGGTTTGCCTTTCTTCAGCTCTGCCACCTTCACAGGATCAGGGACTTCAGATCGCTCAAGGCCAGACAATAAAAACCAGCCTGATCCCAGTTGCCATTTGGGATCACGAATGTCTGAACATCTGTCAGGTTCCCAGAGGAGCTGCTTTGCCTCACTGAGGAATTCTGGCTTGGACCTGGAAATCCTATGGCTGTTAGCACCATGTCACAGCTCGAATAATTAGATCTGAGTCTCAACAGCCCAACTACATCCAGCACAGCACTGTGCTGACACAGCTTCTGGTTCTGATTTGGGAGCTGGTGTGTTTTCAGCTCCTTGGCTACGGGGCGCAGATGCACTCAGATCTGTCTCCAAACCCTCAGCCCTGCAGCAGCCAGAAGGAGCAGAGGCTCCCAGGATTTCCTTTGGGAAGAATGAGAAGCTGGTTAGCGGAGCAGTGTGGACAGGGATGTGAGAGTGGGATCCAAGGCTGGAGGGGCAGCTTTCTACCCCCGTTCCTACCTGCAGCAGGGCAGCTGTAGGCACCTCTTTTAGGGCAAGGCATAGAGGTAAGATGGCATCTGAAGGATGCTCAGTCAAACTCTTGTAGAGCAACTGATGGGGTTCATGCGTTAGAGGAGACCATGGAAAGGAAGAAGATTTTAATCCATCCCTCCACTGTCTTGATCCCAGGTGAGAAATTCTTTCATGGACTACTCTATGGCCATACCTGCTCAAACACCCTCAGTCAGTGCTAGAGTTCACCACATTTTATTTTTGAACAGAGAGGTTAAGTGTGAAAAACAAAAGGTATTAAACACTACATTTAAATTTAAAAAGGTAAGAAACATGATCCAGGGTGGAACAGAGGGAGTTTTAAAGCTTTGGCTGGATATGCACAACTTGACTGAAATAACTAAAAGCCCAAGGCCACCTTTACACCATTTTAGGGGACAGTACTAACACAAGTAATAAATGGATATCCTTGGAGTGCAACTTACAGTGTGTTGAGGTTCTTCAGTCTTCTGAAGGCTCCAGGTTGTATCTCCTTGATGTGGTTGAAGCGTAAATCTCTAAAAGCAGAGGATATAAACAAGCCATTAGACCAGGGAAGGGAGTGGAGAAGGAGTGGGGACAGTGCAAAGTCAGCCAACAGCGGGGACAAGCCTACAGTGAGAAAATCCTTTATTCTAATTCCACAGAAAACTAGACACTAAAAGGACTCAGGGAATCATTCCCATGACCACCAGAAAAAAGTCTGCATCAAAACACCCCAAGTTCACGTGCAATTACTCTTGCATCTTATCCTGACTTGTAGAGGAACACACATCATCACGTGGACCCATAATCTAGGTCCCTACCAAAACTATCTGTGCCCTAAAATGGTTAAATCTGCTCAAATAACCTCATATAATAAGCATTTCCCATTTTGCTCTGCAATGCTCCAAGACTTACAACAGCTTATCGCTGCCTGCATTTCAAATTCGTGCCAACTGCAATTAGAATTACTGGAGCCCAGGGGATTCTGGCAAATTTCAAGGGCTGCCCATGGAACCACATCAGCTTGGAACCCAAAAACATGGGGTTTGGATTGCTAATGGGATAATAAAATAAGAGCTAAGTGGTTTAACCTGGTTAAACAAGGAGAAACACTTCTATAGGGAACGTGCATTGATTTGGCACCTTGCGTGGTCCAGTGTATTGTAACAAACCACAAAAGGCTGACGAACGGGGGTCGCTGCAAGTTTCCGTCCAAAGCACACAGTGAAGTGGATTTTTTTTCTCCTGCACTGCTTGATCTATCACACTGAGGGAACACACAGCTAATTTTCAGTTTAAGGCAGCTTTTTAAGGGCATTTGCTTTAAGAGGAAAAAGCACGAGTTGCCCATTCTGGTGGTAAAGTCACACTTGGACGCAGAGTTTAAATCAAGGGTTCTACAAATAGCTGCAAGTTCAACACTTGTTTTTAAGCAGGCATCAACAAGAATCCTGGCATTTATAAAATTCAAATTAGAAACAGGTGCAGTCATTACAGGTAACCCCAAACTGGCAGTGAGGACCCAAGGGGGCTGAAACAGCTTGGAGCAAGTACTCAGGGAGAGGCTGCACGACAAGTAAAGCTGATTTTATTTTAAGATCACGGAATCATAGAATAATGTGGGTTGGAAAGGACCTTAAAGTTCATTTCATCCCAACCCCCTGCCATGGCAGGGACACCTTCCACTGTGCCAGGCTGCTCCAAGCCCCACCCAACCTGGCCTTGGACACTGCCAGGGATCCAGGGGCAGCCACAGCTTCTCTGGGCAGCCTGTGCCAGGCCCTCCCCACCTCCTGAGTAAAGAATTTCTTCTAAACATCTAAGCCTGACTCTTTTCAGTTTAAAACCATTATTCCAAGATGGAGAGTTTCTTTAGGTTAACAGTTTGCAAAATGTAGTTATTTTATGCAGAAAAATTCATAATAAATTTTCTTCCTTTTTAAGTAGAAAATCCAAAGCTGTTTTACTTAAATTATACTGAAATATCAAATTTCTGCCCTGTTACCCCTTTGTTATCACTGGATGCAACAGCACATGGGCAAGTAGAAATTGTTTTTTCTGTTGTGTTTTTTTCCTTTAACTTTTCCACTTTGACCAAAGGATTCAGAAGTCTAATATAGAAAGAAATATTTCCCCTCTCTTAGTGGTAAATATTGCACTGAGAAGAATTAGAGGGCAGAAAGAAACAGCTTCACAATATTTTAGAAAGCCAAGACTTCTAATTGTAATTCACCTTCTCTGTCTGTCCACTGCAAACTGCACCCCGCAAGGATCACCCTTTGGAATTGCAATTTTTGACAGAAACTTCACCTCTGACATTTTCAGGTGTGTTTGGCTTAACTTGCATTGCTTCAAACGTGCCTTTCTAGCCCTTCTTCTCAGAGGGAGTTCTGTATCCTTCGTCCCTGGCAATGTGAATTTGAGGGTATCCTTATGGATTTTTCAAGGCAATGGCTGCCACCACAAAGCCAAACACCATTAAACGTTGGCAACAGTGGTAGCACAACGTGCTGCCTGTTCCCCACGGCCTCATTAAAAGGAAACGAGGAAAGACTAGACCAGGAAAAAAGGTGAAGAAATGCAATGATTTACACCCTGCAATGCACAGACACCAACTCTGCTGCCCCGGGGGGTGTGAAGGGCCCTGTAATCAGCGCAGGCTGCTGGCTGCAGGTAACAGGGAGCATTACAAATACATGGGAGGAACACACAGGGGTCAGGGCTGGAGCTGGTGACGCTCATGGAAGGCAGCAGGGAGCAGGCAGTGAGGTGTAAAATCCACCTTCGGGTCACTGGCTGCAGGTGGGGACAAAAAGGCTCTGAGTACTTTAATGAACAAGGACAACTGCAATCCTTCACAGCCCAGCATTCACACAGAGGCACTCGGCTTCCACAGCTGAAAAAGAGCCAAAGCCAGAACTCAGGTGACAGAAAACACCTCTGAAAACACGGGGAAAAATAAACTACAAGCTCCACCACTCCCAGGGCTGTTTTTTCGGCCACTTGACAAAAAGGACTCCTTGGAAACGGTGCTGTGAAAGTTTGCACCTGGCCTTGAGCCCCCTGAGCAAGTCTGACCTCCTCGGTGGTGATTTGTTCACCTGGGAGAGAACCAAAGCAGAGCTGGGAGGCAGAGCCTGGCAGGAGTGACCCCGTGTCACCCACAGAGGTCTCAGGGCTGTCCCTCGGCTGCTCCACCTCTCTGTGGTTCTCCTGCTCTGAGCAGCACAGGGATGGAGATGCCTCCCGACAGTTCCCACTGCTGAATGAGCAGTGCGGGGCTGGGAGCTGGGTTCATGGAGGAGCATTTAGAATCACAGAACAGAATCCCAGACTGCTTTGGGCTGAAAGGGACCTCAAAGTTCATCTTGCCATGGGCAGGGACACCATCCACTAGACCAGGGTGCTCCAAGCTGTGTCCAGCCTGGCCCTGGACACTTCCAGGGATGGGGCAGCCACAGCTTCTCTGGGCAACCTGTTCTTTTTAAACTATACCACCCCCAAGTAGCATGTAACAAAACTTAGCACATTATTTTAATAAAATATTTTAATTTTTCTTCTGTTTTCTGTTCCAGGTAAGGCCTTTAGATGATTCTATGGACCCCAGTTATCTTTCAATCCTTTGGAAAGTTCTTTTTGGATTGCTCTCCATCACAAATGCAACAGCTTTCCCCACAGACAAAAATGGAACTGGAACACTGCTTCTCTTCTCTGAGCACTTCATTTCAAGAAATGATGTGAAATAACTGGAGAGAATCCAAAGGAAAGCAATGGGAATGACCTGAAGTCTAGAAAACACGAAGCTGAAAAGAACTGAAATGGCTTATTTAGCAATAGGTACAATAACTATGTCAGGAAATTGCTACAAATAGAAAGGGCAAATAGTCACTGACTGAAACTGCAGATTCAGGGGTTTTTTTTTCAAATATCTCAATTAGCAAGGCTCCTAAAACACCCAGTGGACTGCAGGTGAGACAGCCACACATGGTTTAGGTAGGTGGATCCTGCCCTGGAGGCACAGGATGGACCAGGCTATTCTGCTCCCTGTACCCCAGACAGCATTAAAAGTACCAATGTGGAGATCCCCGCACAGCAAAGGAAGCCCCTGGGGATGCAGAGGAACCGACACATTCCTCTTTACCCTACAAAAGCCCCAATAGTTTGGCTCACCCATAGAGTTTGTACTCCAGACCTTGCCTTAGCCTAAAGCATCGCTGGCAGTGAAGGGCTGCACTGGGAATTCCCTGGCTTGGATATGTTAGACTGAGAACATTCCCTACAGAGTTTGTCTCCTCTCACACAAGAGATGCTTGTTCCTCTCTATTCCCAGGGCACTCACTCTGGAAATCTATATGTCTTTTCAGGAACAAATGTGCTTTTTACAGGGATCCACCACGGATCTTCTCCTGGGGCAGCTGCTCCCAGCTGCCCCGTGCCCCAGCAGCTGGGCTCCCTCCCTCCTGCCCGCTTCTTTCCACCTTGAAAAATGGGGGGAAAAGATAATCCGTTGTGATTTAACTCTCTCCATGATTTCAAGACCGACAGTCTGGGATTACAAAGGACCTTCCCACAAGGAAAAGCTGCCGCTAAAGGATTCTGGATCCTCTTCTACCTTCACACAGATCCTTTACCTTCACACAGACTGGAGGCCTGGGGCAGCAGCATCACCCAGCACGGATCCCTCTGGACAACACTCAGCACAAAATCTCACCAAAACCTCATGCCCAAGCTCTGACAGGAAAGTGACCTGAAACACGTGGGCAATCCAGGATCTAGTGTAGAAATAAGTCACCTTTTCTGAATTTGGGAACTACTGACAGAGGCTACAAAGAATGCCAGAATTTGCAAATGGATGGGGAAATGGGTCTTTACAGAACGACACTCAATCTGTCTGAGCCTCTCAGCTGCTGTCACAACAATCATCCCTGCAAGCCTTGTGTTAAATAATTATCAGTGATTAGCATATAAAGCAATCAATGGCTTTTACAAGAAACTTCCACTTCTGTTTAATCTGTTTAGGCTTTCACAGACTCATGTATTACTATGTTAACTAAGCAGATAATTAGCTACACGAGGCACTTTACTGCAGCTCCATGGAAATTACTGGGTTTGTTCCACTGAAGAATCCTTTGTGTTCCCAGCACTGTGCACAGCAGTGAAGCTGATGGTTCTGCCCAGAACTGGTTGGAAAGTGGCAGCCACACAATCATTACCAACAATGACACCAAGAGTAAAGGTGCTTTTACAGAGAGAAGATGATGAAGCTCCTCCCAGTGTTTCCTGAAGAAAGGAGGGCGTGAAAGACATCCTAAACACATCCTAAAAATATCCCGTAAGTCAAGGTTCCCGTATAAAAGAAGAGCCAGGACATTTATCAGAAAGAAGCTGTTCCTTACACTTATCTGCACAACATCAGTCAGCTCTGCAGGTTCCCCAGCCCTGCCAAACCACTCCAGTCCTGGCAGGAAGGGAGAACGGCCTTGCTGAGGTGGAAATGAAGTCTTCCAGACTCCCTGTCATCAGCTCCCCAACTCAGGAATGTCCCTGTCCCACACGAGTCCCCAAATGGCTTTAATAAATGACAGTCCTCATCCCAGAACCCCTACATGGACAGCTGAGCCCTGCCAGCCCTGAGAGGCAGATGAGGAGACCATGGGGAGGCTCAGGGCTGGGGATCTTCCAAGTCCTGACTATTTTGGGGCCTACCAGCTTAAGACATCAAGATTTGACTGTTCAAAGAGTGAAGAGGAAGGAAAATATGTTGAGCATGGAGATACAAGGAAATGAAAGGATGGGATCATGGTTGAAACAGTGGAGAGCGAGCAGCTGCAGGGAGCCTTGCTCTGCAGAACAGGCTGTGGTTCCCTGTTGCTCTGCCACACCACTTATTTTGAAGTTTTAGGAACACTAGATTTTAATTAAGAAATTACCACAGGCATTCCTGAACCCAGCCTTTTAAGATTTCAGGTCCCACAAACAGGAGCCAGATTTTCAAAAGGGCTCCCTCTGCGTCAGCTGGGGCAGGAACTTGACCACAATCCAGCAGCCAGTGTACCCAGCTGGTTTGATCCCACTTTTTCCATCCATGTAAGCTGGTGGGAATGCTATGTCTGAAAGGCAGGGCCAGGGCAGGAGGGATCTGCTGGTGCCTCGTTCCTGGTGGAATCATTTCAAATGCCACCTGGCATCCCTTTAGCTCTTTCCAGGAAGGGCAGGAACAAGGAATACCTCCAAAACATAGTTTTGGTCCTGAACATATATTCAAGTAGGAAAATTACATAAAAAAGATGCTGAATTCATCAATGTTAGATAATTTGAGCTAATATGTATTAGAAGTGGGATGAAGATTACAGTCTGATCCTACCCACACCAGCTGAGTCTATTCTTGGTCATTCATGGCAGCAAGGACTCTCTGAACCTAATGCATAATTCCTTTGCACCAACTATCCAAGAGACTGCCTACACCAAAGGAAGACAACTTCTCCCTCCTCCTGAAGTGTGTTCTGACCCTGATTCAGAGGAAGTAAAATAAACACTTTAGTATTGGGTCTTGTGTAGCTTAAGTGTCAGTCTTTCACTTTTTTAAGAGCATGATCATTAAATTTTTTACCCAGAATACACACACATTCTTTCACCAAAAAATACTGGCTTCTCCTTAAAGAGCACAGGAAACAGTCCTGGTATCCCTACAGGGAGAAGGATGTGGTGAGGGCAACAAAAATACAAATACTCCAGTGGGAACCAGATGCTGAAGCACTAAGAAGTTCAGTGAAAGCAGGATTTCAAGCACTTAAGGTAGCTACAATCACAAAACTTAGGATGCTTCCATGAAAAGATGCTGGAATGTTTCTAGAAGGAAAATATATTTGAAATCCCTTCCCTCCCCCTTTTCTTCTGATAAAGGGACTTCTTAAAATAGAACATAAAGTCCTTGGTCACCTCTAAAAGGTTTAATAAGGATTAAATACCACAGTGAAAGAAGTCAGAAAGAGACTCTACCTGGCACATGCAGAATGTGTGGGTGTGCATTTAATGGCTGTATATAAGATTATCACACACAGAGGAAGTGAGTAATCCCTTCTTCAACCCGAAACACACGACAGAGACCACAAACAGAGCAGCATTTCCAAGAACTCATTTGCTCAGTAAACCTTTCCCCGATAAATGTATAAAACTCCCTCTGAAAATGTGCTCATTAATAGACTAAGAGAGCTACACCCTCCCCTACTCCAGCCTTCCTCCTGCGGGAGGAGGAGAGGAACCGAGCAGGCACCAAAAGCAGAACAACGATGAAGGGAAACAAAACTTGTCAAGCTGGCCATGCTCACACTGCCCTATTAGCAACCAGGTCTGTGAACAACTGGGTCACCTTCAGTTCATGCCAGCGATGTGCTCAGATCCCGGATCCTGCCCTGTGCCCTCAGCTATGTTTCTCCAGCAGTACTCATTCATTATGTGCCCTGCATAATGCAGACAGAAGAATAACCCATGGATAATTGGATTGCAATCCATTAGCTGCCAGCCAGAGGGGAACTTCTTTCCATGGATTTCTTCTACTCATGCCCACACATTTCAAAGTTTATTGTTTTAAATGTCACACTGCAGAAAAAATGGCTGCAAAGGTTAAAGACCTATTGAAATTTTCGGAGTGTATGTTCCACAGCTGTTCCCTTCCTTGGGCTGCTGGCCGAAAGAGCTGCCTGAATCCCAGCGGTAACCAGCAGATCACATCTGGATAATCGTGTTCCAACTGAACAGACAACAGCCAAAATACGTTTGCAGTTCTACACCATGAATTTTCATGGCTTATCTGTACATGTGTAGTCGTTTCTGCCATCCTGTTCGCTGCTCGGGATAAAGCGAGCAGACTCCATTACCAAAGATAAATAGTCCATTGCTAAAACCAGACTTTGGGCCAGATCCTCAGCTGTACCCAGCTGGGGCTGGGAAGGGAGGAGGGAAATGGAGACCCAAGAGGAGCCAGTAACAGCTCATCAATCCTGGAGCTGGTTCCGTGCCAATCCCAGCATCGCTCGGAGAAGGCGATGGGCGGCTCCAAGTGCCTCCAGCTGGCTGCAGCCCCAGGGGCCATCTGCCAATGGTGACGCGCAGCCTGTGCCAGCTAGGAGACTTCCCCACTCTTCCAGGATTCTTAGAGAGGGTGGCACGGAGTCACGGAGGTCAGAAAGTCCCAAACTCCCAACTTCAAAGCAAACTCCATCTGGAAACTGCAGCTGTTCTTCGAGGGAACCGAGTTGCAGCCTGGGATTGGTGTTTGGAGCTGCAGTCACAGACTCAGTCCTGTTCACACCAAAGATTAACTGTGGAAAATATCCCAATCCCACATTTTCTGCTCAGAATAACTCCGTGATCGAGACTATTCTTGCTATAATTCCAAATGTTCGGTCTGACACAAGGGTTCTCCCAGGAGAAATGCTAACATGCCAAAAAGCTGGAGGAGTCAGGGCTTGGTTAAGAAGCATTCCTTGATCTTCCACAATTCAAAAAAAGTTTAATTATTCAAATGCTATTTATAACAGATACAATGGGGCGCTGGCCAAGAAATGTATTTGCATACATTAGATCTTCAAGATAGCCAGAAAGTCAGGATTCTTCCTTGCCACACAAAGGCCTATGATCTGCCAACAGCGAGCACTCACCAGGCTCGTCTGTCTTTATGTCTGTGAGGATCTCTGATCACCAATATATTATTTGCTTATAATTATGCAGACAGTAGTAAAAGAGAATGAAATGCATAAATCACCTTAAAAAATACTGATCTATGAAGAGCCATCTTCCTTTGCAATATTGCAATTTTTATATCTCACACCTATACTATTTCTTTAATGTTTTAAAACCCAGTTTCCCATTCAAGGTCGTGCAGAGAATGAAGTGTGCTGCTGCCAGAGGGAGCTTGGAACCACACCATTCCAGAACTGGGAAAGAGTTGGTGACACAGTAAACTTCCCTCCCTCTGCACTCGAAGGATCTCTAGCAGAAACACACTCAGGCTCCACTGTGACAGCAAACGTTGTGTCATTTCGAACAGGGAACAGGAGCTAAGCTTCAATGATCTCAGAAATACCTCTGTTCAGCCAATGGAAAAAACCTTTCCCTCAATAAAATCTAGGTTTAAACAACGAGGAACAAGTTACTTTGCTAAAATCAGTGTCAGGGTATTTTTAATATTTTAATATTTCAAGATGAAGGGGAATAAGGGGGAGAAAAAGATTGGTGAGAGTGTGAAGAGTCAGATGCTGAAAGTCGCTGTAAGAGCACGTAACCACTGCCCTGGGAGCAAGTACTGAGCAGGGTCACACTGAAAATAACCACTCCAGCACCAGCCCAGGGGGTGAGGAAGCTCTGGCAGCTGTAGCAAGTGTAGATCTTAACCTGTGGGCCACTAATGCAGGAACCTCTGTGGTCTCCACCCACCAAAGCAGACCTGGATGGCAGCAATCCAATGCCAGCATCCTGCCCACAGCGTGTTCCTCAAGCAGCCAGCAGAGACAGTGCATGAGCAGTATTAGTGAGAGGTTTATAGGAGGAATGCTGGTATGGATGTGCTAGCTGAGATAAAATTGGGTTTGTTACAGGGAAAAGCTGCTCAAACTCACGTTGGGAAAGTTTTGCAAAGTTTAAGGAGGATGAGTATGAAGATTCATTTTTGACAAGTCTTTCCAACTGCTTACAAAAGAAAAGGTCTTCCAAGCCAAAGGATCAGATAAGAGTAGCACGAAGGGAAGGATTTTGTTACGTGCCACTGCATCCCAAAGCCACCTTTAAATTCAGGATTAATTTAGAATCACAGGGAAGTGCTCTTCTGCACCTATCAGTAAGAGCTCTTTAGGAGTCTCCAAGCATTACGTGTCCTTTTCCTCCTCCTTTCCTGTTTGAATGGACCCAGCCACCAGCTCCCTCACCTCCTTATTTCTCAAGGAATCTGTGAGTTACCACAGTTGTCACTTTCCAAATAAGCCTTAACTTTGGTTTGAATAGTTCAAATAGAAAGTAGAAAACCAGTACTGAAAAATTCAGTACCGAAATGGTGTTGTATATATAAGGGAAGTGGTTGTGTCACTGGAGACAAAAGCCTGAGCTGCTCTATTTCCCCTCTCCCCTACACCCATATACAAAGTCTTCCAAAATGCAAACTATATTCCTTTCCATAAGCTCAGTTTAACATTTTCGACCTTTGATTCCCCAAAACTGTCTTCCAGTGCTTGCCCTGGAATTACTCTCATTAAATTTTTCAATTCCCTTGACTGTCCCATTAGCAATTAACTGATGCCAAAAGAAGCAGTTTCTGTTTCATGTTTTAAAAGCACAAAACAGTTCTTGAGGCAGATAATTCTGTGGGGAAAAGGGAGGATAAAACTATGGCATTGGCCTTGGCTTTTTTTTTTTTTCCCTTCTTTCTACAGACCAAGCAGGTAAGAAAGGCAGGAAAACAAAGTGGTTACTCACAGAATGTTTGTCTGGGGTGGGATCTCGGGGATGGTTTCCAACATCAGATGCATGCATCTCACTGTCGTCCTGAAGCACAGGCAGCGGCTGGGGCAGGAGCAGGAGAAACCAGGCAGGAGGAGAAAATACAAAAAGCCTCCAAGAGCTGAAGGTCTGATCAGCATGGTGTTTGCTGGAGCGTCTTTGCCTCAATTCTGAGCTGCAGGGAGCTGACAAAAAAAGTTTCCCAGCCCTGAGGTCCAGGAGGAGGGGACTCATCAGCATGTGTTTGCAATTAAATTAAGGCAGTTTGACAGTCCAACCGCCCACCCTCTCTGCCATTCTGCACATCACTGGAGACCACACTGCCCCCACCCCTCTCTAATTGTGGCGCTGAAATACAAACTCTTCATTTTGATCTATTTTCGCCTTGTTGCTTCTTTTGAACAGCAAGTTAACTCCTCACCTTCTCCTCAGGCATCCGTCTGAAAGCACAATGCACCTCCATGGACAGCAACCAAAAAACGACCCCGTGCTTCCAGGGCTGAGCTGGGATGCAAAATGTTCAGGGCCAAGGTTTTTATGTCCATTTTTTTGCCCTAGCACACTCTGCAGACTAAAGAGAGAGTCTTATCTAGGAGCCTGTCAAATGTATTGTGCTGTAAGACTTTCAGGATAGAGGCTGTCTCTTGTTATGTGTAGTTACAACATCAAGCAAAAATATGCCTCCAACCACTGATGTGGGCGTGGGATGTTACAGATAAGGGATTTTAAAAGGGAGATCACTCATAGAGATAAATAACCTGCAAATAAAGACAAAACCCCACCCTCAAATCTGTAAAGTTTCTTAGGCAGAGTAAAAGCTGATTCATTTCAAAGGCCTTTGACCAAGTATAATTTCTTTCTACAAGGATGTCATTTGGAAATATGTCAGGATTTTTGAAAAGTTCAAGGCAGCTGAGGGATGAAGAGGGAAACAAACAATGAAATCAACTGAGTTTGAACTGTAGGAAATGCAGTCCTCCACTTGCGTCTCCCCGCTGGATGATAAAATTGAGATGAAAAAGTCAGGATTTGTTTCCAAATTAATCAAATGAATTCAATTAAAAATTGAATTAATCACCTTTATAGAGAAGATACAGTGAAACCAGCCCATCTTTAGGTTTCACGTTATTACTACACAAGATCCTAGATGTGTGGGTTGAGCACGAGGGAGGCATTAACATGCATTAGGATATAAAGGTACTCGAGGAATTTCAAACACGGCACCATCCCACATAACCTGGAAGACCAAAGGATGGTTTCCCATCAGCTTGGACGTGTGCTTTGTGCTGGACACTACAAAATAATTGATGTGACAAAGAAGACAAGAAGGACATTGAAACCTTCCTGGTTCAGATTCTCTGTCTCTTGAGCATTTGGGGAGAGCCTTGGGTTTGGGGTTTCACCTAAAATTTTATATCATAGAAGGTAAAAGATGTATTCTTTTTTCCAGCTATAAAAGAGACTTGGACTGCAGGCCTTTTGCACTTCGTCCTCAGGCAATCTGCTGGTTTCTTGCCCTGCCATCACTCGGAAATCTAAGCAAGTTCACTGAACTCATGGTTTTGGGCAGAGTGTCCTCTAGTGGCCACCCAACCCAGGCCAACCCTGCTGACAAAAACGGGTTGTAAAAAACCGAATTATCATCTTTAGCCTTTATACAACAACTGGCAGCTGAGATCAGACTGCTCTGGGTTAAACATGGCAGCTTTTAATTCCACTTTAAGGCTTTAAGTGCATTAGAAGCATTAGTCCTCCATGTGCATCAGGCAACGCGTGTTACGTGAAAATCTTCCTGACTGAAGTTCTCTGCTCTTCCAGCCTCATTGCTCCCCACATCATCTCCTTCCAAAGCACACTGGACTCTGCTCGGACAGGGCAGCACAGCTGGTGGGAGCTGTCCTGCAAAGCTGGGAAAATAAACAAAAACGCTCTCTCCAAAGCATGCGTCAGTATTTTGGAGCCATCATTTCCCCTGGCACATCTGCCTGCTTTGCAAATACGTGGCTTTCACTTTCTGCCTCTGGGGTGCATAAACTCTGAGCTCAAAACCAACCCTCTGCAACAAAACAACAAGAAAACCCCTTCCAGGTTTATGGGTATTGCAAAGACGAGAGCTGGGCCAGGGCTCAGTCCCATTTCTGTGGAATGAGTCCTGTCTGTGAAATCACATTTCGGAGCCCGGCTGTGCCATGGGGGAGCAGCTTCGGGAAGGATTGAGGGGTATTTGCCCACTACTTTGTAGGAATGGGATCTCGAGCCAAGGCAGCAGAATTAACAGAGCACAGGGAGTCATTTCAGGGCAAGAAGGCAAGCTCTGCAACCCACACACTTACAGAGAGGCAGATCTTCACCTGAACTTCACCACCCCTCTCCTGCCTTGCTTATCTCCCCTCATGACAAAAGGGATGTTGGTGAGTTATGGAACACCAGCAATCCCAGGCCCCTTACTCTCACATTAATTTGTCTTCTTTTCCATCAACATGACAAATTCTTTAAAAAGGAGTGTGCAACTCTGAGCAAGAACCAAAACTCATCTCCTGGACAGCAGGAATGATGTCAACCCTTGTGTCCCATGCTCCAGCATTTACAGCCTCTGCTACACAGGCTTTTCACACTCTGTAGAAAGCAAGAAAGCTGGGGGGTTCCCTCAGGTGGGGATTTTTTTCCGCTTCACCCGTTTTTTTTTATTTTTAACTCTCCCTTCTGTCCCTTTTTCTTCAGCAGAAAGATTTCCCTCAGGGGACCTGCTCCCTCTCTACACCCCAGGGAACTGTGATGTTGTTATGTTTTACAACGAAGTGAACATAAACATCATCTGACAAATTTAATTTCCTCAATACCATTTGTATGATACATCCATGGCTTTCCAAAGAAGAAAAGGATTTTCTTTCAGCACGCATCACGTGAAGGAAAACATTAACGTTGGACTAATCTCCTGTTATAGCTGGGAAAAGAACATTTATCATACACACAGATGACAGGAAGAAACACACAGACAGGCAATTATCCTATAGAATAAAGGTTAACAGATTCATTTAATTAGCAGCAGCTTATTTGCTATTATGATCAGATTCCTACCACAGCCGAAACCAAAATATTGTTCTCAGTACTGGAGAAATGAAAGCCTTGAACACCAGCTCTTAAAAATCCGCGTTAATTAAACACTCAGACAGAGCCCGGGGGACGAGAGGGGAGCTGCAGTTCAGAATGCACAGAACAAACTCCTGACATGTTTGGTGTAGGCAACTCCCTGAAGTACAGAATGGACTAAATCACCTTTTGATACCTGTTGTTTACAGTCAGCCAGCCAGGGAAGTGAGTTCACTCTTTAACCACCCTGATACATTAAATCTAGACCAGTTCTGTGTGTGCTGATCCCAAAAATCATCCTGCACAACTGCATTGCTTCAAGGTTTGGAGCTCATCAGCTGGGCAGGTTTGAGAGATCCCATTCTGAGGAGTTAATCTAAAACTATGCAGCTGCAGCATACTGTTAAGCTTTTTTCCTGCTGTTTTTGTGTCTTGACCTCCAATTATGGAAATAAGCACTCACCTACAAAGTATTCTAACCACAACATGATGCAAAGCCATGTTAAGAAGGCTAAAAAGTCTTTACTGAATTTATTGATACAGAAACACTTATTAATAAAGTTTAAGTTGCATAACACTTCTGCATGCCTCAGCCAAGTTAACTCTAGTTTCTATACAGAGATTTTTCAGCTTACACACTCATGACTTAAGCAGATTGAAGTTCAGTTCCTTTTGCAAATTTACTGCAGGATCAAAACCTAAAAGGAGTCACATACAAAAAAAAAAGTGACAACTACTTGGAACACAAAAGGAAACAAAGCAGGTGCAATTCCCAGACAGTTCACAGATCCATTCAAACCCAGCTCTGCCTCGATCTCTCCCTGTTAGAAACGCCTACAAAACTACAGTGCAAGTGCTTGTGCACAGGGAAAATGTATTTACAATTCCCCTTTATTTACAGGCTATAAGCAATACTTTTTCACAGTTATATTATACATAAAATTTCTATCTGTTTAGATCTGTGGGGTTTTTTGGACAAGGGGACAATTTGACAACCCAGAACATAAATTTCCTGTATATATATATTTATTTATTCAACCTTATCCAGGAAAAAATAGCAGTATTTATGCATCTTATAGAAAGCTACAGAAATCTAGCAAATGTAATAAAAAAGGCAAATCTGGTGAAAAATCTGATAAAATACCTTTACAACGGGGGCTGGGATGGCGTTAAAAATCAAACAAGGGATAAATGAAAGATTATCCTCCCTCAACTGGTCAGCTTTAACAGAATCTCTGCAAGGCTTACTAACAGGAACCTGAAGTTTAATGTCATTTTTAAAGGAACTTCTTTAAAAGTGTTGTGATTAAACTGAAGGATGACCTGGTAGCCAAAAGCAGGAGACACCCTGGACTATGCAAGGGCGTGGAAATTGTGCCACAATCCAGAAAGGCACATACCTGGCATGACACCTATTAAGCAGAATTTTCCAACAGATAAGAGGCCACAGCCTGTAGGGAAGCACTGAGAATAATTACACACAGATTCTATTAAGCCTCTTTTTATCAGCACATTCAGGACTTTCACTTGTAGAAAGAAATTCACGAGAGTTGCCAGAATCACACGATGGGGACGTGCACCTTTACAGGGAACCATCAGCTCAGCGGCCACAGAACTGCCCCACTGCAAGTAAGGAAATCAAAATGCAAGGGAGCAAGACAACTTGGGGTACCACTGAGACCAGAAGTGGAGACAGGAAACCAGAGGCAAAACCCAGCCTATGACTGTGTTATGTGCCAGCAGCCACATGATACAGGATTATCAGATAATATTCCCAAAGAGACACAAAAATCCTGTTAAGCAAGCAAAAGTTTTCCACTTCAGGCTTAGACATACAAGTTATTCATTTCTTTTCAAAGCCAGAACTTTGAAACTATTTTCATGAAGCAAAGTTGTGCAACTCAGGACCATTTGGCAACACGGTCTTCACTCATTCCTCCTCAGAAAATGAGGATAGCACACTTTAAAAAAGCCAAAAGATATCAAAGTGATACCAACTTAAGTGCTTCTGATGGGGCAATGCCTTAACACAGCTTCATTGCCTACTGAGAGAGAGCCTTTCATCCTCCCAGCTTTAGGACTATTTCACATCAACACAAACTCCAGGGTTTCTTTCCAGCCTTTACCAGTTTAGGCAGATTTTTCAAACAGGCTGAACCATGTAAACCTCTTCTAAACACAGTATTTTATCATGCACAGACATTGTGGACTCCCCATTCCTGGAACTGCTCAAAGCCAGGCTGAGTAGGGCTGGGAACAACCTGGCCTAGTGGAAGGTGTCCCTGTCCATGGCAGGGAGCTGGAACGAGATGATCTTTAAGGTCCCTTCCAACCCAAACCATTCTGTGATCCTATGATTCCACGGCATCTCGCTCCATCACCACGACAGAAAGACTTGGGAATAAAAAAATTACAGCTCACATCCACAGAACTGCAGTGACAAGTCCTTCCGTGTGAGCCTGTTAAAATTTCTACTTCATTGTTGCAGGAACAAAATCACCTACCAAGCTGAGCAATTTCATTCCACTGGGGAACACCTGTGCCCGAGTTGTATTCCGGCTGCCCTGCCACAGCAGGGGCACACACAGAGGAACACCTAAGAACTGCCCCACTTTGGCTCTCTAGACTGCTCCCAGGTTCTGCAGACTCTCCACAAAACTCTGTTTGGCTGATTTACTGCTCAGGCTGCTGCTCTGCACCTCACTCTGCTCAGCCCAGACGATCTGAGTTATCTCACACAACAGCAGAATCCATAGATTCTGCTTTCAGCTTTCACAGACTCACTGCTCTACAGCTCTTCTCTACCCTTTTCCCCACTCAGAATTACTCCGTAAACATTTCCAGAGACAACAGTCCCAACCCTGACTACCCCTGCATCCTGTCAAAGCTAAACAGCTTTGTAATTCCTCACTTGCCTCCATCACTTTAAAAAAAAAAAAACAGAAAAACCACCAACTCGTTCTCTAGAGCAGGTGTTTTCCATTAAAAAACCAGTATTTCGTAAAACACTTTTTACTGAAAAATTATATATAATTTATAAGTAAAACAGACCAACCAAATGGGAGCTGATGCTTGCCTTCTCATTCAAAACCTGGATGCCACAAGGGTACTGCCAAAAATTCTTTCATTTCTGTAAAAGTTGTGCTTTTTCAGATTACTGGAAGAAACAAGATTTGCCAGGTCAGGTTTTAACTAATAATCTTCATCCTCCATTAAACACACACCATGGCAAACACATGTTTAGTGGAAGAGAGCACAGACAGGAAAGGTCTTTGGGGAACTACTTAGGAGTTTTTCCAAACTGATATTCGGTAGAGCGGCCGTGAGATTTTTAGGAATATCTCCTGCAGTTAGTTTCGAGGGACTTAAATCCTCCTCTCCATAAGCAGCTGAGCACTTCACCAACTTGCTTCCTAAGGAATCCCTGCTGTAGGATAAAACTATAGCACACAACTGAGAAGAAAGAAAGAACTCAAAAAAGCTAGAATGTCGAAGTTTACAGCAGCCACAATTCCCCAGCCAGCCTACTGCCTCAGGTGTCACATTCGCAGGCAAGCAAGTGGGACACGTTTGTCAAGCCCTAAGGAATACTTGATTCTCTGCCTACTTCCCACTTCCTAGAAGGAAAACTACTTTTCCCTGTAATAAAGCAAGTAATACTTCAAGGGATCAGGCAAAGGCAGGCTCAAGACCTTCTCTCTCAAAAAGTTTACAGGAGGGTCTGGCTTTAGTTCAGAGGGTTTGGTTTCCTCCTCCTCCGGCCTCTCCTCCTCGATGTCCTCGCTGTTGTTGTTGTCGTCCGAGGGGCTGGAGATGCGGCTGGCGAACACCTCCTTGTCCAGGAACACGATGGTCTCCATGCGCCGGCGCCGGACCCGCCTCCTTTTGAACCTGGGCGGGTTCTTCAGCCCGTTCCCAGCTTTGCTCAGCGCCTCCTGATGGATGATTTTCTTGATGGTGCCTCGGATGGCGATGCGAGCCAGGTCCTGCAGGCTGCGAACGGCCACGGGGGCTGCAAGCAAACGAAGCCCGTGAGCAGAGACGGAGAAACTCCCCCGAAAGCACTCCCAGGAAAAGTTCTGTTTGCTCAAATTAAATCAGGCCATTTGAATTCCCTGCTGGGATTACACAAACAGCTCCATTCAGCTCCTGTCAACTCGGATAAACTGCGTTGCAACTTTCCAAACAAAATTTAATTGTGCGTTTCTCTCATTAAAAAATTTCCTACTTTGATTTCAAGTTCTCGATTATTCTAAGATACACATCTTCAAGATTGTATGAATGCAGACTTAGTGATGGGAGCTATGACTGTTTAATGGCATAGAATAAGATATTTTCCAGTGGTAGACAACCAGACCTGAAGTCTATTTAACTCTTCCATAAAATAATTTTTCTATTGTACAGTTCCTTCAGCTTTGCCAAGTTCTGCACTTACAAAACACAAGTACTATTTATGCTCTTCAAAAACTGCTTCAGACTTAGTGGGTGAAGACAGGCTGGAAACCATTTTGTAGAAGTAATTATAGAAACATTACAATAAGTTACTGTATTAAAACGCCTCCCACATTGATGGTTTGGAAGACTATTCTGTCTTCTGCACTTATTTGCTGCCAGCCCAGAAATTTTAAAAAATGTATTGATGCACACAGATCCATGAACTAAAATGAATTAAAACTGATACAAGAAGTCCCTGTCCTCTGCCAATAAGTGAGCTTTCCTGGGACCTGCGTGAAGGAAGCAGGAAATAATTACATGTAATTTATGTGCAGGTCTCACTACAAAGTGAGATCATGCTGAAACATGCACTTATTGGACTTTCTAGCATGTTGTAGACTATTTCCTGAGCTCCTCTCTGTCCTGCAGACACCCTTCCAGGTTAAGACCAAAGCCTGACTAATCTCTTTATGAAAGTACCTCTGTCTCCATGTGTTCTTTAAGAGGCCTCTTGACATTGAAGTCTTAATCTAAAGATTGGGGCCACTGATATAACCTGCATTTCAAACAGCCAACCAAGAACTGCACAACTTGTATCCCTCAAGCATTCCAGGTTCAGGATAATTCTGGATTGCCGGGGATGAGAATCTTTGAGCAGATACAACATTTGTTCACAGGTACTGCTTCTGGCACAGCGCCTGAGAAGTGCGACAGGATTCAACCATTCAGGACTGGAACAGAATGTGCAAAAACAAGGATAAAACACGCTGCAAGTCCAGGTACAACTTCACAAGAAATCATTAGTGTTTAGCATGATGGCCCAGTGGAAGGTGTCTCTGTCCACAGCACGGATGTTGGAATTAGATGATCTTTAAGGTCCCTTCCAACCCAGACCATTCCACGCGTCTGCGATTTAGAATCTATTTCATGCAACTCCAATTCTTGCACAAGACAGACAACTGTTCAAAAAAAGGAAGGACCTGGGAGTAATTTTCCTTGAAAGGATTCCCAGGGATGTTACAGCTCACAGCCAAGCCGCAGAAGGAACCTCCCCCATGCTCAGGAATGCCTGTACTCACGCAAGTGAACGAGCCTTGATTTTCCTGAATCTGCGTGGTTTGGCTGAATCAAAGGAGCAAAAGAAACAGCAAGAATCTTCTTCGTCTCCCAGGCAGAAGGACCAGTCCGAGTTATCTTGGTCAGCTGAAGCAAAACAAGGAGATTATTGTCCATTGTGGGAACTACAGTGAGATTTTTAAACAACAGCAAAAAAAAATTAACAAATGACTTTTCTGCCTGGACAAGTTAAAGTACTGGAAGCTCAACAGTAAAAGGTGATAAGGAGAAACAGTGGTGGTTTCTTGAAAAAGAATCGAGAACTCCTTGAAGGATTAGCCTCAAGTAACTTCATCTGTTGCAACAGAGCAAGGGCACTGGTAATTTGGGTCACTCTGCTGGCCCAGATCTTCCTCCAGGCTGGACCAGAGCAGCTGTGTCTGACCTCTGAGAAAACTCCTGAGTCACCACCAACACTCACTGCTGAAAAGGTCTGCAGATCAAATCTCCTGCCCTGACCCACTGCACAGACCCTTACTGGGAAGAAACCCTGCACCCTGCTCCTCAGAGCTCCCCGACACAGGTCAAAGGTCAGGCACTTAACCCACTTTTCACTAAAAAGAATCCACTGACACTTCTAAAAGAGACATCCTGCACGCTCCTTCACGAGCCAGGCAGGGTGCAAAATGTTCTCTTTTGCCTTCAAGAACACTAAATTATGTAACTGAACAAAACCCAGCTCACATTTTTGCAGTGTGACAGTAGAATTGCAATTAACAACAGATTGCAATATATGAAAGACTGCAGAACTACAAGTTTCTTAAATATTAGGAAAGTGCAGAGTTCAGTTTGCAGTCATAGTGAAAACTGGTGCACTTAGCTCTTTCTTCAGCCTGCTACAAGGGCGAGCTGAAGGAGCAGCTACTGACTAAACCAAGATCAGAATTGAGAACAACTGAAATATGAGTAAAAAGGCACTCAACCTTCTCTTCTAGAGGCATGACAAGAATTCCCCCAACTTTCAACAGGCTCTTCATGTAGTCCTCGTGCTCCTTCTGGACTCCAGCACCACAGTAAACACGGTCATACTGAGTGCAGTCTGGAGAAATCTCTAAACAGTTGCCAGTGACAAAGGATGGCTCACAAAATTCAAACCTGAAAGTGAAAAAGACTTGTATTAGACAAGAGTATGGGAATATATCACACAAATTATTTTCACAAGTCTGGAAAAACTGAACTATGAAGAAAAAAAAACCAAAAAAACCAGAACAGTTTTACAGGATTTCTCCTCCAAAGCCCATCTATTCTAGACATGTAACAGACCGCAGCTAGAAGTCTCAAAATCAGAGAACAATGAGGTCAGAATTCATGGACTAAAATCTCCAAAGGATAAGGATGCATAATTTCATACTTGAGCTGCAGGTAACTCTTCAGAATGAGCTATTTTCAGTCACCTGATGCTGACTCAGTTATAATATGCAAATACAAATATTAGACCTGCGTTTCCAAACGTCAAAGTCTTTTAAGGACTGCAGCTGGGTTTATTTTTGCATTTTCAAAAGCTTTTAAATGTTTTTTAGATGTGGGGAATTACCACCTGATGCTACAGAAGTAAGCTGTGCTGAAGCCAGTGGAAGTTTTGCCATCAGCTTCAAAAGAACTGTGATTTCACCCTTCATAATAAAGACCTTTTGCCTACAGCATTTCTGACTCGGTTTAAAAGAAAAATGAGTGATTCTGTGATGCCTCTGGTTTTCTTACAAGCTCCAAAACTCCCTAAGTTTTAAGCCCTACATTTAAACCCTGATTTTGACAGAAGTTGTTCAACGCATCCATTCTTTTACTGGTATCTTGAGTGGCAGCTCAACATAGCACCTATTTATTGCTAAACACTTCCTGGAGCTTTCTGGGTTTGCAAAGAGTGCTGGACATTCAGAGCAGCCAGAGAACAGTTCCTGCACACGCTGTTCCAGGAGCACAACCCAGCAGACATCACTCAGCAATGCCAATTTTCCAGGCATGTTGATTTCTGAATTCAGCTCGCTTTTGCTCCATAGCTATATTTGTCTGGAGAGAGAAGGAAGTCTTCCTTAAAACATCTACTCAACAACAATAACAACATGACTGAAAAAAACCCCTGTTGAGCACCATCCACGCCAGAAACCTTCAGCCTGCTGCCAACATGCAGAAAATACAACCCCCTCCTCAGCAGCTTCCAGGGCAGCAGCAACAGCAAAAGGCTGAGTAGCCTAAAATCCTGCATGTCATGATTTTAATTTTCTTCCTCCCAGGAGAGGAGGATATCAGGTATTCACAGATGCTTTGCTTCCCCGTTTGAACAAACTGTGAAACTGATCCAAAAATGTGACAGCCACAACTTTTATTGCTGAGGTTCCTACTGGCAATGGTTATCTGGCTGGGAAGTTATTACTTGTGACAGCAGCAGAATGGAGGGTCTAAGGAAGAACATAAATCAAATCCCAGGCAGTTTTAGTACCAACTTAATCATCATAAAACTACCTTCATATTTTAAAATGCCATTTTTCCTTCTTCTCAGATAAAACGTATTAGGCCACCACAAAAACGAGTTCATATTCTCATCACCATGCAGGCTCTACAACCAAGTATTGTTATTTGCAAGTTTTAATCTGTTACTGCAAGTGCATTTAAAAATAAACAAACTTCTTCGGCTCCCTCCAAGCCCTGCAACATCAGCACTGCTATTAAAAACACAGCAAGCATTTCTGAAGCTCCCCCACGACACACACCAGCTTCGAAGGTCACACACTGCTGCTCAGCGAGCCTAAGGAGCCTGAATCCTCAGATTACCCTGAATCCAGAGGGGCCACACGGGAGCAAGAACTGCCCTGAGTAAAGCCAAAAGCACGAAATTAATCCCAACAGGCATTTTGCATTCTTACTTGTCAAAGCTGTCGCTTGTTTTAATGAAAAAGTCCAATTTCTGCCTCGCGTACTCGATCACGTCAGAGTGGAGCTCCACACCGTGGTTAACGCCAAAAGGACCTGCAAGTGCAGAACACCAGGGAATGGCAACAGCAACACCACAAAATCCAGCAGGATTAATACACTCTGGGTTCCTTCCTCCAGCAGATCGTTGCATGAGTGTCAGAGTCGGCGTTTGTGTAGGGTCAGCTCTCTTACTTCTACGATGGGAATTGCAACCCTATACCTGCAATTTCTGGCAGCAAATGAGTCTCTTCTGCACAATTGACTCTGAATTATTTGCTCTTAACTATGCAGGAAACTTCTCTATAGGAGGGAAACACTGATGCCATTGCTGTGAAAGGGACCACCTGGAAAAAAATTCCAATGGCCTGCACGTTTTAGCACGCCCATGTTATTTTTATATCCCTTGCTGATATGTTCAAAATCTCTGCAATAGATCAGGAACAGTCATCATACACTGTACCTCGATTAACAGCAAAAACAAACTGGAAAATATAGAAGTTGCTCAGTACTCATGCTTTTTATTCAGAACTGAGAGGGTAATTTTGCAAAAAGAACATAAAAGCCCTGGAGCTACATATTGGTATCCTAAGCAATGCCAACAAACCTAGCAGAAAATCACAAATGGGAAATGAAAGCGAGACTTTACCCTGAGAATAAACAACCCAGCAGTTAAAATTCCGGACACTCCCACAAAATTGAAGAAAGTACCCTATAGCTGTTTGCTATCCATCCTGGCAGCACAACTCTGACTGAAACACCGCAGGGGGAATTTAAATTGTCCAACTACACTTTGATGATTTGCTCCGTGCCACTGTAGATGTGGTCACAAAATCAGTTCTGCTGCACTACAGTGCTTCCCAGACAATATTCCCATCTGTGTGTTGGGGAGTCCAAAGTGGATTTCAAACGTGTCTCAGTCTAGACAGAAATGAACAAAAACCAGGCACAGAGCAGGTGCAGTCACAGCTTTTTGTGCACTTGCTCAGTCCCAGTTTCAACACTGTACTCCTGATCCTGACCTGGGGTCACGCTTAAGGGGAAACAAACCCAGCTTTGTGTCCAGACCTGCAGGAATCCCCTACAGCCACCACGACATCGGTGCCTGTTCTGATCTGCCACAGAACTCTGGATCCCGTCCAGTTCCCGAGAGAAGGTTGTGAGAATCCTGATAAATTGCCAAGCTGGATTAATGCATTCTTTACTTTCACAGCTACCTTTTGAGCTCCATTAGTGGAGGAATGCCTCATCCCCGACTTCAAAACCTGTTTTTAAACCTCTGACACAAACAGTTAACGTGACCAAAAAAGGTATTTACCCAGGATGAGTCCAACCATAGAACTGAGATAACCAGTGCCACTGCCCAGGTTCAGAAACGACAGCCCTGGTTGCAGGTCCAAAGCTTCCATCACCTCCGAGTAAATGCACGGTGCTGAGAGATGAATATTCCCATGCTTCCATGCCAAGTCCTTGTAGGCATTGTCTTTGAACTCTTCCAGGTAGTAATCTGCCCGATCAATGGCTCGGAATGCCTGCTCCACCAGCTCTGTCCTGATGTACTGGGCCTCCTTCAGGTTATCAATTAATTCATCGTTATCTTCTCCCGCACTCACTGCGCCTCCCATCTTCAGCAGCCTCCTATAAACGCTGAAAGTGAAATAACAACAAAGCAAGGTGAGGTGCAGAACATGCACTCCAACACTGAATTATGCTGCTGTGCATGGAGTACTTTGAGAGAGGTCTTTGCACACTCCAAGGGCCACAAGCCCCAGAAAAGCCTCACCCCAGCGCTCCCGTCCCCCATCCCAACAATGGAAAACAAGAGGCAGCAGATCTGGCATCCAGTACCTGACACCAGTGGGGGAAAAAAAAAGAAATCACAATAGGCAATTTCAATGTGCAAGGCCTGTCTTCAAACCCTCCCACCGTTTTACCAGCACATCAGCTTTTCCACTGAACCCTTTTATATAAAGGATTATTCCAGCCCCTGTGCTTATGGGTCATTTTTCACTGCAGGCCCAAACAACAGTGCAAGTTTGGGCTGTCTGTCACACACAAACTTTCTACCTCTAATGGCATCAATGGCAACTGAAGAGACTAAGACACAGGCAAAAAAATCCAGAAAAATCTCAAATTACATTTCCTTTGAACGTGCATCAGGATGTTGATTGCGCAGAGGTTCAAAAAACCCAACAAAACTCTGACCTATCAACCTTGCTTACTTTAGCAAATGCACTTTAGCAAATGCACTTTCACACAGCTCATCGCCAGAGCCTGAGCCACCACCATTAGTAAAGCACTTAATGACACCAGCTCCAGAGAGAATTCCCACTGCAGCTGACGGGTTTTAAATAAAAATGTATAGGGGGAGAAAAACACTCAAAATTAACCTGGCTTTTTTTCCCCTTATCTTAAGAAACACAAAATCCTTTCCAGAAAGCACACCGTGATTTTTTAAATGTATTTTTTACAGTGCCTTTCCCTGCTCAGAGTAATAACCACGAAGCAGAAGCTTTGGAGTTCATTCCTGGGCTCAGGAGATCTGCCTGCAGTGAAATTGTTGGGGTTTATTTGTTACATTCAACCAGAGCAAATTATACGCTTTCATTTTCTGAGGAAACAAAAAAAAGCCATGGGACTCCAAGGAAATTTCACAGTTGTTCAAATAACACACCATTCTGATTACCTGTAGAGGCACACAAAACAGGATATACTTAGGCAGGGAACTCAAGCCAGTTTTTAATCCATTCATGCCTCAAACACATCAGTCCAGTTCAAGACCATTCAAAAAACTTGAAATAAAATGCCACCCCTCCCCTTTTCCCAGTTACTCCTTCATTTTCTCCACAAAAAATGATTGTGTTTTATTACTTCACAGTGGGAACACATCAGGTAGAAGGCTCAGGTGGGTTAGTCTACCAATTATTTTTTCCCCCTCCTCTTACATACATAAAACCTCATTGCAATTGCAACACAGGGTTGCCTGTATCTTTGGTCTTTATTTAACATTCCACATTAAAATACTCTCTTCACCGAGGGTCTTGAATCCCTTGACCTTCTTTTATATATTTTTGTTCTTAGGTTTCCTTCATTCTTCCACTCCTTTTGCTATTTAACAAAAAAAAAAAAATTAAATCGACATTTTTAGATTTAAAGCAAGAACAAGAAGTTGTGCCTTTAACAGTGCTCTGCTTTGGATCCCCAACAAATTCCTGCTGATGTACGCAAGCCCCAGTGGGACAACTGGTCTGACCTGGTTTCAGCTCAGCTCCATGGACAACAAGCGCTCTTCCATGTTCTACAGCGTGGAACACAACAACAAAAACTGCTGCCTGAGACATTTTCATAATGGGATTAAGGAATATCCACGCTGTGACAGGTGTCGGTCGCTTCTGAAATCATCGCTTTTACTGCACACTAACTTCCTCCCAGTAAAATGCACGTTTTATAGGCAGAGCTTAAAACTGACATTCTAACTCCTCTCCGTACGGGATCCCACATCTTCGCTCGGTGGGAAATGGTAACCAAGCAGGGCTAATTTTTATTAAACCTTTCAAAACAAACCCCTCTCCCTCCGCAGCGAACCCCAGGTGCATCTTCCTCGCTTCTAAGGCAAAACAGAGATTTCCCACTTCAAAACGTGAGCGGGGACAAAGTCCACGCGCAGAAATTCGGGTCGCTGCCCAAAGCAGAGACACCAAAGGCGCCTCTGAGTGTTGAAACATCCCCTCGCTGCCACCTTCCCCTCCGAGAAAAACCGACCAGAACACCAACCAAGCCCCCAGCCCGGCGGGAGGAGCTGCGCTCGGACGCCAGGAACAACACCCTGGCACCGGCGCGGCTCCTGCCCTGCACCGACACGGCCCGGCGCTCGGCGAGGGCTCGGCACAACGCGCAGGGCACGGAGCTGCAGCTCCTC
>WEIT01022935.1:100529-148611 GCA_013389985.1 Dryoscopus gambensis | reverse complement strand
GTCCTTTAGGCTTTCGTTTGCATATCAGGTTTTCTGTTTTTTTCTTCTCTCTGGTATCTTCAGACAGGCCTGGGGTGGGGGGGTAGCTGGGCAAGGGGGAAGGGTAGGGATGCCATACATTCCTTAATTTACATATTCTGATAAGGAGTAGCTTACCGCAGAGTTGGAGGGGTTTTTTTACAACAGAGTAACTGTTAATAAAGGACGAAATATAATATTCAGGTAACGAATAATAAACTACAATGAAGTATAGAATGAATGGACAATTGTTAAATTGATAATCTGGTCTCTTATTTGTAACAGTATCATTAGTCAGGCTTGGGGAAAAAAAAATCATGGGTACTTAGGAAAAGAACGTTTTGGTGGGAACTGGTTAATAGTCTTCATTTTGAGCCGATGAACATCTAATTTGAGTCACATGCTTGGATTATTTTTTTTTTTTCTGCAACCATAAATGCCAGATGTGAATTTACCCAGGCAGATGTGAAGTGAGATGCAAATTCACCTGATTCCAGGGGTTGGGACTTGAAGGAAATACGGAATATTGTGAAACTTCACAATATCTGACTTGCCATTTTTGTTGCGAGGGATCCCTGTCCCATAACTGAGCTTTAGGCCATGAATTTACATTTTACACCCCCGTGTGAGCTCCTTCAGTGGCCTGGGGAAAAGGTGTCTCCTGTCACCTGTTTAAGACTGACAGAAATTATCCTCTAAAAGTGTGTGTTTCTCTTCATGTGTAAGGGACCCACCCAGCACTGACTGATGCTGCAGGCGAAATGACATTGTCTGGACTGGCCTTGGATCCAGGACTTCATGTGGCTGCAAAATGAGAAGGAATAACTGCAACAAGACAAGAGGCCTCTTAATTCAAGTTCTCTGGAGATGAATTGTGAAAAAAAAAAAGCTGTCTTGGCAGACACAACAAGCCCACAGCGGAAAAAAAATAAGAATTACCCTGGTAAATGAGACTCAAATAGGAGAAAGTGAATCAGCATCCAAGATTTATTTATGCTTTAAGGTGATTATCTCAGCTCCCTTCATTAACGTGATAACAGCAGACTCTGCAAACAGGCGCGGGGTAATACTGTAGATGTCTGCACTTTCATTTTGCAGAAGACAGCTGCCTGGGAGAATGGGATTATTTGTGGAGAGCCAGCTCTGAAACTCCTCCTTGCTGATTCAACCAAAACAGGCCGTGGTGATTGCGCTCTCCTCGCCTTTCACACGGAGAATGCTCGGGGATAAAGGCAGCTCACTGGAAACTGCAAACGCAGGACACACAAACTCCTTGCACGTGTGGTTCCCTTCAGCATCTGCTCCCTTTGCCGCTGGAATCACTTGGAAAATAGCAGTTGGGTTTTTGGTTTTTTGTTTTTTTTGTTGTTTTTTTTTTTTGTTTGCGAAAATGGTTAAAATAAAAGCTGCGTGAAAAAAAATTTGCAGTTATTGCTAAAACAGCTGTGCTGTCAGCAGAGAGCTTGCAGTGACAGAGGAGATCACTGCTTGGGCCTCCTTCTGGCAGCAGCGAGTCCTCAGGAAGCCCAAAAAGAACTTGGAGAGTGTTTAAGGGATTCCCAAACGCCCTCCCAGGTGTATTCATGATTCCCTCCAGCCTTAAACGGCCGGGATCAGTGAGACCTGCAGCCTCTGTTTCCAGCCAGAGAATTCCAGGGATTAGCCAGGAGAAACACCCAGGGCGGATGTTTAGCCACCGCAAGTCCCCACCTCATTCCCTGCACCCCAAACACGTCAGGAGCACAACCATGGGGAGGGAGCAGCTGAAAGGACACAGTCACCCCAAGGGACAGGTTGTTTTCTGCTCCTCTGAGTCCTGCACATCTCTGCTGCACGTGGCCCAAATCCCTCGTGCCCAGCTGTGCCCAGCTGTGCCCAGGCAGCCGCGCTGGCACTGCTCCATGGGCTCCTCCCCAGCTTCCCACTGGTTCTCCTCCCCGGCAGCTTTTTCCCATCTCTTTTCTTTGGGAATGGAGCTGTGGCTGAAAACACCTCCATGGGTGTCAGAGCGTGGGGCTCCAGCTCTGGAGGATACCGAAAATTTCCTGATAATATTGCAAAGACCCCCACACTTAGAGAAAAAAAAGAACAGTTGAGATTCCGCGGGTCTCCAGCGGCTGATTCTCTGTGTTTCTTATTTCTCTGCTCTTTACAAAGATCTTCCTTTCCTCCTCACAGCTCGCTGGGGCTTTGTGAGCGAGGAGTTACAGTCAGCAGTAGGTAAGTGACTCTCTCCTGGCTGCAAACGCCTGTGGACAGCTGCCCCTGGCTTGGAGAGCCCCAGCAGCCCCTGGAACTGGAAAAAGCAGAGAAAGATTGGGAAAGCATGGCCTGGTGGCACTTAAATCGCAGCGTTTCCCTCTCAGCCGTGCGCCACAAGGTGTCCCCAGCAGTACAGGCATTGCCGCGGGGTTCGGAGGTGGCACCTCAGCATCTTCCCCCGGGCTGGGGCAGGGCAGGGACCCTCACAGGCACAAGTCCCGACCCTCAGCAACCACGGTCTTACCAGGGAGAATCAGTCTCCATCCTTCATTAGCTGAGATAATTGCTGAGAGCGAGCAATTTTCATAAGGCCAAGCTGAAGCCAAGATTTTTCCTGCTTTTCCTTGTCTTTATTTTCCTGTGTTTTACAGTGTCCACCTTCGTTTTTCTTAAACCAATTTCTTTAGTAAATATTTTTGAAACAACAGTCAACTTGAATTAACTTCTGAATTCTTAGTGATGATGAGTTAAAATGAGATGTTTTTATTTATTTGGAAGATCAAACAGTAGAAATGCATTTTATCCCCCAAGCCAGGGCCCAGCAGACGGAGCTGACCTGCAGCCTGGCAATGCAGATGGTTGGTTAAGTCAACAGGGTAATTAGTGAGTGACAGGAGGACTCACATAAATTAAGAGCTGGGGGAGCATTAAATCATAGGGGTATATTTTCACCTTTTTTTTTTTTCATTTTGTAAAATATGCTACGTTGTCTTTTCCGGTCAGTTTGGCTCTATACCACTTTCATATGCAAATATTCTATATATGCATATGCACACACATGCATATATGCAAATACATGCAGACATATGCATTTACACTAGAATTAATATTAACACACTGACAGCAAATCGCTTGAGATCCTCCTGCCTATGCAAAGGATTTATACATATAAATGTGTGTGTGTGTGTGTGTGTGTGTGTGTGTGTGTGTGTGTGTGTGTGTCCTCTTGCTTCACTTCATCTCAGGGCTCTGTGAGTAATTGCTGGAGCAAGAGGAAGAACATATGTCTTGATTTCCACTGGATTGCACCGTGCGTAACCAGTGCCACACGGAAAAAGGACTCCTAAAGGCCCGGATTCATCTCACTTAAGTGTGTCATCGAAGGAAGGCAGCCAGGAGATGGTTCAGCCTGGCTGGGAGTGGGAGGAGGTGTCACCAGACATCCCTGGCAGTGGGGACATGGAGCAGAGAGCTGTTTCATCTCTTCTTGGTGCTGGCAGGAGCACCAGCGAGCCCAGCTCTCTGTCCCGTCCCTCTGCTGCCTCGTTGTGGCCCATCTGCCATGATTTAGGAGGCGACTGCCAAATAAAAATCTCAAAAATCGAGCTTTTCATATTGATGGAGGAAGAAAATCATTCCCGGATCTTTCAAGTGATTAATGGATTAAATAAAATCAGTGGATTTTATGGGTTTATCAATAATAAAAATGCAATCAGATGGCAGCCGTATCACACTTCCCTGCTTTGCCTTTGGCAGTCCTACGTGTCCTACCTGCAGACTCACCGGTCGGGCTGAGCCAGCCACATTTGTCCCCTCAAAGGCCACAGGGGCTCATCCATCCTGCTCAGAAGGCCTTTCCAAAGCCTCCCTCCTCCAGCAGCAGGAAAACATCTTCAGATTTCCAGTGGAAATTTATTCCTGGCCAAGATGTGCCTTATTTGATCTCCCACCCATATTATCCTCTAACATAAATCATTCCCCTTCCTCCCACCCAGAATGTATTTATGAAAAGTAATCATATCCCCTCTTAACCTTTGTTTTTCTAGGCTAAACAAGCCAAGCTCTTTTAATCTCCTCTCCTAAGATAGGCTCTCAGTTCTGCTAATCACTCTGCGAGTCCTTCTCCGCACCTGTTCAAGGATAAATTAATCTTTTCTTTTTCCAAAGAGAGGTCCCAGAACTACACACAATATCCCACACGAGGTCACACCAATACTGATATTTCTCTGCACCTGCCAAATAAATGGTTTGTTGCATGAGACTTTTTGCACAGCAAATGGAAAATAGATGCAAATCCATAAATTAATAACCATAACACAGCCTTAACCATAACAGAACATTACTCAAGGAGGTCACTGTGTTACTTGGACATGCATTCTGCTCTTTTGCATTTGTGGGTGCAGGTCCTTAACAGATTTAATCAATGGTTTTCCCTATTTCATTTACCCCAGATGAGCATCAAGACCTTGTATTAAAGGAGGCACTGAGGAAAGTCTTGTCTGTGTTTCCCTCAACCTTTGCTGTGGCAAAACTCTTTGAAATCACGGCTGAGAGTTTGAACTGCAGAGATGCAGAGTCAAATGATGAAAAACATTTTGCATTCATCTCTTCTCTTTTCAAAATGATTTTCCAGTTTTACTTAGGGTTTAATTAAATTTCTGTGACCCAGGCAGGGAGTTCAGCCTTTCTTGATTAATGCTCTTTTAGGTGGCTCTGCTGATAAGAATTTAGCATCAACAATTGAGCTAACAAGCCCCAGTGAACAGTTTATAGCAGGAGACTAATTCTATTAATGCTTTGCAGTGTCAGGACTCCACTTTGAGCTCAGAGATGAGAGGAGAGATGGGGGAGAGGGAGGAAATGTAAAATTTGGCAACTAAATCACCAAGATTCAGCTTCTCTGTGGGCAGAGCTCATCTGGAAACTATTTTAGCTGACAAAATCAGAATTTCACCTGTTCTTTTTTTTTTTTTTTTCTTCCTGACTGATGTTCTGCACTTTTTTGGCTCACTGTGATAAGGGCTGGGAATAAGGAGTGGAACTGAATGGCAGCATTGATAAGAGAAATGAAAGGGTAATGTGATGACATGATACTGGAGTGGGGCCTCTGCAGTTAGCCCTGCCTGTGCTGGATGTGTACTGGAGCACAGGATGGTCAGGACAAAGGTGCCTGTGCTCACAGCTCCAAATTAGTCTGCTGTGAGAGAAAAATTGAGGTGAATGCTCCGCAGAAACATTTCTGTTACTTTTTGGGTGGCAATAGAAATTTCTTGCAGGTCTGTTGTGATTCACAATAATTTTCTCTCTCTCTTTCCTTCTCCTCCCTACCCTGCTAAAAGTACCCCTAAAATCTCACTCTGTCTGTGCTAAAGTGTGATGTCATTAAACCTTAGTGCAAAATCTTGGCCAAGATATCTCACTTGATCCGTCTGTCCAGAGCTTCTCATCTCCAGTACTTGGAGACCCAGGTTTGGACTTGTCTGCTTTGAGCTGCCCACGAACCTCATGCAAGGATCTCTTTTGTGGGAGCCTCAGAAGCCAGAGCATTATTTTACAGCTGTTGTTTTCCTTTCTCGCCTGGACAGCACAGATGCCTGTCTCCATCCCTGGCCACCATCTCTCCTGCTGACCTTTCTGACTTCCTCAAGGCACCCACTTAGGATTCCCACTCATTCCTGCTTTGCCTGGGATCAGTCCTGTGGCTCTGCAGCTCTCCGAGACTGGAGGAGGACTGGGGATGCCCATGGACAACAGGGCTCTTCCAAGGCTGGCGGCTGAGCTCTGTCAAGACAGGAGCCCCCAGGCCCTTCAGTACTCCCTGAGCTGTTTCCCCTGCCTTTCTCAGGAACAGGGGGGGACACTAAGTGCTGCTGGAGCTGGTCCCTCCCAAGGGAGTCAGCAGTCACAGGCCAGGCAGGGCTGGCTGGCTGCACCCCTGTGTTCATCCATGCTGTGGTTGGTGTTCACAGGCCGTGCCTGTTTTTAGTTTATTTATTTTACAAAACAGGCTAACGATTCGGTTACATTATTTGGGGAATTAGATTACCTTTGCTGTCAGTGCAGTCACTGGGGAGGATTAGCAGTGTTTCAGCCCCTCATCAGCAGTGGTGTCCCACATCACACGCTGCTCCCGCTCAAACCCCACTCCCTCAGCTGGCACCTCTTTGCTGTCCCTGGATGAAACCAATGACAAAACACACCAAGGGCGTACAGCTGCCCTCCCTCCTTCTCCCCCCATGACTTTTGCTACAGCATCGCTGCAAATTGTAGCTGTCAGCGGGGGACTACACTCATCAGGGGACTCCAGCCATAATCACTGCAAAGCGGATGCGTGGATCTAAGTCCTGGATGCTCCCCAATATCAAATCACAGCAGGGACACAACTAATACCCTTGCTCCCTCTCCTGAAAACATGAAGACCCACTGCGAAATCCTTGATGAGGGAGGCTCAGACAGTGCTCCTGACCTCTTAGGACAAGAGGCAGCCAAAGCTTTAAACCCCAAAGGCACCTGCCCCGGCGGTGCTGCTGGGGCCGTGCTCGCCATGGGAGCCACGTCGTGAGCGTGGTCAAAGATCCCCCTGCCTTAGTCTCTGCAGCTGTTGGAAGTGGCCTCGTGCACAAAGGGCGGTGTCCTCATTAAAGCCTGCAGAGGGTTGCCATGTGGCCAGCAGAAATTTTGTTTTGTTTTATTTCGGGAAGTGCCACAGTAATATATTCACCACCTCCGAACGTAATGGGGTGACAGATGGGAGCTGGGCCCTGGCTTTCATGGGAAAAGCTCCACTCAGCAGGGGAGCAGTAAGTTTCCCACCTAATCTTCTGCAACCTTCAGACTGCTAACAACTGTAAGAAGCAAAGCAATGGGTAGTTATTAAATTAATGACTTCATCCCCAAGCTGGTAATAAATATTTTATAGTTTTATCTCTCCACCCTGTAGACTGCTCCAGACAGACCAGACTGTTTATTAATCTAGCTTCTGGATTTATGTTATTTAATTGCTAAACAGCTTCAGCATGGTTGGGCTGGATTATTAAACTTTGGAGCCTGAGAAGGAGTCCTCTAACAAATGGCAATACCTGAGGATCTTGATCTTGGGCTTGTCTTACCAAAAACCAAATCCCCTGCAGTGCTAAGGCCGGGTTAGCCCCTGTTTGAGTCCAAACCATTCAACCACTGCCTCATGCTCAGTGTAGGTGGACTTTGGGGCGTGGTGTGAGTAAGGAAGGGGCAAGGAAAAGTTTTGGTGTATCCTGGTTTCAATAAGGATGTGCTGGTGTTAACCTGCTGTGGGCAGGATGATGCGAGGGCGTCTTAGCATGGACAGGTCCTTCTGGGGAAGCTCAGGCAGAGCATATGCCCTTGTTCTGCCCCTTCATGGTTCATGTTTCCTCAGGTCATCACAGATAGTCCCTGTCACACTAAACAAAAGAGCACTGCAGTCATAGAAATGAAGGCAGGCTTTAGAGGTTCTTATACTTCCTTTTGACAGGGTCGAAAATGTCTTAAAAACAGACACTACCATTTCTACAACAATTGCAGGTTTATTCATCCCACTGAGAGAGAGGGATGAAGGCAGCTGGAGTAGCAAGAGCTATTTGTCTGAAGAATGCATCATTCTCATGCTTTCCAAAGCCTCAATCCCACGAGCCCTTCTGTACAAAGCAGGAGGTCGTTTCAGGATATGTCTTCTCATAAAAGTGTAGGAGAAGTGAGTGTGCTAACAAGTGCAGGCCAGAGCCTTTAAATCCAACCAAGCCGTGCTGGAGCAATTTCCAGCTCAGGGCTGCTCCATGGGCTGCGGTGTCATCTCCAGCCCATCCCATTGCTCCCCAGCTTCAGCATTGTCCTTCTGAGGCCCAGGGGGATGAATTTGATGCTAAATGGCATCTCTGAAGAGCAAAGTGGCCTTCTCTCCCCAGTAACCTGACAGGAATGAGGCAACCCCTTCCCAACCACCCAGCTGGGTGTTTTTCAGGACCCCTTGGTTGTGGGAGCAGGGTGAGGTGGTTCGAGCCTTCACTCAGAGGAGCTGTGGGGCAAGGGGAACAACAATCAGAAGAAATGCACAAGGCTGAGAAGGACCACCCCCCTCGCTGCTTACAGCTGAAAGCCACGGCTGGAGCACCTCTCTGGGAGAGATTAGGTCAGTGCAGAAAAGTGGAAGGTACCACTGGAGGAATGGGTCATTAGCAGCTTTTAGCAATTAACAGTGGCATCAGTGAGGCCAAATGACTCTCGTTGGTCAATGGTTTATTGACGTGTTTAGAGACAACCATATGCTGACGAGTATCTTTTCCTTGGCATCCTTGAAGCCAAAGCCCCACACTGCTCTGACATTCTGCTCTCACCCTACCCCCGCTGCAGGAGGCTTAAGAGCTCTCCTAAGCACACCTATAAACTGACAGTGTACCATCTTAAACCAATTCAATTCCCTTCCCTGCGATAAAGGACACCAGTTCCGAGAAGATAACATCTCCCAGTGATGGCTCCCTAAGCTGCAATTTAGCACAAATCTGAGCGCTCTATTATCCAGCTCAGCCAATTCGTTAAGGAAGGACAGGCGAGCACGTCTATTAGCTCGATCATCATAATCAAATATTGGCACAAGGAACTGCTCGGCGCTGCAAAGTCGAGCGAAACCCCCATAAAATAATTATGTGCCCTTCAAGAAAACAGCATGCCAGCCGGTGAGGTGAGCATGAGTCCAGCTGGTTCTCCTCCTGTGAGGAAGGGACAAAATCCCATCAACTCCGAGTTACGTCCAGCAAAGCCTCACACAGGCTTTGCCCTTGGGGTTCCTGGGCAAGCTGGGCTCCATCTCCAGCAGTCCTCATTGCTGGGGGTGTTTATTCTCAGGCATTTGGGACCACTGGCTAAGGGATCCTAAGCCTGTCCTAAGCTTCTGCCAGTGGTCCTGCCCCGGGACACCTAGCAGGCAGTAAATGCAGGCAGAAAAAGCTTCCAGTGAACACCCATGGCCATGTACATGCTCAAGGAAAGGCTTTAGGAAATCTTCCTTGTACCCAAACTTTTCTCTATGTTTTTCTGACTACAGTTCTTACCTTTTTGGCTGTGTTTTGCTCTGCCCCTTCACCTTCGTGCCTCTGGTAGGGCCACCTCCTTCTGCTGTAACCCAGCAGTGCTTGTGCTTCTCTGCAGGGACAGACAGAGAAGTTCAGTTCAGTTAATCAGACAATTGAATTTCTTGGTGATGAACCTGCCTGAAATTCCCATTTGATCCAATTCACTCAGCTCCAAATGGCCTTAACATGATTTACCCTATTTCACCTCTGCTACAGCAGAGCAAAACTGAATTTTGGCAACTTTAGAAATTATGTCTCCAACACAGAGATAGGTGAAAAATTCTCTTCATTGCCACAGCTACAAAACATAAACTCTTACCAGAGAAAACATTCCGTTCTTGCAGGAGGACAATCTGTGAACATCACACTCGGGTTGATGCAGCTGAGCAAATCTTGTTGACAAAACCCAGCCATCTCCCAGCATTTGAGCTAAACCTCAGAGATCAGTTTGGTGAAGTTGTTTTGGAAATCCAGGAGGGAAGTGTCCATCTCTGTGTTGCATTCCAGGGCTGGCATCTCCCATACCACTCCCAATGACATCTCCTCTGCTCACGCACCACCTGTGGGAACACAACACTACAAGATCATGAAATCCTAGAATGGCTTGGCTTGAAAGGGACCTTAAATATAATTTCCAGCCCCATCCAGCCTGGCCTTGGACACCTCCAAGGATGGGGCAGCCACAGCTGCTCTGGGCACCCTGTGCCAGGGCCTCCCCCCCCTCACAGGGAAGAATTCCTTCCCAATATCCCGTCTAACCCTGCTCGCTGTCAGTGTGAAGCCAATCCCCCCCTTGTCCTGTCCCCGCACACCCTTGCCCCAAGTCCCTCTCTATGTCTCTTGGAGGTCCTTCAGGCACTGGAAGAGGCTCTTCCCTTCTCCAGGCTGAGCACCGCCAGCTCTCTCAACCTGTATCCATAGCAGAGGTGCTCCTGCACTCCTGGGGATGTGGAGCACTGGGGGCACAGGGGGCAAGTCCTGCACAGAGGGATTCTGCCTGCAGCATTCCTGGGACTTACGATTCCCATCGCAGCACTAGCGGGATTTTAAGCACCTGCTTGGCTGGATGGTGACAGCTCCTTCTTCTCCAAAGCCTTCAGAGATACCAAACCTAAATCCCCCTTAAATCCTCCAGCTTAGGAGGTGGGAAGAGCCAGGTGGGAGGTGAACAGTCCCTGGCTGGAGCTCCAGGTCAGCAGGGACATACTGACCGCCCCCAAGCCACGGTGCAGGACAAGGACAAAGCCCAGCGGGGACACACTGGCAGCAGCTTGAAGAAAGACCATGGGAACTAAAGTCACAAACAGAACTGGGTTTTATTATGAAATAACCCTGCCAGTACATAAGGAAGTTCTGTCTGCAAAATACATTTCCTGAGGAAAGTAGATCACAGTATTCGTTTTCACAGAATAACATGTAGCCTGCTATAACTTTCAATGTGACTCTTTATTATTTAAATATTAACAGTATTCCTTCACATAAACAAGTACTCAGTCATCACATAACCAACACACAAACGACAAAATAAATATACAACAAGAGCACAGTTCATTTTTTTTCCCGACTTAAATATTAAATAAATAATAAATACAGAATTTTCATTTCCTGTTATCAGTGCCTGAAACAATATGAATGAAAAAGAAAAGAAAAACTGAAAAAGTCTCTCTTCCCCCCAGTGCCCCTGCCCCCGCAAAAAAACAAACCAAAAAATTATCAAAATGTCTCAGTTATAAAATATCTTTAAAAAAATTCCCATCATTAAAAGAATAAATAACAAAATATATAAAAAATAACTTGGTTGCATCAAAATTACAAGTAGGAGTTGTAGATAGGGGTTTTTTTCTTTTTTTTCTTTTTTTTGGAATATCACTTTTTTATGGTCAAAAGTTTTAATTTTTAACTTTTTTTTGCTTCTTTTATCTTCATTTCTATGGTGCAGTGTCCAGTTTAAAATAAGTATAAAATTAATAAATAAAAAAGTTAAATAAATAGCAAAAAGTTAACATAAGGTGTTGTAAATATAAATTACATACATCTTGCCAAAATTAAATAATTTACAGGATAATTAAACTAACTACTTTTTTTTTTCTTCTCTTTCTTCCAGTAAGTGCAATTTCTCTACTTTTAAATACTAACTGAATTGCAGTCACAATCAATTTGGACTCTATTTACATGTTAAGAACATTGTGTTTTTAACACCTCAAATTTTATACTTTTTTTTCCCTTTTTTTTTTTGTATTTTTGCACTTGGAATGGGTTCTAAAATAAGTGAACTCGTGGAGTCTGATCCTGCAAACACTTAAGTGCAGGAGCAAACCCACCCAGGCCAACTGCCCTATGGAACTCAACACGGGGAACGACTCCAATCAAGCCACTCATGGGCTTCCAGGCCAGACCCAGTGGCCATGGTAGTCACTGGGACTTTCCACTGACTTCTCCAAATCGTGAATTACACCCTAAATATCTGCAGGATTTGCCTCGAAATGACACCACCAGTCTTGCCTTTAGTTGGAGTCAACAAGATCCTTCCCAGTTCTGCCCGCCCCACGGCCAGGAGGGATGCAGGATATGGGATGTGGGATGCCCCCACGCTGGGACCCCTCGGGGGGTTCTGCCCCACTGAAGTGTTTGGAGAAGGGAGTGAGCTCCGGATGGGAGCGAAGGTGGGGAGCAGCCCCGTGGGGTGACAGCTGGCCCTGGCCATGGAGCGGGTGCTGCAGAGCAGCGTCGCAAAGACATTCATAGAGTTGTTCTCTAAGTGCACAGAGGGCTGCGTGTACCCAGCTGCTTAAAACTGCTTCTTTGGAAGAATTCCCAGTACCTGAATCCTCTTTTTTTTCCCTTTTTCCCTTATTTTTTTTGTTGCAGAATGGCGCTCGCGCTGTGATTTCGCGCAAATCCTAGAACACCAAACCAAACCATCCTCATTGCCCTTTGGATACGTGTAAGAAATCAACTCCTGGTTCACCATACGTAAGCACTTTTCTGGCCATCAATTAACATCTCTCTTTTTGTTGGTTTTTGCTTCTTTTTAATTTGTTTTGTTTTGTTCATCGCAATCTCAACCGTTCTCTGGCATTGATGTATGATGTCTGGACTGGCAGTACTGCGCCACTGTAGGGATGATCACAATAATGAAAAGAACCAGAATTGTCATCAAACAGATTTCCAAAAAATCATATACACCGGACCATGACACATTAAAGAAATTCTTCTGTTTGAAATATCTGGAATTGGCCTATTCATAATAGCTACTCTCATATTTAAGACAGACAAAGGAATACTGTAGTTGCAAACTCCAAAAGCTTCCCTGAGAACCTTTTTTCCATTGCGCTTTCCACTGGAGATCCAGAACTGCTTTTCAGATTTCTTTCAGAAAATAAAAATAAGCTACTTTATAATACTTCAGAGTTCTCATGCCCAGTGGATATCTGAACACTTCGGGGTTGGGAGGCCCAGCACAGGTTCAGATTTACAGGTAGCTTGCAGCTCCAGCACTTGTAGCAACATAGAACATAACTCATGTGTGAGTAGGTGATCTGGACATACGACCATAGACAACATGAGGGTTTAAGCCAGTCATACACTAGTCTTGGATCAGACAAGACCCTGTTCTTGTAACATTTTAACCCTTGGATCAACTCTGCAAGAGCACAGCCACTCATGAAAAATACCTGCTCTTTACCTGCTACCAAGCCCCACAGCCTACTGGAGAATTTAACCTTCCATCCTGATCTACCTCGTGGTCCAGGTAGAAAAAAATCCCACTTTTCTCAAGAAGGTCCAAAGTTAAGTAAACGAGAACATTGAGTTCAATCAGTTCCATGTTTCAGAAATGGCCTCTTGGTTACATTTTGGTCCTTTTTTTTTTTCTTCTTTTTTTTTCATTCATTAAACAAGTTTTCTACCTTGTAAACCTGAATACTTGGAAGGAAAGTTCCATCTTACAGTCTTTTTGCTTGCTGCTCTCCATCCCACGGCACTACACCTGGATGCCCTTGACGGCTTGCTTGATGCTCTCCAGCAGGTCCTTGTTCTCCGGGTTCTGGTAGCACTCCTGGTTGGTGTACATGTCTGTCAGTGTGTTCACGTAGGCATCAAAGTTCTGCTCACTAATTGGCTCCTGCAGCCAAAATAAAAGCCAAAAAGAAGTGTTAGTAGAAGAGCAGAAAGAGGATGAGAGTCTTTGCAATAAATCATCTGTGTATTTTAGTGCCCGGAGAAGTTCTGGGCTCCTGAAAGTGCTCAAGGACAGGCTTGGAGAAACCTGGTCTAGTAGAAGGTGTCCCTGCCTATGGCAGAGGGCTGGAACAGGGTGAGATTTAAGGTTCCTTCTGACCCAAACCATTCCACGATTCTCTGTATGTACAGACAGACACAGGTCTCCACATCAGAGCCTTTTTGTGTGCTGTGCTGCACCTACAGGAATCTCATCATCGCCCTGATCCCACCGGATCTTAACCAGGTCCTTAATTTTATGCACCGGCCTTGTGGAACTATTAACAGCATCAGGTTAAGTGTGTGCAGGCAGCCTGACAGGCTGGAGGCTGAATTAAGGCATGGAAATGAGGGGCTGGAGGACGACAGGACTGCTGAAACATCACGGAGGGAACCAAAGGCAAAGTCGGGTCACCTTGGGCTCACAGCTGCCCACCCCAGCTCTCTGTTGCAGTACAGCTTCTGCTTTTGAGCAGCATTGCAAATATCTAACTTGGGCTTAATGGGGGAAAAAAGAGAGGGAGAAGGAAGAAAAAGAAGGGGAATAAAATGAGCATACAAGTCTCATGGGCATCATTTAATTGGAGTTGCCTGAAACCTTGAAAAAATATTTGCTGAACAGTTTATTTGACCTTTATGTGTCAAATACTTTACAAAAAAGCTCTCAGCGAGTGGTTTTCTGCCAGTTAGGCAGCTGGGTGAATACTATCCAAAACTGCTCTGCTGGAGGATGGCTTCTCTCCAACCAGCCTGAATTTAAATACAAACCCCAGTGAAAAGGATTCCCAAAAAAAAGAAAAAAGATGGAAGAGAAAATAAATCAAAAGCTCATTCCTCTGATCATTGCAATGGTCTTTATGAGTTGTAAGGGGACAGCTTCCTCAACAACACGAGCCCCACCTCCACACACCTGGTTTTGACAACAGTAATTACATTCCTGGGAATAGGGAGAAGGTAATTAATAGCCTTTTGTGGTTTTACTATTTTAATGCAGTCTTTTCATTTCTCTGTAACTCTATGGTAACATGCTGTGGGCTGTTAGACCTTGTTAAATTAAACAAAATACACTCTCTTTAAGAATGCTATTCTTTAGCTGCCAGCTATTCAAAACTGAATTGAAACTACCTGCATTGTAATAGGAGCTCTAAGATCTTTCTGACGTTGAAATCCAATCCCTCCTGATCTCTGCTTGTGCTGTCTTAGACTAAAAGGCACTGGGTGCCCTTGATAAAGTTTCCTATTTTGTGATAGTGCTCCCAGATGTAATGAGACAGAACAATAGATACAAAGGGAAATCAGCAGAAAATGACAACAAAAGGGAGATATAATGCAAGCTTCAGAGATAAGGGAAAAGCACTGATCTTATAAAGGACGCATAGGTGTATGGAAAGAAATTCTCCCACTCTTTAATTGTGAATAAGCCTTATCATGAGCTGGGTTTGGCACAGCTCCCTCGATGACTCTGGCTTGGGCCGAGCACTGTCAAAGTTTCTTACCATGTGCGGAAGGCGGATATTGGCAAGACTTTGGATGAGAGCCTGGCTCAACCCTGAGAGCTCCAGGAACAGGGCTTCGTTTTGCTCCTCTATGATTTTGTTTTCCTCCTCAATGTTCTTCAGGTTCTTCTCCATGGTGGAGATCTGCAGAGCAAGGAGCACGGCAGGGTTACCACCCCTCACCAGTGGCACCCACCAACACCCTGCACCCCTGGGCTTGAATGCGTGGCCAAGGACACAGACCTGGGACTGGAGTTTCACCATGGCAGCTTCCATCTCCGAGTTGGACTCATTCAGCTCACTGATCTCCTTGTTCAGCTGCTTGATCTCCTCATCGTTCTCCAGAACTGCAGGAGGGAAGGTCACAGGCAGTCAGCAAATGCTCTTGGGAAAAGCAAAAGTGTTGGGCTTTCTGCTGACCCCATCCTGCTGCACTGTCCTCGCCTTGGCTGTTACAGCCTCTAAACAGAACGTACCTCTCACCTGCCTTTTTTTTTTCTCTTTTTTTTAATAATTAATATTCTTATCATCACAATTCAGTGATATTTGAACAGGTCAGTATGTAAATGCAAAAGCAAAGGACAGCAGAGTAGCTGGAGTCCAACACATCCCCACACCCGGCAAGGTTGATTGTCCTGAACAATCAGGTCACTCTCTCCAATCCTGAGTTTGGAATGATGCCTTTTAAAAAACTAATGCATGTCTTGATGAGAAATTATGAGGTCCATAAAATACAGCAATATTTCTAGAGGAGTGCAGGTATTTATAGGTTCCCAACTATCAAGTTCAATGCTTGAACCTTGTCAAATACCACAGAAAGCTCAGTAATAGCAATGGAAATGCAAAGTGCCATCGCTAACAAAATTCCAGATCCAGAAATATCTCAGTATTAAAAGCCCTGAATAGGTGAAAATTGCTGAATGACTGCAAGGGATTTGTAAAAATGCCAGTGAATATATGAAGAAAAAAGTATCTGAATTTCAGCATTACTTCTTTTGCCTTCTTTACGGTTGCTCCCTTAAAGTGTGTGACTCAAGGAGTGGGGCTGGTACCATGCCACCAGAAACACCCAGAAAACCCAAGGAATGTGTGTTCAAAGTGCACGATGTCCTTGAAATCTATGTCCAGATTTCAGCTGAAACCTCCCCAGTCTATAAAGAAAAAGATCTATGGGCTCAATACCCTGAGCACACCTGCAAGGCAAAGGAGTGAAAAACCTTACCGTCGCTGGTCTTGAACTTTGTGTTGAGAGTTTCATCCCCTGAGAGTTTTCCTTTCTTCCCAGCAAAAGTAGCTCTTGGACACCCTGACAAACTGAAAAACAAGTAAAAATGGGTTTCATAAGCTCTCAGTATTTATAGGTGCTTACACTCCCAACATAAGAGCATGTGCCATTTGGTGGAATTCAAGCTGCGAGACAGTTCTTCTAAAAGCTTTTTATGGTACAGAGGAAATTGCTTTATGAATAATGCCACAAAATTCCCCATTTATGAAACGAGAGCAATTTTCTTTAAGCAAAGATTAAAAACACATTGCTTCCTAAAAGAGGAGGTGTGCCAGGTGAGGAGGGTGACATAAGTCTGGTTATCTTGGGCACCAAACCCCTATTTGTGGTGCTCAAGTTCTGTTCCAGCATGCAAATAGAGATTTGGATTAGAGGTTAGGAAGAAATTCTTCCCTGTGAGGGTGGGGAGGCCAGAGTTGCCCAGAGAAGCTGAGGCTGCCCATCCCTGGAAGTGTCCAGTGCCAGGTTGGATGGGGCTTGGAGCAATCTGGGATAGAGGAAGGTGTCCCTGCCCATGGGAGGGGGTTGGAATGAGAGGATCTTTAAGGTCCCTTCTACCCCAAAGCATTCTGTGATTCTGTGAATATTAAAACAACCACACATTTCCTCTGTTCAGTAAACTTCAACCTGACTGAACTCAGCATCAAAAGCACCAGTTCTTGAGCCTTGCCTGAGGAGCTGAGCGCTGCTCAAGCAGCATCTTGGGGCAGGTGAGTTAGTCCACAACAAAATCATCACACTCACACTGATTTGAACCCCGGGATTTACCTTCTGTGAGTGAGGAAGCTCCCGTTGGCATGGCCAGAACCGTCACAGCCTGGGGTGGGGCAGGTTGGGCCTTCGTTCTTCAAGGACTTCCAGGAAAACGAGGAGCCATTGAGGGATCCCTCCTTCTGCCTGCGGGCTGCCAGAGGGCACCCGGAGGCGCTCCGGTGAGACGCGTATTTGCCGCTGATGTGTCCCAGCCCCACGCAGCCCGGAACCGGACACCTGGGCACAGGGAATCACCCAAAGTTACAGCACGGCAGTCAAGAGGAAGGAACAGAAGGAAGGAATAAAGGCGTAAGGAAATTATTGATGAGCAGGAATGAGGAAGCCTGGGAGGAGAGCATTTGCATTTGGGTCTCGTCTGGAGTTTACAGGGGAGATACTTGGTTGATGGAAATAGCAGATGGGAAATTAAGAGCTACGACTGCTCCTTCAAAAGAGCCAAAGAGAATCAAGGAGAGTTCTGCAGGAGGGACGTCTGTGGAGGTCACATCACATGAGGCAAAAGTAGGTCCCAGTGGAGTCAGAAACCAGGTATTTGGTGCCTCACTGGGGACAAAAATGGCAGCTTGGGCTGCTTGATGTGGGATCCTGATGTACCCCAAGGCTGAAACTCACACTGAACCATCACACACATACTGCTGCCTCTGCCCAGTGTTGCTGCTGATGAACCCAGGCTCATCAGCTTATCACCCTACACCAGCACAGTCAACACAGAGTAGGAGCAGTGTCTGTGCCCTTGGGGACACAGCTGTCCCCCAGGAGCCAGCCCCTGAGCCACGAGCTGCTCAGGCTGCGCACGCAGAGCTGCAGCCCTGTTCCTGCCGGGAGGGCGTCCGAGGGGTTTCTGAGCCTGCACCCCGTCACACAGGACAAATCACTGGGCCATCGCTCGGCCTGCAGCCACGGCACAGCCTCGCTTGCCTCCTCCTCCTCCTCCTCCTCCGGGTTCACATCCTGCCTCTGGGGAGATCAACCCACGCTCTCAAGGGGATAAAGTGGGAATTATCATTGAGGCAGCACACAAGCCCTGCCGTTACCAGACTTCTGCTTCTTTTTGGTCGGTTCAAACACACAGGAGCTGTGAGGAGCCCCCCCGGAAGCACCAACACAACTTGTGCTACTGCCAAGCACACAAGTGCCTCTCTAAAAGGCACCTCTTTCCTCCCTCCTCACCTAATGGCATTCTCCCTAAATCCAGCCATCCCACAAGCCGCATGTATCTATCAGGATTTCTGCTGTGGTTTGCATTTGTTTTAAAATGCTTGTCAATTATAAATACAGCTAAAAGTTTATTACTCAAGGGAGGTTACTCAAAAATAGGGGAGGTGGAAGGAGGTAAGAAATGACAAAAGTAACCCCCATGTCCTCAGTTTGGAAGCAATTAGGGACTTTGAGGCTCCCCAGCAAAAACATTTGCGGAGCTGCTCCTGAAAATCGCAAGCTGCATTTCACCGCAGAAATTATTGCCCTGATTGTTTACATTCCACACAAAAGGGAGATGACAGCAAAAGGGGGGGGCCTACACCCAGCCTTTTCCCAAGATAATTTGAAAAATGCTGATCTCGATTTTAATCAGCTGCAAATGCAGCACAATTCACTTATAATATCCCTGCCAGCAGGATCCTCAGTAAATTCATAACATCATTGCTTTTATATGATCACGAGCAAATTACTGAATCCTCAGGAGGAAAAGGAGAAGGGGGAGAGGGGGGAAGAGCAAGAGAGAAAGAGACAAACCCCAGCATTTCGTATGCAGCTGTTACGGCCCAACCATTGCATATTTTACACCGTTAATTTCACTTTTATTACATTTTCATTGTTAAAAAATAAACCAGAGCCTTATTGTGCAAAACAGCTGTCTTGGACATCTTTTAAATTATTTTTTTTTTACATTGTTATTATTTAATGGGAGCACCAGTAGCGTTTGATCAATTAGACACCTGTGGATGCTTCCGCTCTATGGGCTTGCTGAAGGTTGAGGTGATCTGTTCAACCACGTCTGCAGCAAATTACTTGAAGGATGAACTGCAGAAACAACAGGGACTAAATGACTTTCTCCTCAGTGACAATGTGCAAAACTCGGCCGGGTTCCAAGCGGAGCTCGGTGCAGATGGAGGAAGAATTTAGAGCCAAAGCTCCTTAACGTAAACCCACACCAGGCACACCTTGCCGTGGGTGGTGGGACAAACACTTCCACAGGCTGGGGGAAGGCACCAGCCAGGGATTGTTGTGCCACGTTGTTTTGCACAGCTCAGAGGAGCTTCTGTTCCTCCTGGGTGTACTGAAAGAGGGGGCTTGCAGCCTGGGCCATGGGATGCCTTCACATCCTGCTGCTGCAGAGACCCTCACGGCCCATCCCGCACTTCCTGCACCCATGTCCATGGTCCCACAAGGCCTCTCTGGGGGTGGATGGCATCATCTTTCTGGGAGTCGGAAAATCCAGCTCTGGTGATGCTCCAACCCCATTTGGAGCCTGGAACCTAGAGAATCTATGGATGCCCCACCCCTGGTAGTGTCCAAGGCCAGACTGGACGGGCCTTTGAGAAATCTGGTCAAGTGGAAGGTGTCCCACCCCATGGCAGGGGTTTGGAATGAGGTGAGATTTAAGATCCCTTCCAACCCAAACAATTATATGATTTCTTGCCACTTAACTTCCCAGTGTTTGCATCTTTAGGGTGGACTAGGAAAAAACAAGCCCCTGGCGAGGATGCTGGTGGGGACCTTCCCTCTGCTGCGGGTGTCCTGCCAGCCCACCCCGTGTTCCCACACGAGGCCCAGCTGCACCATAACAAAAGAGCCACATAAAAACCCCTTTCTCCTTGCACTGGGAAGTGATTTCCGTGCAGAGAAACCACACTGGCCAACCTGCTTGGCACATTCCTGCCCTGTCCCTTCCTGAATGGGGAAGGCACAAATGAGCAAAACCACAGCTTCCCCAGCCCCGTAGGGCACGTGTCCCTGGGGAAGCTGTGGAGAGGGGTGACCTCCCAGCTGGGGACTCCAACCATAGTGAGAGCAAAGGTACAACAGCCAGCAGTTGCACAACACCAATTTGCTCCTTGTCCTTTCCTTCCCTGTGTCACTGGTTGATGGCACAGCATTGCAACACCCCCAGCAATTCAGTGTATTTGAGCCAGAAGAGGCTTTTTTCCCACAGATTCTCAAGTAGGTTGCTTAATTTTTAATAAACTCTCCTAACTCCTGCTAATTATCACACGGCTCATTTAACTGGGAGGCTTTCCTTCCTGTAGACTGAGGAGGAAGAACAGAGCAGATGGCTCAAATATCATGTTTTTCTGAAAGGTCCTTCCCCTCCAGCAGGCGCATCTCGGCTTCCCACAGACCCCACGGGGTTCTTCCACACCCACTGGGTCCCACTTTGGCTCAGCCTCTGCTCCAGGCCAGAACCTGGGCACGTGGAGATATCCACCTCTGCTCCCCTGTGAGGTCAAGACCTGCCCTGGCACTAAAATAAGTAAAAAAAGATCCATTTGGAGACAGTATGCTGAGCCAAAGGGGTTTGGACAGATATGCCAGCGCTCGTGGGCAACCAGAAACTCTTGGAGGAGGTTGATAATTTTTTCCATGTTTCTTTTTACCCCCTTCCACCTGCACTTGCTGGGTGAGTGGACAGGCTCCAGAAAGGCTGGAGATGCTCTGAGATAAAAAAAAAAATAGAATCCTGGAGTCAGTGCTGCTTTTGATGTCCTGTAGCTGTGTAAGGAGTCAAGATACAGATCCCAGACCCCACATGCTGAGCCTGTGATGTTCAGACTTGCTAGAAGTCAGGACAAATGGATTTCACAGCTCATGAAAACTCCTGAGGTGGACTAAGTGATTTCAAATCTCTATTCCCCACAGGAATAAACCCCCTGGGATGTTTTGAAAACTTCAGCCTGAGGCAGCAGTGAAAGGTTTTTTCAGTTCACTTCGAATATTCTGCCCTGGCAAAGACTCTACAAAACACAGTTTATTCAGGGTTACCAGGTCCTGACCTAACTCAGCATTGGGTAGTTCCTACTTCTGCTGTGTTCCTGGCATTGAAGCCAGTCCATCAGCCCTTGCCTGCCCATTTCTTCCCCAAAATGTGCAATGTTTGGCTTGACTGTGGGGTTTTACTCTCATTTACAGCACTAGTGTGGTTTTTCTGGAATTATATAAAGTACAGCTAGCAGAGATACTGTTTGTGCCCTACCAACCTACCTTTCACATCTGCAGGAACAAATAAGAAAAAATACACTATTACCTCCCCACCGCCCATTTTTTCCATCAAATATCAAAATTGCAACACCAAAACACAGCAAAGAGCTTCAGCAGAGGATGCTCAAAGCAGCGTGAGCGAGGAGGGATGTGGGGTGGGTGCTGATCCCCCACGTAAATCTGTGTGAGGCAAAGGGGACGGAGTGACAAGCTCTGCTCAGGAGTTATTTCCAGACTTACTTCATCAGCTCTGGGTCTTCTTTGTCATCCTTTGTCGGGGTGATCTTGATCCCACTTTTCTTGGCACGAGGGCAGCCTGACAGACTGTGGTTAAAAAGAGAAGAAAGGCCTGTCTCACTGGCAGAATCCCTGCATTTGCTATTCCCCCGCTTCAGTCATCTTTCCCTTGAATTTGGCACAGTGTTTTTGATCTCTCTCGTTTTGCAGCTTCACATCACGAGGAGAAGTCAGAAGGAAAAAAAATAGTAAAAAATTGAGGGAGATGGACAGTAATTAATGGTGTCTAGATAAGAAGATATCTGCTAACAGCCTGCAATGTTTAATGGAATTGTTGAAACAGAAGGCTCAGATCTCTGCTATTAATGTTCTAAAGCGATAATAGAAGTCATAAATAGGTAGCAATATTAACAGGAACATTGCATCAGCTAAAATCTGACCCTTTGTCTTTTATTCTGTTGAAAGGAGCTTCTAATCAGATGCTGGAAACATCAGGGAAAAAAAGAGTAGTCAGATTAAAGAGATGAAAATAGGCTTCAGTTGTCAGTAACATTAATGTTTTATTCAGAACTTTACAACTCTGCCCACTGCAGGGGGAAAAAAAAAAAAAGAAAGAAAGCAACACAGAAAGAGGCTAGAGAGAAAATAATTTAAGGGAGCTCTTACCTTCTATGCGATGCATAATTTCCTGTTATGTGACCAGAGCCATCACAACCAGGAGTAGGGCACCTGCGGAGGCAAGGGAGGCTCGGATTAGCCTGGGGATGTGAGCAGGGGATTGACACTCTGTGACAGCTCTTTTCAAAGAGAAATCTGGGCACTGTCAGCACAGGAGCAGGTTTTTCCTTCCTGCCCCTTCTCCCTCTGTAAGGACAAGATTTGGTCTGTGATACCCGTGGTATGAAGTCAGTGCATCCCTGCAGGGTGTGGTGTTGGAGAGGAGCATCTCTGGGATGTTGTGAGCACAGTGAGCGGCTGCTCTCCCATGGAGGGGCACAGGTCCCAGCCTGTGTCCCCACCCTCGCGAAGGGGACAGCTCAGGAGCTGATAATGATCTAAAAAACCCCTCCAGGACAATGTTTGTCATCTTGAGGAAGCCATAAGGAGGCAGCAGGGGCCATCCAGGGCCAGCAGGGTGGACCCAATCAGAGACAAGAAACCAGAAAAACAGCTCTGGACAGCAGGGCCACCCTGGCCACCACCAAGAGGAAGCCTAACAGAAGGTCTTGGCTCAGGTCTGGGTGACTTGAGGGGCATAATCTCAGTGAGGGCAAACGGCAGCCCGTGGCAGAAGGGTCCTCAGAGTGCAAAACTGGCCGATGCTTCTGATGGAAAATGATGGAGGAACAGGAGGTAAAAGGTTATCCCTGGGTCCTGTCCTTCCACAACACCATGGGCAGGGGACAGGGGACGAGCAGGGGGACAGCCCATGAGGGGCCTCGGGCTGGGGATCTCCAGGGCACCACACACGGTGCACCAGCAGCTTTTGGTGCAGAATCTGCCCCTCAGTCCTCAGCCGCTGCGTTACACAGTGACCTTTGAAGGTGCATCTGTGGCCGTGAGTTTCCAGGTGAGCATCCAGCGCTCTCCAGCAAAGGCTCGGGATCGCTTCTGTGATCACCCAAACCCGCACAAAGGCTGGCGGGGGCTGCGAGCCCACCCAGCGGCACGAAGATAATGGCCCGAGTTAAGCACCACATCATTAAGGGCTCAGAGCGAGAACGGTGAGGGGATGTGAAGGACCACGAGCACAAAGATCTGTTCCCCATGCTGTAGGTGACGCGGCGGACATAAAAGTTGTCATGGGGACAGGGAGAGGCGAGGAGTGTTTGCAGAGGATGTGCACGCCGGCCTGCCAATTAGCCAGGGCTTTTTGAGTCAAGTGATTAGGGCCGGGGGAGGAAATCCACCGTGCTGCCGCAAGACGAGGGGGAGATGCTCAGCTGCTCCTTCTGAGCAGAGCGAGCAAGGCTCAGGGCACATCCACGAGCTTGCAGAGCACCCGTTCTCCTCGGGGGAGAGGTTTGCTGCGTCCCTGCTTGCTCCATCCCTATTTTCAAAGCCACCGGTGCCTGGTTGGGGTGACTGGTTGGTACCTGCTGCAGGGCAGGGCTTGGTGTCTCCAGGACACGCCAGTGAAATGATGGGCAGCGTGGTGGGGCACGGGCAGCCCCTGCGGTCAGTGCCCTCGGGAAAGGCGAGATGCTTTCCCAAGGGCTGGACAGGGCTCTGAGCAGCCTGATGCGGCTGAAGATGTCCCTGCTCACTGTGGGGGTTGGACTCGATGGCCTTTAAGGTCCCTTCCAACGCAAACTATTCTGTGATTCTACGCTGGCGCTCTGGCCCCTGAGAGTCAGTGGAGCAATGGTTTCCACAGGTGACTTTAGTCTACCAGCTTGGAAAACAGCTTTTTTAAAATTCTTCTGGGTTTTTTGTTCAGAAAATATCAAAAGTCTCCTCTTTGCAGCATCTCTGAGGGAGATTTTGGCATTTGCAGGTCACTGAATAATCTCCGTTGGAAAAAGAAAATCGGTACCTCATCTCAGGTAGGAGAGCAGGGACATATCATGGACCCAGAGGGGTAACAGGGAGGCTCAGGGCCAGGAAAACGTAAGTGCACATAAGGTCTGGTGCAGTAAGAGCAGGGACACGTCCAGCAGGACCGCAGTGAGGGTGCAAATTCTTCAACTCATTTAGAAATTACAGGTTTGGGAGATGACTGTGATATTTCCCAGCTCTATGCTGTTACAGTAGAAAGCGAAACTATTTCTCTGTTGTTCTAGCTTCAGGGTGGAAGGAAATTATGAAAACACTAACACCAAACTCTTTCTTCCTTTCAGGACTTTTAAAGAGGGGAGAGAAGTAATTTGATTTTTATTTTTAATTATCTGGAGACAAATCATACCAACAGAGACCTTTTATTGCATGTTCCAGCCTGGAGCTGTTTTTTTTCTATCAGAGATATTAACCCCTGAAATAGAATTTATAATAGAAACACTGACATGGTCTTATCTGGAGCTGTGAAAAGCTATGACTGTGCAATCTATAACATCTCAAAAGCCCTTCCTCCTTCCTCTGCTCCCATCCTCACCAGGACACAGGAAAAAAAGTAGTATATGAGGAAAAAATATTAACAAGGATTTTTTGGGCCAGAAGTCTCCTTTTTTACAGAGCATTTTGATTAAAAACACTGACATTGGATGCCAGAGGGGAACAGGGGATGCTGCCCAGCAAGGCTGGACACGATGCTTGGTCTCGGGGATGAGCCTGTTTGCTTTTTGTCTGGCCCTTACTGGAAGTGGCCACTGTTCCAGACAGCTTTTAGTATCTTTAGCGCTCATTGTCTGATCACTTGGCTATTCTTTCAAGCTGTTGGAGAAACACCAGTTCAGCAAAGCTCCCGTAAGGGGTCCTTTCAAAATGTGTATCGTCTGTAGTGCGTGATTAATTGTACTTAGCACTAATCACGGCAGCCCTTGCCATCCACCAGCATATTCTATTAATATCAACTAATCCTGCCACTTCTTCCACCTCTGTGATAAGGAGCAGGTTAACTAACACGTTCCCTGGCACCAGCTCCACATTGGTGGTGGGGCACAGGGAAGTCCAGGAGCCACCACAGAGGGATTTGGGACTTTTCCAATGACCTTAGTGACCAGTTGGGATCCCACGGACTCACCTATGGCTCCAGAAATCCCTGGCTGCACACAGGACGCAGCACATCTGGTTTTTTCATGCCTGTGCAATGTGAAGGCCTTCGTGAGGTTTTACTCTCAGTGGAGGCTCCTCGGTTGCAGTTATGAATGTCTAATTCATAACTAATGTGTCTAAATTATCCAAAAACTGGACTCAGCAAAGCAGGGAACTGAGAGGAGAATCAGCCTGCACGGGTAGGCTGGGCCCACAAAAGTGATGATGAACAAAAGTTCACAATGAGCTTTACCCCAGATGGGGTGGAGAGGGTTGGGGTCTCCCCAGTGTCCCCAGCTAAATGCAATCTCACCTTTCTTTTGGGAAGGCAACGTTAGAGAGCATTTGGGAAAGCCACCTGTGAAGAATAAGCTCCTACTGAAAAGGAGGAGTTTGGAGGAGACAGCAGCGAAGCTGAATACAGGGTTTAGAGGAAGATTCTTGAATGAAAATGTCGAAACCAAGTTCCTCCCTTCAGGAGCAGCAATGGGCATGGGGAAGTTTGAATTTCCATGAGCCCTTGGCCACTGGCTCAGGACCCGGCCTCACCAAGCCTTAGCTTTTCATTCCCTCACAAATCATGGAGATGAAGAGGAACCTCTCTGACTACATCCTGAACAGCCCTTAAAATGTATCATAAAAATAGCACCCCAGGTTCTCCAAAAGAGTTGGCTTGGCTGTGTGCTGGCGGTGAGTTCCCAGCTGTGTCGCTAGCCAAAAATAAACCAGGCTTTGTGTTATTTGAGATGGACAAAAAAGTTAAATAAAAAGGGTTATGGCCCAAATTAGGCAACAAGACCTTGGGAAAAGATGCGAAGTGAAAAAGAAAATAACGTGTCTACAGTGCCCAGGGGAAACCTGCCAAGTGTCCAGGTTATTTCTAATCATTGCCATCAGCCCCCTCCCCAAAATTATCCTTCCTCTATGCCATTGCCTCTTCGGCGCAGCATCTGGAAGCTGGACTCCACCAGAGCTCCTCGCAGGCAGGTTTTTGTCAGCTCTTTGAAAGGAAAAGGGAGGGGATGGAAAAGCAAAAGCAGAGCAAGAGGTGTGGGGGCAGGAAGGGAGAAGAGAGAAAAAAAGGGTGGAAATAAAGAAAAAAAAGGAGTTCCAAGTTGAGCGCAAACATACTTGAGGTCAGCAGAGTGGGCAGCCATGAGGTTTCTGAGGCTCTTGTCAGCAAGAGGACAACCAGAAAGGCTGAAAGAGAAGAGATGGAATATCTGGATAAGCAAAANAAAAAGAAAAAAAAAGAAAAAGGAAAAAGAAAAAGGGCTGGGGCATGGGGAGGGAGAGGGGCAACAGAAGGGGGGAGGAAACAGAACCAAACTATCCACATGGTCACAAACTATACCAAAAGAAAAAAAGGCTGTCTTTAGAGTTCAAACCATGAAAAGAATGTTGACCCACCTGCGGTGAGAGGCATAGTTCCCCGTTATGTGTCCGCTGCCATCACAGCCTGGGGTTGGGCAACTGGGCAACAACAACAACAAAGAGTGTGAGTGTGGGAAAGGAATGGATTCCCCAAGACCCACGGGTGGGCAAAGCCAGCAGAGGCCCCTCGGGGTCTGTCTGGAGCGTCTCAGTCCAGCCCTGCTGCCAGACCCCTGACAGCAGCCCCATCCATCAGGTGTTCCCCTTTCAGCTGCCCTTTCTCCCCTTTTACTTCTAAACGATCATAAGGATCCTAAAAACACAATTTGAAAAAAAAAAAATTTGAGAAAAATTGTGGCAAAGAAAGGGTTTAAAAACCATAGTTGCTGGGAGGGCTTGGTGGCAGTGGGGCACTGGCAGCAGCCTGCTGGGTGGCATGGCCTGACAGTTGTGGCCACCCCTGGCGGCTGCTGCCAGGTTGGATGATTCCTGCAATGCTGAAGCTCTGGCTGCAGGAATCATCTTGTTCAGATTTCAGATCTGAATAAACTGCTTCAGATTTCAGCTTTCTGAAATGTTTCGGGTTTTTTTTTTCTCCCAGCCCTTACAGCTTCCAAGGAAAGCTTGCAAACACTGTCTGCTGCAGGAAGGGAATGACAGCAACCTCTGGCTGTGCCTGGGGGTGATGGGGAGATACAGGTGAGGGGCACCTGCCTGGAAGTGGCACAAGAGCTGCACCCAGGCACAGAGCATCAGACACAGCAGGCGAGTCTGCTCCTGACTTAACTACGGCTAATTCATTACAGCCCTTGGGCCAGAGAGGAACAAGGATATTAAATGGGGAGGAAAGGCTCTGGGCTGCCCACGACACCATTTATTTATTCCGTAGCTGTTTCCATTTAGGAAATTTCTCTACCATCACAATAAAATTGAAGCACAGGAGGACTTCAGGGCTCTACCTCACAAATTGCTGTTCACATCACTGGTGGGTTTTAAAAAACCCTGTAGAGCTTTGTGTAGGGCAGCTGGTCTGAGCTTTGCTCATTTAGGGAAGATGCTGCTGCCGCTCTGCCCCCACAGGTCTCCTCCCTGCCTGGCTGCTCCCTCAGCCTCCTGCTTGCAGATCACGGGTGATTTGGATGAGATCAGCAAAACGGTGCCCACCGACTCTCCCTGTGCAATGTGTGGGAGGGTCAGATGCACAGGAAAGGAGCCAGGAACAGCTGGGGTGCCTGGGAGGGGAAACCTCCCTGTCACAACCTCCAGGCTGATCTCGATGTGCTGTTAGACCAGAGCCAGGTCCAAGCTGCCGTGTTTGGCTGCGACTCTTAAACATTAACCATTCCTGTGGGAATCAGTGTGGCCACAGAGCCATACTCCATCTAATAGGGCAGATCTAGGTCTGTACTTCCACCCACACAATGGACAGACAGACGTGAGCTGGTCAGGGTCTCTCTCCAATGCAAAATTCTGCACAACAGCAAAACTGCTGCAGCCTCAGGTCACATTCTCTGACCCTGTGGCATCACAATGCTGGGACCCATTGCTCTAAGCCAACAAATCCTGTCTTCTCAGTGAGACATCTTGTGTTCAATACCCCCTTCAAGAAGGTGCTGAGATCCCTTGGGTGCTCTTGGCTCCACAAAAATGTCCCAAAAGAGGGGGATCAGGACACTGGGTAGGTGACATCACTGTGCCAGAAACACTCTTGATGGAAAACACCAGGAAAAACTGGCCCTGAAAGAAGTTTTCCACAACCCTGTCCATGAATCCTGAGAGCACCAGGCTCTCAGGTTCCCTTCATCACTGCAAACTAAGGCCGTGTAACAACATATTTTCCCTCACTGATCAGCAGTAGTAGAAGGATGAGTAAGATCAATCACAGTAAGAAAGGGAATTACAGTTCTTATTTTTAAAATGTATTTACTGATTTTGTTTCCTACCATCCTGGCTAAATACATATTAATGGATTTTGGAGGAAGAGGCAAGAAGGCAGGACTTACGTGAGCAGCTCTTTCTTGATGTCCTTGGAGAGGAATTTCAGCTTGAAGTTGGTTAAAGTAACTTCACCTGGGTATTTTCTCTCTTCAAAGTTCTCCTCTGACACTTCTTGCTCATCAGCTTCCGAGGAGGCAAAAGAGTGAGCAGCAGGCTCTGACTGCAGGGAAAGGGGCAGAGTTGTGGTGTGGTCATTGCTGCTGAGCTGTGGTGGGAAAGGATCCCGAGTTCATCCCAGCCAAGGGTTAGAGCAGCATTGCCAACACTCCTGAGCCCCCTGCAAGCACCCCACAGTACCCAACCCAGAGATCCAACAGCCTGTAATTTGCTGGGTTTTTAGGAGAAATGTGTTAAACTTGTCTGTACGGGGATTTACATGTGGCTTTCACGAGGTCTTGAAGGGATGAAGCTCTGTGCAATCCCCTCACACTATTCCTCAGCAGCCTGCCCGCGGGCAGAGAGGCAGGTGACGCTCCCAGAGCCAGGCCTCTCACCCCAGCCGGGGGGTCATGGCTGGGTTCCCCACCGGCACGATTAATGTCAGTGCCACGCAGGGCTGTAGCTGCTAATGGCAGATATGAATCACCCCAGGAAACATCACCAGGAGAAGCACTGCTGCGAGGGAGCTGACAGGATTTACGACAAAGAAAGCCTTGCAGACCCAGGGCAAGGAAAGTGGTGTGCTCTTCCTTTGCAAGGGCACCCCAACAGATCCAAGAGCAGAGGCTTCCTGCCTGGTTTTCCCTGGCTGATATCTGATAGCACTGACAAAGGTAGGAATATTTCTCTCCTTGGCTCAAAGGACAAACTGGGAGTTCTGGGGGAAATTGGACAACTGTGCGGGCCAACATGGCATTCAATGTCCCATGAGCTGTTACTCAAGCATCATGAGCCACCTCTCACCTCCTCTGGCTCCTCTTCCCGCTGGCGGTTTGGTTTAGTGTAGTCAATGGGCCCATCCCATTCATCCTGGCGGGAGGTCTGGCTGGACTGGGGGGAGGTCATGGTGCTGCTCGTGGCACTGGTGCTGTTTTGGCGCTGGGACACATCTGGGGACTTCATGCTGGGACTACTGCTGCAGCTGCTGCTGCTGGGGAAGGTGCTCTCCCGTTTGCGGTGTTTGTTCATACTCAAGTCCAGAGTCCCATTTTCATCCACCTCAATGTCCATGGACTGAAAGGTCGGAAACAAACCCAATGTTAGCAGCTGCCAGAAATTCCCCATGGAAATCTTGCCCCTGTTTGTCTTTTGCAGTGCAGCAGGGAGGTTTTCATGTTGCGTCCTCTCCACAGTCAGGTTAGAGGAACTGAATAGAAAGGGTTCCTCTTTCCTAAATATTGCAGGAACATGTCATGCAAAGGCACCTCTCTCCTACCAGCAGTGTGGCATTTTGACTCAGTTGATTGAACACAGGCATCTAGTGCCACTTAGGATGCCTCATGGCATCCAAAATATCTGCCCAAGGTTGGGAGTGTTCCATTGGACTTCTGGAGAATCTGTGCTCCTCTGAAAAATAGGTGGAGGTCAGACTGGACACAACTGGGGAATCTCAAATGGCATCAGGTACGGGTCAGGGAGCAACTCAAACCAGCTCTGGGAATCATGGAATTACAGGGTTGTTTGGGTTGGAAAGTCCCTCTAAGATCATCAAGCCCAAACATTCACCCAGCACTGCCAAGCCCATCACTAAACCATGTCCCCAAGAGCCACATCCACATGTCCTTTAAATCCCTCCAGGGATGGTGACTCCACCAATGTCCTAGACAGCCAGTTCCAGGGCTTGACCATCATCATAAATCATAAATTTTTCCTAATATCCAGTCTCAGCCCGAGACTTGGCTTGGGATTGATGCTCATCTCACATGGGTAATTAGAACCATGAGGCACCTCACTCTAAGAGCCAAGACTTTCTCCTTCAAACCCAAAGTGGGAAGCCAAAGGGGGATTTTGTATAAGTGCCTGCATTCCTTCTATATTTTAAAAAACAAAATGAAAGGAAGGGTAAACCAAGGTATTTCTCCCATCCCAAACTTCAAGTCTGGCCCCTGGGCAGTGGTGCCTGGGCACATTCACCCACCTTGCCAGGGGCCTCTTGCTGCTTGGTGCTGAGATTCTCAGGCATCTCCCAGCAGCGGGTGGAGAGGTTGAGGATGGCGGTGGCTGCCATGTGAGCAGCCTCAGCGTCGTGGGAGTAGTCGAAGCCTGTGGAGGAAGATGAAGTGCTCTTCACGTAACTGCTGGAGGGGCTGTGGCTGGGGGAAGAGGCCTTTGGAAAAGGTTTGGCTGGAATAAAAAGAGAAGGAACAACACAAGGCTAATGTATAAGTGGCATGAGCAGCAGGGAAAGGTTAAGTCAGCGTGACACGGTTAATGTATGCACAGTTCCTGGGGTTATTCCCAATCCAAGGGCTGGTTTGTTGCCTGGGACATACGACAGGAGTGGTGCTGGCTGCAGCTTGTGCTGGGTGTGAAAGGTTAATTCATTAACTGACTCTGCCATCAATACCCAAAACACAAGTGCTTTTCTTCATTAGAGCTGCTCCTCAGTGGAAGCAGTTAAAAGAGAAAGCTTAGAGAAGCTTCCTGGCTCTTTTTTTATTGTTCTCTCTCTGTCCTTAACTTATCTGCAGGGCTGCCTTACAGGGAGATTTCTAGTAGCATGTTTGAAAACTTAAAATTCATAAAATTACATGAATAGGAAAAACATGATCATAAAATATGAGCTTCCAAGGATGGCACTGGTGAAATATGGATTTTCTGACAGCTGACATATCATTTAAATATGTCAGAATAACAAGATTTATTACACAGCTGTGCACAGCCCCTGTATGTCACAGCAGCGGCAGTGCCAGCCTGGAAATGCAATTTTTCTTCATACCATGTGAAATGAAAGTATTTCTCAGGGTGGACACACTATAAAACTTTCCCTAATAATAACTAATAATTCCCTGTTAATAAAACTTGAAGCTGGTCCCATTTAGGAGCCCTCAGTAGTTTCAGTGGGTGCAAACGAGATCATCTGATTTAGAACAGGCACAGGATTGTATTCTGAATGAATTATCAAAACCTTCAAATTCTTAATTCATTCCACCATGCTCTTTCTGGGGGAAACCATCCCCCTTTTAGTGGGAGGCTCGCCCAGGGAAACTCATAAGCTTTGGCCTGATCACGGCAAAGCAAAGCCAACCTCAGTTGATGCAGCCACAGAGCAGAGTGATTTCATTATTCCCATTACAAACTCATAATATAAGACACTATAAAATACTAATCTTCCCCAGCACTGCTTTCTTCCTCGTTGCGTGCGTATATAATGCATATTGACATTAATGGGAGTTATGCACACACATGCGGGGGAATATAAATCCCTCCGGATGAAGATCTCTTTAAAATAAGTTCTCAGCGAAAGGAGCAGATTTCCCTGCTATGATTGGCAATCATATTCATCTTGTCGCTTTGATTAACTCATTGGAGGTTTGCCCACATGGCTATTCTTGTGTCTGGCTGCTTGTTTTCCTGTCCAGTTTAATCCATGTCTTCGAGGCGGGGCGCGAGTATCCGCCAACCCAACCTGACAATATCCAGGATCGGGAGATGCCAATTTCAATTTCACACCGTAGGCTCAGCGATGCTTTTCCATTTCATAAGTATTTCTACCACTAATAGACTCGCAATCAGCAAATTAGTGAAATAAGTGATGAGAAAAAATAGAAAGGATTATCCTAGTGGGTCTGCTGGAATTATTTTTGTCAGTACAATTACCCTGAAAATTCTTTGCTAATATTGCAAATAACACAATCTATTCAGCGAGAGAATCACTTGTACTGGGAAACAAATTACTTTTCCATCAGCCCTAACCCAGGATGACAGTGGCAGTTGTGCTCTCTGGCCTCCATCCAATTTCATTGTCTGATCCTGTACAGATTTAGTACTGTAATAAAGGGCGCTCCCATTGTAGTGCAGCAACCGGGATGCTTTCAAGTACAAGCACTTTTTTAGAGAGCAGCTGCATCAGGATTAAACAGGATTGTGGAAGTGGGATTAGCCAGACAGAAAGCCCTCTTGAGGCTGCTGACTTCTACAAACTGGCCTCCTAAATATTTTTCCCCCCTCAAAAAAATGCCTTGAGGTGCACAGTTGGCATCAAATAACACATCTACATGGGCTGTGTTCCCGTGAAGTGTCCTTCTTGCCCCTGGCAGCCTGGCCCTTCAGGGTTTATTCAATGATTTCATTTTCACCCAAGTTATAACCAGTGCAAGGTCCTCAGAACAGAGCAGAGGTGGGTGGCTACGATAGGAAAGAGCTGGAAGATAGAGGTGAGTGATCAATAGGTAGAGCTGGAGAGCAGAGCACAGCAGGGAAGACAAATGGGGGGAGTGGGTCATATATAAGATGGAAGAGAAGAAAACTGTAATCCATTTAGCCAGATGAGGAAAGCCAGATCAATAGATATGAGCTGCAAAGCAACAGGGACCAGCTGAGGACAACTGTGTAACTTATCCCACCTCAAGACATCACTTAGATTAATGTTCCCACCATGGTTCTTCCCAAAGCTGAAGCCGAAGAGACTCTCCTCCAAACAAAACTTTCCCAGCAGCCATGGACTCCCCTCACCATCAAAGGTGCCCAGCTTGGGACCCATCTCACCCTCCCCATCCCAAGAGGGTCCAGCAGCTCAGACCCAAGACTGGCCCATCACCCCACAGCCACGATCCCAAGAGCCTCACAATACACTGAGAAAGGCAGAAAATGCAAAAACCGAGTCCACGCCTGCTCCCAACTTACATTTAAAGGCTTTAGGTGAGGTTTCGCTAGTCTGAATCTTTGGGGCAAGCATGCGTTTGCCAAAAACCTGAGCATCAAAACTTGCATAATCGAAGGTGACCTTGGAGTACTTCTCCAGCTCCTTGGCCAGGTTGGCCCGGGGGGTTGCTGGGACCATGTTGGGCCGGTAGCTTCCATACTGAGGGATCTCTAGTTGCTTCACAAAGCACATAGGCCTGAGGATGGAACAATGAACAGCAATTATTTCTCTTTCCCTTGACAAGGTGACTCTTGAGAGGGGACCAGGCACGACAGGGGTGCAGCTGCACCTTGTTCCTGAGGGCTCACTGGGGACGAGGAGGCAGTGACAGCCCTTTTGCTCGCCCTCAGCAAGTCTGCATCTGGTTTGGATGTCTCAGACTCCAGTTTTATTTTTTCTACCCTTTTTTACCTTCTTTTCTTTTTTCCTCTTTTTAAGCAAAACACCAAGGTGTCAACTTCATCCAACAAAATGCTCTTGCAGGCTTTCATGGTGTGGCAGCATCTTCCAGATGAGAACAAACTTGGGCGTCACTCCCTCATGGGACCCATGACACAGGGTGACACACAAAGGCCTGAGGATCCCAGTTCAGCTTGGCTCCCCACTGCAGGTTCATTGCAGGGGTGCCAGGGCCTCTCCCCTGCCTGCAGCCCCTCCTAGAGACCCGCTGCTACGGGGCTGCCTATCATGAATCAATTTGTCTTGCATATAAATTGTATATAAATGGCCTATTGTTATTCTCCTTCTCGTGACCTCTTTCCACCAGAGAGTCCTCGGAGCGGGAGCTCCTTGGAGCATGGACTGTCCTCGTGATGCGCTCAGAGCGCTCTGCGCCGGGCGCGGGCTCCACTGCAAATAAATAAGTAATCGCCCTAAATGGCCTTTCCAAAGTAGCGAGAGCTGGAGCACCAGGGTGCTCAGCAGTCCTGGGGAGCAAATAAATAAATGAATCAGAGCTCGATGCCTTTGTGGGAGGGCTGCTCAGGGCTCGCACTGTGGTTTTTATCCTGCTCTTGTTGCAAAATAACCAACCATATTCCAATCCATCTGTAGCCTCATGAATCACATCAGCTACAGAAGCCAGCATCTATCAGGGACATCCTTAATGGGAGACAGCCCTTTCTCCCAGGAAGAGAGAGACAGGTAAAGTATCAAAATTAATGTGACTGGTTTGGAAACAAGCGGCAGGTTCCTCTCCTCTGAAACGTGCGGGCTAAGGAAGAAAAGCAGGTGGACTTTAACCACAACTGCCATGGAGTGATTTGTGTGTAGCCTAAATCTCCTCCTCCTCATCCCCTCCCCGAGCCCACCCTACTTATAATGCTGGTATAATAACCAGCCCTTGCTGGCAGTTTGTGCTGCAGAGCAATCTGCACAAGTGGTTTCTGCTGCACTGCTAAAACCTTTTGGCCTGTAGCCTCAGCATTAATTGATGCTACAGAAGCAATTCATTGTCCTCAATGCTCTCCCTGGGATCATCAATTAAATGTCTCCCCACCTTGGCGAGACCTATGATCATAATAACAGGACTCAGCAGTATCAAGATACAGCTGGAGGGAGCTGTGGTGGCTGTTCCTGTGAGCGTGGCGGGGTGGAAAGGGCTGGGGCAGTGTGGGGACATAGAGCTGAGCCTTCCTGTCCCCCGTACCTGAGTATCCGGTCAGAATTGGAGCTGGTCTTCGCAGGATCACCAGACTGGGTTTGTTGCTTTTCATGTGATTTGGCTAATTTTTCAGCAGCAGCAATGGGGCACCCAGATAAACTGTGGGAGTTGGTTGGGGTTTTTTTGAAGGAGAAAAAAAGAGAGAAGGAAACCAAGCATGAGGAATGAGCACAAAAGTCGTCATTTCAGGCAGCTGCACTGAGCCCATGAGAAAAGTGTTTGCTTCCCCCACACTGAACAAGTAATAAGACAAACTCCCCTTGCACCTCATCAACATAGAATCATGGAGTCGTGGATTATAGAATGGTTTGGGTTGGAAAGGACCTTAAAGCTCATCTCATTCCAACCCCCATGCCATGGGCAGGGACACCTTCCACCAGACCAGGTTGCTCCAAGCCCCGTCCAACCTGACCTTGAACACTTCCAGGGATGGGGCAGCCACAGCTTCTCTGGGCACCCTGTGCCAGGGCCTCCTCACCCCCACAGGGAGTAATTTCTACCAATCTAGCCCTTCCCTCTGTCAGTTTGCAGCCATTCCCCCTGTCCTGTCACCCTGTGCCTGTGTAAGAAGAAGCCAAAGCCGGTACCTCCTGTGCGTGTTGCGGTTGCTGTTGACATGACCCTGTCCTGTGCACCCGGGCGTGGGGCATTTCAAAACGTTCTCGTGCATTGCCAAGACTTCGGAGCAAGAAGGGGAGGGGGAGAAGGGAAGGGAAAGAAAAACAACTTAATAAAAATCAAAGAGAAAGAAAAAAGAGAAAATCATCAAGCCTTGTACGCTGGTTTCCTAGAAATCAGGGAACGTGAAATGCTGTAATTAGAATTTGCGGAGGAAAAAAGAAAAGATTTACAATGCAGCAGTGCCCAGGTCAGCACTAGATTAGCATCTCTGCACACAGCCTGGGCTTTCTCCTCATTTCTGATTGCAATCCAGTTTCCCTCACCCAGCCCCTCCTCCCCATCCCTGTTTCAGAGCAGGTCTCCCAGTTTCAGGTAGTTTTAAGTGATTGAAGTTGTAGCTCTGCTTTTATCCTTAGGACTGGTCTTTGTATGATTTTTTTTTTTTAATTTTTAATCTTCAGGATTATTGCTTCCTGCAGCGCTGACCCTAAAAATAAAGAAAATAATTTGATCTGAAAGCTTTTGTAAAGCCCACAGCTTGCATTAGTTATTTATTAATGTTTTTGCTTGCATTCCAGCCCATGAAGATAGCTGTACTTTCTCCTTGTTTCTTCCAGTTCTGTGTTTATGTCAGGTCTGCAACCTTTGAAATTACTGATAAGGAAGTGCTCCTCTTTTTTTTGGTCTATTATGCCATTATCATAAACATACAACATTGGTTTTTATGTGTCTGTACAGGGAAAGATATTTAGGATGCTGGTAGAGAGGTAGAAATAAAATCTCTCTCTGTGCATACGTATATACAAAAATCTGTTATGAGGATGATAAATATTTTCTGTAGAATAGGTGAATCTTGGTATAGCACCTTGGGAATTTTGCAGTGATGAGAGCACAGGAGACGCAGCAATCGTGCACATCCTGAATGACTCCTCTCCTTTCCTGCCTGGCAACGCATCTGGACAGCAAGGAAGAACAATATCCCCTTTTTCCCTACGTAATATCCCAAGGAGGGAAAAATATACGACTTCCAGTGTAAAGATGAACACTTGTTAACACACCTCTGGAGGTGGGCGGGCATCATTTTTAAAGCCCCTCTTTGATTTTCAGAGAAGGGATCTCATTCTCCACAGGATGGTGCTAAAAATCCTTTAAGAAGGACAAGACTTCCAAGTAAATCCCCATCAGGTTTCCTGTGAGTAGCGATAACACTTTGGTGGATAGAAGCACCCAGGATCAACCTGGAAAAGTGCCATCCCATGTCAAAAACTCTGTTATACTCCAAGGAATAACATCAGACTTTTTCTAGGGACTCAGTCACAAAATTTGTATCATTTGAGAAATTCCCGCGAGAAAATTAGGCTCCAGACTAATTGAAGCAGCCCTTGGTATCCCACCATGTACTCACTCTCGGGGGGGATCCTGTCTTTGTGTGGACAGCCGGAGAGGCTGCGGTGGTGAGGGTAAAGTCCCGTGACGTGGCCGGTCCCATCACAGCCAGGAGTTGGACATTTGATTTCTCGTTTCTCGGGTCTTGAAGGATCTAAGGATTGTGGGGAAAGGGCAGAGGGAAGCAGGTTAGTGGATTTGAAGGCAAAGAAGTAGAAAGAAGACAAGTGTTGAGGATGCTTCTCACCACTTTTGCAGTCAAGCAGAGAAATCTTTGGGTTTGGAGGTTTGTTTGTTTTTTTTCTGGAGGTGGAAGTGTAACACTGAAAGTTTCAAAAATTGAAATCAGCGAAGTGATTTGAGGAACTAACATGGCTGGGAGCATGGAGCCACTCACAGCCCAGTGCAGAGCCAAGGGGATGCTGGAGCCCCTGCCCTCATGTTTCTATGGCCTACTACTACCTTAAAAACCTGCTACTTTCTACTGCTACTTTAAAAACTACTTGGATTTTAAACCACCTCTTCTGCTCAGGCTGAGATTTTCAAGGTTAACTGACAATTTAGCCAAGCAAATCCTCTTCTCAGAGGGAGAAACCCTTGTGACAGTGTAGAGGACACCACCATTTCGTGCATTCACTGTTGACCTCTAGGATGTCTCCATCCCTCTGGGCATTGAGGATTTGTGGCTAAATTCTGCCTGTGGGCTGTGAACTCCCCTCCCATCATCCTATTAGTCTGTGCTGAGAAGACAAGTTCAGCCCTTCCACCAGAGATGTGAAGGAGGGAGATACGCAAAGGTTTGTCTCATACCTTTGCCGTAGTAGCTCTTGCGGATGCTGTCCAGCGGTTTGTTCTGCTTGTCCTCCACCTGGAAGTGCTTCACGTGCTCTCCTGGCAGCCGGCTGGGCTCCCGCACGATTTTGACCTGCTCGGCTTTCAGGGCAATGGCTTGTTCCAGCAGCCCCAGGTTCCCCCTGGTCATCATGTCGTACATCTCCGACTCATCGGTCACGGCTGATTTCTGGGAGCGGGCATCGTCGTCCTTGTCATCGTCTGACCGGACCTCCACGATGACCGAGTACTCAGGCTTGGGGCTGAACTGCCCTTCACAGTGGCTTTTCTGGGTGTCCTGAGAAGTGTGAGGAGCTTCCTCGCAGATCACTTCAGGAGCCATCTCCTCCTCCTCTTCATCCTCGTCTTCTTCCTCTTCCTCCTCCTCCTCCTCCTCATCCTCTTCCTCCTCTTCCTCCTCATCATCATCCTCCTCCTCCTCATCCTCCTCCTCCTCTTCTTCCACTTCAGCCTTTTCCAGTTTGCAGGACTCCTCTCCGTTTGTGTCATCTCGGGGCTCCGGACACAACTCACTGCTGCGCTCGCTGGTGACCTCGATGACCTCCTCCGCGTCCTCCGTCTGGATGATGATCTCCTTGTCGCACTCCTCCTCCATGATGATCTCCTTGTCGCACTCCTCCTCCACCAACTCCTCTCCCGCATCCTCATGGACCAAATGCACAACGCTGGACGCCGGCTTGGAGCCCTGCAGCTCCGCTTGGGGCAGCTGCCCTTCGATGGCGAGGGTTTCCTCTGCTATTTGGCCTAAGTTTAGGAGAGAGTTGGCGATTATTTCTTGGTAGCTGCTATAGTTGGCCTTGCTGGGCCCAGATGTAGTTGTTGCTGTGTTTTGTCCATAGTGGGTTGATTTTGCTGGGCTTCTCTCTGAAGAAGGGAAATAAGGAATAGAAAGAAAAAGGGAAAAAGAAAGATAAAGGGAAAAAGAACAAAAAAAAATGAGGAAACAAGAAAAGGAGGAAAAGAAGAAAGGAGGAAAAGAGAAAAGGAGGGCGAAGAGAAAAGGAGAGGGAATAAAAATGGAGGCAAAGAAAGTAATTATAAAAACTCATCAAATACTATTTTGTTGTGCTTAAAATTAATTGAAACCAGAGCCTGGCAGTTCCACCTCTAGAGCTGCCTAATTTATTGAATTTGGGGATGGCAGGTAGAATGAGGATTTCCACATGGGACTCAGATGCACCATCTTCCCAGTGCCTGCCCCATCAGCCGATATCTGACACCCCTGCTCCCAGTGCTCCCCTGGCCAGGGCTCCAAACCAGTGAGCAAGGCAGTGTCAGGACCCCAGCTGAACATCCATGTCCTTTTCCATGTCCTTTTCCTGTCACTCCTCTGCTCTTGGATAGTGGCCAGATCTGTCCAGGGAGGAGGCTCCTGCAGAGCCCCTCATGGCACCAGTGAGGGGCCCTGGCTGCCCTCCCCTCCACACAGCACGCTCCTCTGTGCTTTCCATGGGTCTTTCCCTAGGGAGCATCCCTGATGGAAAAGCTCTCATTTTTGTAACACTGGAGGCACTGTGCCCTCTCAGCTTAACCAGAGCATTGCCACTGTGCTTCTACCCAACGTAATAATTGAGGGACCCATCCTGTACATAATTCAGAGGAGCTATAACTCCTGGCTGTTAACACTTCCTGCCCTTTCTTCATCTGCGGAACACAGGTCTGCAATCAATAATGATAGAGCACCTTCTGCTGCCTCGGGGCTGCGGGTCTCCTCCTGCTCCATCGCCTCCGCCTCGTCCTCCTCCAGCATCCCCTCCGACTCATCGGAGCCGGACTCCTCCTTGGCCTCGGCCTCTTCGCTGCCGTCACTGTCGACGTTGTAGCCTTCATCCAAGGCCAGTTTGAGCGGATGGGATTTCCTCTTCGACACCAGATGTTCGGCCTCCGCATCCTGAAGTTTCCTCTTCTTGGCTAGAGGGCAGCTTTGTAAACTGCAGATGGGATCAAGGAGCAGAGAGGAGGCATTGGTGGGTGAGAAAGGCGTGGCCACCTCATCCCAACCGGCAAAGGCAAAGGCAAGTGGGACAAATACACAAACACTACCAAAAAAATCATCCAGCACCCCACATTTTTAGCTGGTTTAACCCTTTGTGGCCAGATGAACTCTTAGACTTTGACTTGGTGCAACTACATCAACTTTTTTCTGGAAATCAGCACACGGATGCTGGGATGCAGCATCCCAGGACTAATGTTGGTGACAAGCACCATGAAACCTGGCATGGGATGCAGAACCAGCCCCGGGAACACGTCCACCAACTGCTCCAATTTCACCACTGTGGGGTGATGAAAACTCTCTCTTAAGGCTGGCATGGCACCCAAAGCAGCCAGTGCGATCTCGTTTGCCTCGGCACCCACAGAGGCACCAGGCAGACCAAAATCTCCGCCCATCAGCAGCTCCCACCAATCCCAGAGAGCCAAGTCAGATACTTCTGGCCAAGTTTGGGGTCTGTAGGAAGGCTGCTATGAGTCTGGAGAAGCAGATCCCCTCAGGATCCCCTAGGGACTGATGGAGAGCCAGAAACAGGAAGATTTGGGGCAGACAAGTTGGGTTGCTGCTCTGAACCAGACTTTCTCCAGTGAACGCCTGTCTTCAGGTCTGTTGCTCACATTTTTCCATCCCCACTGCCTCCAGCCCCGCCTCACCTTCTGTGTCTCGCATACTTCCCACGGATATGTCCTGAGCCGTTACAGCCTGGGGTTGGACAGCTTGGGAGGGAAACAAACAACCATCAGGAACAGCAAGAGGACTTGGAGATTTCATTTTTAATTAGAATTGTATAAACTAGGGTCAGTTAAACAGGTCCTGTGCCCAAGGAACAAGCTAACTGCAGACAGGAAGTTAATTTCCTTCAAATGGTTCAGTTTGTCCCTTTGAATTCCAAGGGAGGAGGGCGGGAGAACAGCCTTGCAGTTTGCTAAAAATTAATGAAATTACTCACCCCATTTAATTAGATGAACAGTTCGCTATAGTTTTATGAGTATGTTTAATTAAAGATTTGCATGTGTAAGAGCAAGCTTTTAAAGGCAGACAGCTACTGCACTCTGCCTCCCCGCTGCTACTCTCCAGTTTTCTTTTTCTCAGGAGGAAAACTTGGGTTTTTCCCTTGCATGGTGGCTTGTCAGGGACCTGGGGCTCCTTACAGTAAGAAATGTGTGGAGTTTTGGGAAGAGCAGACTGGGACTTTATCAAGGAGGTTTTACCCAGACACACTGGGTGGAGATCACCAGGACTGAAATCCTCAAAACCTCACCTTCGGGGGAATGGATGGGATTTCGGTGACTGGATCTCCCAAATCCCTGCAATTTTCCCCTGCTGCTCTGCAGAGGAGGATGAGTTAAAGGCTTGCAGGGAGCTCTGAGCCCGCTCACAGCCACTGCTGCCTTCGCTTGAGCATCCCTCGCGCGGGACCACGCGCCTCCCCTGCAGGGGTAATTAGTCCCAGCTCCAGGAGCTGTAAGGGCTCCAGATAAGAAGCATTAAAGCAAACATTTTCTGGCAAAACCAGATTATGGCATTGATTATAGGATGCCCAAGTGACTTGCCTGATGTCTGAGGAATTCTGGAGTCGTGTAGGATTAATAACCTCATTTAGCGCTGTATCACCCTCAGCCTGGGAAGCTGGAAGCACTAATGAAATCTCTTGATGACAGTGCAAAGGGAGAAGGCACCGCCAGCCCAGAGGGGATCTGGCCAGCCTGTTATCCTCGGAGTAAAAGACATGGGACAACATTAAATAGTACCAAGTGCCATGTAAGGCTTTAGGGACTCGGAATTTCTGCTCTCAACAGAGCTCAGCCCTTGCAGAAAGCTGAGGACACGAAGGGTCTGGCTTTGCTAATGGGTGCAGCGGCAATGGGAGCACCAGCAGATTATTAATGGTTCACGTCCCCAGAATGCAAGTCAGATCTTTGTGTTCAAAAAATATAATTCAGCCCAAAACCCAGGCAGGACAGGGCTGCTGAGCTGTCAGGAGAGCTGGAACACTTCCTTCAGGGAGAGCAGCTTGCTTTAGGTTAGCGAAGCAAATGCTGAGGGGGCAAATGATGGCAGCACATGCCCTAAGGGGACACAGTGCTCTGGGGAGGTGGAAGCTGCACCTCATGGCTCCCCCAGATAAGCCCCCCCCTTCCTGCTGCCCCCTTTGCTCGTGACCTGGTTTGAACCCGTGATGCTGAACATCCTCCAATGCTATCTCTTGTGGGATGGCTCACAGCTCTCCTGGCATCCACACACAGCCCCACCACACCACACCTGGGGCCTGGCCTGGCAGTGCCGTGTCCCTTCTCCATAGAGAACAAAACCTAATCCCACTAGTGTGCAGTTGGAAGAAGGAGCTTCCTTCTTTGCTGCTTATGATCTAAAAGTCTATTTAATTTTAATTGCACTCAGTCCTGACTGAGGCTGCTCTGTCCCGAGCAGCCCCAGCCACACTCTCAGTGGCTGCACACCAAAAGACAGAGCGGTGTTTATGTCACCAGTGACTTGCCTGAAAAAGGCCTTATTCAATGGCAAACAAGAGCAGCTCTGATGAAGATGTTACAGGCTTTTATAAGTTTTCCTGTATCAATTAAAGCTGATTACCCATCACCCCATTTTTGATGTGGCTAAATGAAGGCCGCAATAAAAAGTACGTAGGAGAGAGCCAAGTGGTTCAGCATCGAGGTTTGCTGAAGCAGGTGCCGACTGGGGACATTTCTGGCTTCAGCATGTTGATTTAATGCCTTTAAAAAGCACCAGCACAAAGGTGATGCCCTACATGCTCTGGGCCAGGCTTTCCCTCCCCACGCTCCGTTGGGAAGGTTTCGTGTATTTTGGCAGGAGTCCCGAAAGAGGAAACGGGCTTCGAGGTCTGTTAAAGCTGCTCTCCATCCCTCAAGAGCCACCACACCGACCAGCTCTCCCCCTCTCCGAAGACTTCATCTGCTTGACAAAAGGGCTTCTTATTGTTATGCAGACGATGCCCTGCTTCCAATTAGTCGATTAATCGTCCAGTTATTCAGGCAATTAGGTGACAGCTGCAGAGATGGCTTTGTGGAGCACTCTGTCCTGCCCCTTAGATATGTCACCTGCTCCAATTACCACCTCCACTCAAGTGTTCAGCAATAAAAGTTGGAGAAGGGGCATGCCCAGCTCCCGGGCTCCTCCCGGCTCTCCAGAGTAATAAGAGAGTGGAGGAGCAAAATGCTCTGAAATTGGGTTGGTTTAGGTCCGATTACTCTTTGATACACACGGCTTTTTAAGGGAGGCTGCAAGGAGAGGCAGCCCCCGCTATTAGTGTCTGCCCAGGTTAAAGGCTCCTACCTCTGGCATAAGGCCCTGAGCAAGGTTTAGTGGGAGCTTAGAGGTGGGGGAGGCTCTTGCATCTAATGAGAAGCTCTGGAGGGCTGCAAAGGCTCAGCTCCTGCTCTCTTGGCTGCTGTTGGCATCCCAGCACTGCTAAATGAGTGACAACAGGACCTCGGTGACTGAACAGGGGACAGGGGGCCGAAGGAGCATCCGGCACCAGAAGCGATGTGACAAATATGTGGAAAACCCTCTGGTTAGTAGGATGTTGACCCTAATGATCCTGAAACACAAACTGTGGGCATTAGGTTTGACTGGGGTTTAGATCTGGGGTGGGACAGCAGATTGCTGGCGGGTCTCCAGACTTATGTGATTCATCCGGAGCTCCTGTTTCCATTTCTTTAACTCTTGTGATTCCTCTGGTGTGTTGTCAAATGATACTCCGAGGACTTGGACACAACAACCAATAGAAGCCCCCTAGCAAGACCCCATTACTCCCGTGGGTTTGCTCCCCTCACCCAGGTTTGCCAGCTGAGGGGCTTCTCTCAAGCCAGTCCCACCATGTGCCCCCCCATCCCTCCCACGGCCAAGGAGGAGCAGGGTCCTTACCTCACCTCCTGGCCGATGAGCTCTGTGGGCACTGGGCAAAGGGCAGGATGCAGCAATGGAAACAAACACAAGGTCAGAAACACACCAGGGGTGCCCGGCCCCCCCAAGACTGAAACTCTCCTGCCTGCAGCTGGGTTTCTATTGCCTCCCCGGGCATCCCATCTGGAAAAGAAAGGGCCAATCTATCCTGCTGGCCTTTGCTGCGTGCCAGCCTGTAGTAATTTATAATCCTGCCTTGTAAATCCTCATGCCTGTGCTTATTTTCAAGCAGGTGAGTGCACATTGGCAGCATCAGGGACTACCTCTCTTCTTTGAATCCATGATGACTTTGAAGTCAGTGGAGCTGTTCTGACATGCATGCGTGTAACTCAAACACTTCTAAATAAAGCCCGAGTTTTCTCATGCCTTCATCTCTCTTTTTGCCCTTCAAAGCTGCTCATCAGTTTCTTCTCTCACAGTTCACAACTGGTTTCCTGCAATGGCCACTTTCACCTCTATAACACCAGCATTTTTCTCCTCTCCTTGTCACATCAGACTGATGCAGGAGCCCTGCCAGTGCTCAGACGTATGGTGGGGATTTGTTACTTGGGGTTTAAGGTGGACAAGAGTTTGTAGGATTTTTAGGGAGCATTCCCCACTTGTGAATAAGAAGGTTTCTCACTGCTCACAACAAGAACATACAACAACTTCACATTGCAACTGAAACCTTACATCCAGCCAGAAAGCCAAATAATCAAGAGGAAAAAAAAAATCCCTCAGCACAAGTCTAAATTTGCCCAGGCTAAAAACCATAACACGTTTGCTCAATTTGTTCGAGCTAATTGGGTTTCCTGGGATCCAGCTCCCAGTGGGATGACTCACAAGCTTCAACAAACTGGAGGCAGTGACAAGTCCCAGGGTGCAGGCAATAAATTACCTTTTCACATCAAGAACCCTGGATTCAGGCGCGCGGAAGGCAGGGTGTGAGAAAATAAATAGAATCAGGGCGCTCTCATTTGCAACCTGAACGAGCACCTTTGTGTGTGTGCAACAAAGCAATGAAATCCTAATATTCAAGCTCAGTTCAACACAGCTGGCAACATCTGGGTTTGGTTTTGTTTTTAAAAGGTGCAGGTGCTGTGAAGAGCAAGGAGGAAGGAAGATGAGGACAAAAGGAAGGTGGTCCAGCCCAGCTGCAGGATGAAGCTGCAGTCCCTGCAGCCATCACACCTTTCCAACCTTGTTGGTTCCTCACTTCCAGCCTCCTTTGTCACTCATCACATCTACAGCCACAAAATGAACCAAAAATTAGAGAGGCTGGTCTGTAACCATCACACATGGCTATGGGACCACCTATGGGACCACCTGAGGTGACACCCTGGGCTCTACCAGAGCATCTCGCCTTCTCCCAGAGAGAAACCATGAAAAGAATGTCAGTTCTTTTTTTTTTCTTTTTTTAAATCAGGAAATAAATCGCAATCAATCTTTGCATTAACCAGTTGTTTGTCCTCCCATCCCTGCCGGGGGATGGCCCATTTGCCTCTCCAGCATGAGCTACTTCTGCCAGGCACTCTCAGATGTGCAACTTCAAAGCCGCTGGCAGAGTGAGCCTGATGAAAGCCCCGGGAGCTGATCTGAAGCTCCAGTGATTGCCATCCCCTACAGCAAAGCAGGCACGGGGGCTTTTTTTCCTTATTTGCTTGTTATTTTCCTTCAGCTGAGTGTAGAGGATGAGGGTTAAATATCACAAGGACCTATAAAGTTTTGTGGGTGGGACTTTTGCAGGTTTTTAGACAAATTTCAGTGGGGTTGGGGCAGTGAGCATAACTTGACGAGTTACGCCTGGACTTGAGAAATCAAAACCTCTTTGGAGCAAGGAAGGTGCAGGGAGCTGAGGTCTGTACAGCCCAGTGCTCCCACTCACCTCGGACAGACTTGGATCGCGTGCGTGCTCTCTTATCGTCATTTTCTAAACTCATCTGCAACAGAAAGAAAAAAATTATTACTGACAGATAACCAGAAAACTATCATTAAAGGACAAGCTCGTTTTTGGTTGTGGCTTTGTGTAAGTGCTTGGGTGTCTGGGAAAGCTTTCCCATGCTTTTGAGATGGAGGCTTCTTGCCTCGATGCTGTTGTTCAACCAACAGTGCACAGATTTAGCAATTTTAATTTAATTTCCACGTCCTGGGACACAGCAAGGACGTTTTCTATTGAGTCGCACAGAGGGACAAACACCCAGATGTGTTGGCTGTGCCTGAGATAGCCCTTGTTAAGGGCAGAACTGATTTCTCTGCATTTACAGCACACAACTGCTGTGAGCACCTGGGTGGAATGCCAACACAGAATCAGAAATCTCTGAATATCTGTCCGAGCTGATCTCCTGCCTGAAAAGGGCAATTTTTCACAAGTGCCCTGAAGAACTACCTCTCCTCTCTGCTTAAATTTGCCACAAAGAGGACTGCATCTAAATAACCCACAACGTGGACATCAAACACGAGGTCTGCAGGGAACACGGGCATGAATAAGTAACATCGGAGACTTCAAAGTTCTGGATATTAATTAAACATCACCACATGCCACAAGGTAGCAGAAGGCTGAAGTGCAGCCACCTCTGGGGTGCAGCACCTTTGAAACCAGGCAGTGCCTGGAGGTGGGAGCAGGAAAGCAGGGACCTCCCTGGCACAGCACAAAGATGCAGCTGGAATAATATAAATGGGATTTCATTAAAGTTGTCAAAGGAGCTGCTGAAGTGGCCAAAGAGCTGTTCTACGTCTTGCCCTTGACACAGATGCTCTCTCTGCAGGCAGGAGTGTTTGGCAGTAAATGCCAAGGGGGAATGGCAAGATCAGAGTGTGAGCAGGGATGGGGATCAGAGCCTGGTAGGTTGGGAAGACAATTTGGGTTTTACTGAAGTGTTACTGTGTGGGACATTTCCTCTAGAGATTACAGGGAGAGAGAAAAGGAAGTGAAAGAACCATTTACAAGTGGGATTTGACATAATAAAAACAAATTCTCTCTGGAATATCCTCTACAGGCCCAGTTAGAGGAGGAACAAACCAGCTCCTGTATAATTCCTAAATCAGGAGGTTCCATAGCCGCAGCACCCCTGCCAGAGCAGGGACCCCATCAGCTGCTCTCCCCAGTCCAGGGGCAGGAAGGGAAATGCAGCAGAGCATGTGCTGTTCCACAGGCAGTCGGAATGGTGCAGGTAGGGTATGTGCTACTGCATCCCCAATGCACCCTAAAAACCTTTCTTGATGAATGCAACTCCCAGTTCCCAGCAGAAGGGCCAGGGCTCCTCGCCCTCAAAGAAGGCACTGCTTGGTGCTTTCCCTGAGGTTTGGGAGCAGCAAGGAGGGAGGGAGGCTGTTGGGGCAGGCAGGGAGAAGGGACCAAGGTCCCCAGCCCTTGGGGCACCAAAGCTAAAAACCCCTCAGAAAGGAGGGATGAAGTTTCCCCAAGCACCTCTCTCCTTCATACCGCCACCTTCCAGAAATTCAGTCTTAACGTGCAACGGTTTGTGAGATGGGGAGGCTGGGGAGGAAAGAAGAAAAAAAAAATAGAGGGGCTGGGGCGAATCAAAACCTGGAGCAATTTATGCACCCTGTCAGTATTCTGCTCATGGCACGGCGGTGTTGTGCTCCACGTTTATTACAATCTTCCCAATAACACAGCAGACAATTACTATAATTTGTATTTTTAAAGCCCCGGTTCCCTGCGGACCAATGGCTCCCGTTTAAAGTGTGGAGAGGAGCAGGTGTCACAGGGACTTCATTACATTTATGAGCCTTTCAGCGTCGGCGTGCGCTGAGCTCGCTGCCTAATGCCGCCGCACGCCGCCAGTACAACGGCACCTTGGATTGCTGGGAGCCCCCAGCCAACAGGAGTTTCAGAGAGGGCTTTTTTTTTCTTTTTTCTCTCTCTTTCTCTTTTCTTTTTTGACATTTCTCTCCGGGAATTGGCATGTGTTGGGGTGGTGACCGGGCAACACGGGTTTTCCGCAGATCAAAGCGGCAGAGGATGTCAGGCTGTGGGAAGGGCAACGGGCATCGCCTGCAAGGGGCCAGCTCTGGCCAAAAAAAGGGGACTGGGAGCCACGTGGACGGCATGGAAAAGCAAAGTACAATCTCATTTTTCTTAGCCAGGCAGGCAGGATGGGCTCAAGTTGCTTGTCTATAAATAGGAGAGATCCCATTTCAGGTCACATTTGCCTTCAGGAGTTAAAGATCATGTCTGAGCTGGCATCCAGGCTCCTCGCTACACCACAGCACCTCAGAGCAATTCCTCCCATTGCCTTCCACTCCTCTTTCAACCAGGATCAAACGCACTTGCCTGCGTCCTGGGAAGACAGGAACAGATTCAGTCACCACATGGGCAAAGGGGAGAGAAGCCACCTAAGGCAGGGACAGAGCCACAGAATCACAGAATTCTCAGGGCTGGAAGGGGCATCTGGTGACCCAACCTTGCTAAGGACCAAAGAATGGAAAAGCCAAATAGGCTGCCTTGCCTGGCCTATTATACAAAAAAA